>VWZE01008295.1:528391-543160 GCA_013396675.1 Eubucco bourcierii
GGAGTGAGAGTGAGATGGCGGGACCAGGACGGACTGGGCTCCCTTCTGCCCGGCACCGCGGCTCGGTGGGCTGAGAAGGAGGAGGGCGGTGCCATGTCCGCCGCGGAGAAGTTTCTCCCCGCGACCATCTTCCCGCGGCCCCCAGCGCTCCGGCGGTCGCGCCAGCGGACTCCGTGAGGCTGGGCAGGCTCCGGTCGCGCCGCGTTCGGGGCAGCCCCGGTATCAGCCCCAACCTTTCTCGCCGCCGTTCCCCGCTGGGACGGGCTTCGGCGTGCGGTGCACCTGCGGAGCGCTCCCGCCGCGGCGAGGGTGTCTCCGGTTGTCGGCCCACGTCCGCCCGTCCCGCCACTTCGCGCTCAGCCGCCCCGCAGTTCTCATTGTCGCTCCCGGGAAGCGATCCCGCTCTTCATCCCGGGGAGATGAGGAGGAGGATGATGGTGATGATGAATCAGCCCTTGGGAGCAGGGGCTGGCACAGCGGCCTCGCTTCTGATTTATTCTAATTGCACTCGTTGTGAAACCTCTTCAGTTCTCAAGTGTTTATCTCCCAAATTATCTTTGCTTTAATTGCTTGTAATAAGTTTAACTTGTGTGGTTGGGGCTGTGACCTCCTCCACTTCTCACCGCTTTAAAAAAGCGACTCTGCTAACAAACAAGTGTTGTTGGGTCAGGCTTTGGTACTGGGAGAGTAAAACTTTCTGACTCTTACTATTCCTCTCGAATCTGACTCTCTTTGAAGTGGAAGTTTGGCTGGCTTGCATCAGTAGGGAATTTTGGAGTAGGGAGAATTCAAAGCAGGGAAACAGCTGGATTGACTTTCAACGTAAGAATTTCTAATTCATTACTCTCTGAAGCATACAGGTGCTTGGTATTTACTTTTTTCTGAACTTTTTTGGACTCTGGACAACTGAATTGCAGCTAATCTGCTTGAAGACCACTCTGTTTGACAGACACCAAGTGTGTGGGTTGTGTGGCAAACTCCTAACTGTATCATTTTGCTTTACCAACCTTCCCCCCACTCCAAAAGCTGTACCTGCTTTCATCCCTCGACATCCTGACTGCATATACTTTGCTAGACCTTACCATCTGGAACAGTAGTGAGGACAAACCTTTGTAATCTCATCCTGTTTGTCCTATTTTCTTGGAGCAAGTGGCGATCACCCATGTCACCTGAGCAGGGCTGTAATAAGCAATGCTAAAGGGGTGATGGTTGGCCAGGGCAGAAGTGAAATATAATTTCCTGTGACTGAGTTCAAGGTGAACTGGTGATGCGAGGTTGGACTCCTGCCGGTTGTTGCTCTGGTGAGCCAGTGTGGTGACAGCTTCATGAGGGTGCTGTTGGAGGCACAGGGAAGGAACTGCACATGCAGTTCAGTCTGAGTGGGTTCACTTGTGTGAGGGACTGGGGGACAGGAAACTTGGGAAGGGATAATGTAAACCAGACTAGCTGTGGCCTTACTGGTAGTAAAGCAGTCTTGTCAGGAAAGCTGGCAGTCCTCAAGCCATTAAGTGTCATCTGCTTTGTCCTAAAACCCCCTAGCTGTTAAGAAGAAAGGTAATAACCAATAAATACTACCTGATTAAATACTTCAGTGTGGACAGTAAGAACTATGTGGGTCAGAAAGGTTTTTCAAACAGTTAAGGTAAAAAACATCACATAACTTCAAAACATACTGCACATTAAAGATCCTATGAACTTGAATCCAAAATGTAATCTGTCTTCCCACAGTGAAGTTCTAGGCTGTCTTGTTTTGGCAGATTTGAGTGTAGTCTTCTCCTATGGCAAACGTGAAGGTGTTTTCTCACTTATATATATGTCTATTAAAAGCAACAGTCTTAGAAGTAAGATATTCTGAATATGGTTTTGTTCCACATTAGCTCATGGAAAAGTGATAAGCTTATATCCCTGAGTGTAGTACAAGTGCTTCACTAGGATTCCTATAGACATTCCTTATGCTTCTAGGGGAATGTGATGCAATGCACAGCTTGACACCTGCAGTTAAGTACACTCAATAGGCCATAGCAGCATCTTAATAAATTGCTTGGCAGAGAGCTTCCAGGAAAGCTTTGTTCAGAGGAAAGCAGAACCTTCACTATGGTGTCTGGTCGTTACTCTTGCTGTAGCTTCAGCTTTTCTTACTGCAGTGACCTCTCAATACCTTGAGCAAAAGTGCTTCAGTGACATGCTGAGAACATGGTGTATTTTGGCTGTAGGAGTAAGGATTCGGCTCTTGGTGTGGCTACTGACATCCATCACTCCTGAGCTCTGTGGCGTTGGATGCTCTGGAGAAGGCTTTGCACTCTCTACACTGTCATCTTTAGTTAAAAACTGCAGGTTGGGAAGAAAAGTTCCCTTGTGTCCATTGACAGGTACAAGGAGGACATAGGTACTTCTAGGGCTCTTTAGAGCATTGTAGTAGAAAAATAAAGTAAATAGCTGAAGTAGATAATGTGTATATCCCTCCTGCTCCCAAAGAACACCTGTTACATGTTGCAGCATACCAGTTACTGCACCGAATACCATGATAGATCTTTCAGGGCAGATAGAGGGGAATGGCTGAAACCAGAAAGCAAGAAAAGTGAGGAGACAAAAGCAGTGATTCAGGTTGTCCTCATGGATTGGTATGAGGAAGTACTGCATGTTGAAGTCCCAATAAACACCTGCATCTTTGAAAGGGAGGATGGATAGCTCATCCATCACTGCAACCACAAAACAACTGCCCCATCTCCTTATAATATACTTAAAAAACCAAAACCAAACCAACACTTTAATAAACTTGGGGAAAAAAAGAAGGGGGGGTGGGGGGGGGTGGGAGAGTGAGCCCTGAACCTCCATTATGTTATGGACGTAGTGTGTCTGATGACTGGATAGTGAGAACTGAACAAGACATTAAACACTCTCTCAACGTGGTGACATGTCATTTTGACAGAAAGCAAAACAACAGGTTTTGCTGGATGATGGTGGTTGCTGTGAAGTAATGTGAGCAGGTATTTTGAAATCTACTTAACTTTTGAGTCATCCTTTATTATACAGCTTAATGTGTACAGGTACTTGTGCTTGATGTATCTGTCTAATGGCATCACTCTTGCCTGTGGGATATAATTGGCTTTTAGAAGATAATTTCAGAGTCCACCCTGTTTTTTGTTTGAACAAAATGAAGGTTAAGGCTTTTTCTTCTGGCAGAAATTCACAGCCTCAGTGGTGTTGGGATCACTTGCAACAGCAGTTTCACTACATGAGTTCAGAGTTTTGCCCCTAGTACCTTCCTTCTGTTTAAGCACTCAGACTCCAGGGTGGAATTTGCCAGTATAAGTCCTTCAAAACCTCTGCAGCTTGTTTTGATGTCTTAAGTAGGAACAAGTGATGTGTCAGCGCACTTTTTTGCTCCTTTGCTGAGGGATAAGCTTTACACTCTTTAATTTCACATAAACAGACTTCTGTGTTTTCTGTTGAGTGGCATCACGTGCATGCTGTGGTGAAAACTGATTTTGTGGGTCAGATGTGGATTTACAGTCAGCTTGAAATATCCCATTGCAAGTTAGGTTTCCTGAATGTGTTAAGTACTACTGTATTTGAGGACAAGAGACTAAAAGTCAAAAACTTGTCCCCTCATCTTGAAATCCACAGCAGGAACACAGATTATTCAAAAGCACATGGTTTTAGGCACTATTGTTATTAAATATGACTTCTTTTCCTGAGCTTCCTCGTGTAACCTCTATCAAGTGGGTCACACTGACACTCATAATGAGTCACATCAACAGTAAATGCAAACCATATGGGTTTTTTTTCCCTCCCTTTCTTTTACATATGGCTTCTAGTTACTTTCTAAATGCTGACTTGAATTCAAACCCTATTCAGCACCTGAATATTATCTTTGGGAAGAAGAACTGTGTGTTTGAAGGTTTCTGTTGAGAAGCAAGATTTCAGTGTCATTACTTGTGCTATACTAGAGTATGTTCTTTGCCACAGATTTCCTGTGTAACATCAGACAAGTCACTTCATCCTTTAAAATTATTCCTTTTCCCTGTTTTGGCTTACCTGCCTATGAGTGGGACTGTAGTGAAGCTTCTCTAAAGTACTGCAATGCAGACTCGTGAGCTGCGTTGAAGAGTCTTATTTTGGGTGGCGCTCTGCGGGCACAGGGTAGAAGATGCTTATGTTTGGAACTAGGTATGCAAAGCGTAGGAGGAGAAGCAGACTTGATGGTGGAGTGATTTGCTCGTACTTGCATAATAGGTTTGTGACAGGACAGGGACCAAAGGATTTTGCTTAATGATCCAAATACTGCAGCAAATAACTCGGGCTTCCTGCAACTCCTTTTAACTGGAGTGCCTACACCATACAGCATCTTATTAGTGCTTTGAGTCACTTGGGATGAAGAACCTGTAGGGTTGTTTTGAGCTGTCCTCAGTTAGGCCATGGGCAAGCAAGTCATGGGGATTTACTCATAGACCTGCTTATGCATGGCAGTTTGCTCTCCTTTTGCTAGCAGTCATCTCCATGCTGCTGTCCTGTCTCATCTTTCTTGTGTTAATTTTGGCCATTTTAGGACTGATGGTGGCCCTGTGCCCTAGCAACTGCCTGTGTGTTCTGTTATTTCTTGCTGAACACCCTACAGCTGGGTATCAGCTCATAGCCCCTTAGCAATGGTTAGTAAAATGATGTGCTAAACTTAAACCTCATACTAGGGAGGAGTGGGGAAACAGGTACATACCAAAGAAAGCAGCGTAGTTCAGTGCTTCCCCAGCTATGGCTGAGGAGTGTTTTTCTTCCTCACCCTACATCCAGATTTGGAGATTGGGGCTGCCCAGCTGGGGCAGAGAGTATCGGTAGCACCCAGAACATCCCTTTTGCTGCAGTTCATAGTGTGAGCTTGGCATCCCTCCCAGTGTCAGATCCATTGGGAGTACAGGCTTGGAAGGGGAACAAAGTACTTGGGGCAAAAGGTGGAGTCCAATCTGTGAAGCTCTGTGAAGGGGCTGGTTTAAGCCTCAGGAAGGGAGCTCAAGCATAGGTGTTTCACTTAGTATGCACCAGGTCATTTGCCACAGCTCAGCTGATGGGCAGTAACTGAGGCTGTAGTAATTTAATTGCTTTTGATCATGTGTTTATATCCTATTTAATTTTGAAGTCAATTACTAGTGGTTTGACTTTTTGGAAGAGGACTTAGAATCATCCTATAATATATTAAGTTGCAGTCTTGCAAGAGACAAGCACTTTTGCTGCTGAACTGGATGGTCTGATATTCAATGCTGTCATAAGTTTCCTACAGTAGTTGTTGTGGATCTTTGAAGGTTTGAAGGTATGCAGTCATGTTACTAGCTCTGTCATTTCTCTAACTTTCTCTTTCTTTCTTCCCCTAGTGGCTTAACTCACGAGTCTCACAAGAAGGATGTGGAACAGGTCTACCTCCGCTGTTCTGAAGGGTCAATAGAGTGGATGTATCCCACAGGAGCCCTCATTGTCAACCTGCGACCCAATATTTCACCTGCCTCTTACAAACATTTGACTGTTTGCATAAAACCCTTCAAGGACTCTGCAGGAGCAAATATTTATTTGGAAAAAACTGGAGAACTGAAACTCTTGGTCAGAGATGGAGATTGCAGCCCCAGTAAGGTGTATTGCTTTGGCTATGATCAAGGGGGCCTGTTTATTGAGGCCACTCCTCAGCAGGACATTAGCAGGAAGATTACAGGCTTCCAGTACGAACTGATGAGCAAGGGGATGGCATCTGATTTGCACACAGTTTCTGGTGAGTTCAGGGATACTGGTCATATCTTCACATAGAGTATTGGATGTGTAACAGATGGCAGTGAGTGAGTGGGAAAGCCTGAATTTCATGTGCTTTTAAGGACATGTTTTATAAACAGGCTAGAATTGATTTTACTTTTTTTGATGGTTGGTTTGTTGTTGGGGTTTTTGGTTTTTTTTTTTTGAAACTGGTAGTACAGGCTGTATTCCAAACGATTTGTTAAGGGTTACACTGCGGACTATTCTCCCTTGAACAGGCCTGGGGTGAATCCCAGGAACTGGCTTTACCCTGCAGTGAACCCCAGTGTGAACTGGGCTTCCCAGCCACACTGTAACAGTTTTCTAACTACTTTTTTTTACTCAGTTTTTAAGACCTTGCTGCATGTTTTGAATAATAAACATTTAAACAAGGAGGAACTCCTTTTCCATGGAGGTTTGGGGTTTTTTTTTTTCCCCCTCTGAAACTACTGCTACTTGCTGACCTAATTATGGCTGCTTTTTTTTTTTTCAAACAAGGAAAATGGTCTGTTCCTTCCTCAGCTCTGCCTATTACACTCTCTTGAGCATTACTGTGCCATGGCAGAGTTCTTCAACACCATGACAATACTTCCACAGTGCCAGCGTTGTCTTCTCTGTCAACCATTATGAAAAGCTAGTATTGTAGGGAGGAAAAGCCTAGCATTGTGGGGAGGAATTTTACACCAACTAAAAGCTTGTAGGAAAGGGGAGTGGACAAACTGAAAGAGCTGTAAAGTCTGATGCTAAAGAGCATGTTAAATACCATTTGGGAACAATAACTATAGGTGTAACCTAATTGTGCTAATCAATTACTTGGAGAAGAATTAAAACTGGCATTTCTGGAGAGGTGGCAGTGGGGGGAAGGGGAAATTCCCTTTTGGATAGGGGTTATCTGCTTCATGCATCTCCTCGGTGCAGAACTGCCTCTAGCTTTTCTCATGGAAACCGAGGAAGGGACATTTCCAGAATAGCCTGAGGAACGGCAGATCTGGGGTACTTTGTCCCAAATGACTGGGGAGGTTTCAGGGCTTAGGTATTTTAAGTGAGGAGGCCGTGGTGGCAACCACGTTCCTCTTTTGAAATAGTAGGGAGTGAAAAGGCAGCCCGCGGGAGGGGAGAAGAGTCCTGACAGCATATTTGAGATGGCTTGACCCAGGGTAAAAACAAATGTAAAGTGAGCCCAGGACGCCGACCGTAGGCTGTCTGGGTTCTGCGGCAGTGGTGCCATGTGCTTTGCCTGAGATGTTACTTGATAAGCAGTGGTGTGGCTAATTAAATTGCAGCTCTATCTTCCAGGTATTGCATCCCTCCTTTTTTCTGGGACGCTCGCAGAACTCGAGTCCCATCCCTTGCCCTCCTCGGGCTGCCTTCCACACCAAGGCTCTGGACGCTTGTGCCTGCTCTCTGCCCTGCCAGCGCTTAGATGCTGGCGCAACAGTTGAGATGCGGTGGTGGATTTTTTTTCGTTTCAGAGATCTTGGTTGGCCAGAGACGAACAGTTCTTAACTCAGCGATCCGTGGCTGGCTGAGGGCTAATGCAGTAACCCCAATAGCTGGCAGATGGCGTGTTTGCCATTGGAACAAAAACCTGTAAACACAAATATTCAAAGATTCGTGTTCCTCTACTCTTGCTGTATATGCACCCTGTAGCTCGGTATGGAGGGTTCTGAATTTTAAGCAGGCTTCTATGTTTTGCGAGTGCTGTGAAAGAAGCAGGGCATCTGCTGCAGGGCTCTTGTTTCCATTAAGATTGTTTCTGCAGAGATGAATATGCTGTGCAGAATGTTAGCTATGTGCTGAAATTCCATTGCAGAAGACATTAAATACATTGTTTAATTAGTTATTTGGAGAATGTTCCCAGATTCAGTGCTTCTTTCTTGGACAGGCTGTGAGGATGGAAACACAGGCAAGCTAGTGATAAGTCACTTAAACTTACCAAGAAAAGTTCTTTCTATTATTTTTCTTCCCTTTTTTTTTTCTTCTTTGAAATTGCTTTTGCATATAGTAAAATATGTATGAGAAATAGTGCTTATCACAGCTGATTTTACTTTGCACATAGCAAAGCTTGGAAGAAACCCTACCTAGTACCAAGAGGGGACTCACTGTTGGCACACTTGACCTCACAAGCCAGCACAAACTGCAGTTAGTTCTGTTTCCAGAACTAAGTGCTCTTCATTCCACATAAAGTCTTGAAGACTTTTAAAGCTAATGGGAGTTGTCTTCAGCAACTTTCAGAAGTCAGACTGCAAACTGACTCCAATTACAGCCTTCCTCTTTGATAGGCATATTAAATCACTTTTTCTGTGACTGCTGTATTTCCAGCTGTAATAGACACTGGTTGAATTTCAGTGCTGTCCTATAAAACAATCTGGTAGGATATCTGCTTCACGCTCCAAGTGTCTTGTTTGGACAGAAGAAACTCTTTAATAGTTCATCAGCAGAGCCTTCAGGACAAACTAGAGATCTCTATTGTATTTTAAATTATTTCTCTTGCCTTTTTTTGGGTTCCCCAGACTCTGGGGAGGGGTGTCAGGGGGGTGAAAACACGATGGAAATGCCATACATGACTCTTTCCACTACTCAGTCAGATGAGCACTTTTATTCTCCTATAAATATCTGTATGTCTGGGGAAACTGCCAAATAGCTGCCTTGTGAGGCTTCTATAGAGCAATATATTTGGGGCTCTTTGCAGTTTGTGGACTGCCTTTCTTCTCGAGCTGCTTCTAGTTTTTCTGTGAAACCTCCAAATAAATGCCCTTTACTGAGCTGCTGATTTGGAGAGGAAGTTTACAATTAATTGACTGAAGTCACTGGTGGCTTCTTCATCAGAGAGGAGGCTCAAGCCCTAGGCAAGAGTTGACCTTAGAGGAGCTGAAAACTGCATTTAAAGTTCTCTGTTTCTCTCGAAGTGCACTTTGGATCTCCAGAGGTCACTTCCAACCCCTATCATTCTGTGTGTGTGTCTGTCCCTTGCTCACAAATGTGGCTTGCAGTGTCTTGGCTGTTATACACTGGAAAAACCAAGCCTGGTCATGTCTCAGTTGCAGTTTGACAGGCTGCAGCAGAGCTGGCAATACATGTGAAGAGATGACAGAGATGTGAAATGCTGTTGCAGATGGGGGCTGAGATGTGCTGGCAGGGCTGGGCAGAGGAAGCCTGTGCACGTAGTGCTGCAGTGCTTCATCTGATGAGGAAGGACCAAAAGTCACAACTATTGCACCATTTTCTTAGGACTGCAGAGCAGGGGAGACAACTCATAAAAGCTCCAGGTGTGGGGCTCAGGAATCCAGCTCTTTCCTTGTGCAATAACTACTTGCTAACAACTTCTCCCCACTTTCCCTAAACGGTGTGTTTGTTTCCTGGTGATAATTATTGGACTCTGCCCTTGAGTTTACTCTCTCTTCCTAACTTGGCATCCTAGCTCAGATTAAAGAGTATAAGTCATCTGTTTAATGCTTTAATGACCTGTTGTGTCCTCAGAGTCCTGACATTGCAGGGTGCATCAACAAATCAACAATGCTTGGCAGGGTGCCTGTGGTTTAATTAGAAAACCTCAAGTTTTATTAGTTTACAGTCATTCTTTCCCACTTAATCAGAGCCTAGCAAATAATTCAGTCAAAAGCATACAGAGATTCTGAATTGGCCTTTCCCTTTTCTCAGGAAAGCTGAATGGCTGAGTGCAGTCTTGCAGTTTTCCAGATTTTGGGGGGGGTGTAACCCTTCTCTTGGCTCTGAGTCTGCCTTATCCCATTCTCTTAAAACTCCCCTATTTGTAGGAAGTGTTTGTAGTAATATGTTAGACCTTCATCCAGACTTCTGGAATTTGGTATGGGAAGGCTTTTACTGTGATAGGAGGAAGTGAGAAAGCACATCCATGGAGGCTTGTAGGCTCTGAAGCTTGGAAGAGGAGCCAAGGTAAGTGTGCTACAGTCCTTGTCACTCCTTTCTTCCCTAAGAAGCATCACCTTGACAATTCAGACATTCTTCTCTTGATACCCAAAGTGATGGGTGCCTGAAAGTGCTTTTGATTTCAGATTAGGTTTTTTGTTAGACCCCCCTATCCATATTCCTATCAATACTGATGGTCCATTAGCTTCAGCTCATACTTGCAGTAAGGCTGTGCAGCCTTGGTGTTTGCCCAGCTGAAGTGAAGCACTATGACATTTTGGCCTGGGGCCATCTGAGAAGCAGCAGAACTTGTTTAGTTGTTGAATTCTGTTGATTCTAATCTTTTCTGCTTGTGCCGAAAGAGAATAACTGCATCTCAGCAGTACTGCCTATGCTTTTGGCAGGTGTTGTTTGCCCATACAGTTCACACAAGTTTTCTGAAGGAGGATGACCCGTCTGAGCTGCTCAGCTATAGTGGAGCAGTGTTCCTGGTCTAGGTTTGCCCTACACCACAGGAAGCTGTTTGAATTAAATTCCTATGAAAAGTGTGAAGGTCCCCTGAGAGTAACTTTTAGTCTTTTAATTTCTTCAGCTTCTGCTCAACTATTCTGAAACAAGAATCCGTAGGCTTGACCAAATGTTTTGGAAAGTTAGATCAGCCCTCTTCCCCTCTCCCATCAAACCACCTGTAGTTTGTTACCTAAAGTCTGTGTTTCAAGAGCATCACAGCTCTGGATCCAGCCTTCCATGAGCAGTGGGATTTGCTTTTCCCATTGCAGGCTTGCGGGATGTCTGTGTTGTGGTTGTTAGAGCTCAGGAGGAAAGTTAGAATCATAGAATCAGTCAGGGTTGGAACGGACCACAAGGATCATCNCAACCCCTATCATTCTGTGTGTGTGTCTGTCCCTTGCTCACAAATGTGGCTTGCAGTGTCTTGGCTGTTATACACTGGAAAAACCAAGCCTGGTCATGTCTCAGTTGCAGTTTGACAGGCTGCAGCAGAGCTGGCAATACATGTGAAGAGATGACAGAGATGTGAAATGCTGTTGCAGATGGGGGCTGAGATGTGCTGGCAGGGCTGGGCAGAGGAAGCCTGTGCACGTAGTGCTGCAGTGCTTCATCTGATGAGGAAGGACCAAAAGTCACAACTATTGCACCATTTTCTTAGGACTGCAGAGCAGGGGAGACAACTCATAAAAGCTCCAGGTGTGGGGCTCAGGAATCCAGCTCTTTCCTTGTGCAATAACTACTTGCTAACAACTTCTCCCCACTTTCCCTAAACGGTGTGTTTGTTTCCTGGTGATAATTATTGGACTCTGCCCTTGAGTTTACTCTCTCTTCCTAACTTGGCATCCTAGCTCAGATTAAAGAGTATAAGTCATCTGTTTAATGCTTTAATGACCTGTTGTGTCCTCAGAGTCCTGACATTGCAGGGTGCATCAACAAATCAACAATGCTTGGCAGGGTGCCTGTGGTTTAATTAGAAAACCTCAAGTTTTATTAGTTTACAGTCATTCTTTCCCACTTAATCAGAGCCTAGCAAATAATTCAGTCAAAAGCATACAGAGATTCTGAATTGGCCTTTCCCTTTTCTCAGGAAAGCTGAATGGCTGAGTGCAGTCTTGCAGTTTTCCAGATTTTGGGGGGGGTGTAACCCTTCTCTTGGCTCTGAGTCTGCCTTATCCCATTCTCTTAAAACTCCCCTATTTGTAGGAAGTGTTTGTAGTAATATGTTAGACCTTCATCCAGACTTCTGGAATTTGGTATGGGAAGGCTTTTACTGTGATAGGAGGAAGTGAGAAAGCACATCCATGGAGGCTTGTAGGCTCTGAAGCTTGGAAGAGGAGCCAAGGTAAGTGTGCTACAGTCCTTGTCACTCCTTTCTTCCCTAAGAAGCATCACCTTGACAATTCAGACATTCTTCTCTTGATACCCAAAGTGATGGGTGCCTGAAAGTGCTTTTGATTTCAG
Source organism: Eubucco bourcierii (assembly GCA_013396675.1). Classification (NCBI taxonomy): domain Eukaryota; kingdom Metazoa; phylum Chordata; class Aves; order Piciformes; family Ramphastidae; genus Eubucco; species Eubucco bourcierii. The sequence goes on from VWZE01008295.1 coordinate 540,020, forward strand.
ATTAGGTTTTTTGTTAGACCCCCCTATCCATATTCCTATCAATACTGATGGTCCATTAGCTTCAGCTCATACTTGCAGTAAGGCTGTGCAGCCTTGGTGTTTGCCCAGCTGAAGTGAAGCACTATGACATTTTGGCCTGGGGCCATCTGAGAAGCAGCAGAACTTGTTTAGTTGTTGAATTCTGTTGATTCTAATCTTTTCTGCTTGTGCCGAAAGAGAATAACTGCATCTCAGCAGTACTGCCTATGCTTTTGGCAGGTGTTGTTTGCCCATACAGTTCACACAAGTTTTCTGAAGGAGGATGACCCGTCTGAGCTGCTCAGCTATAGTGGAGCAGTGTTCCTGGTCTAGGTTTGCCCTACACCACAGGAAGCTGTTTGAATTAAATTCCTATGAAAAGTGTGAAGGTCCCCTGAGAGTAACTTTTAGTCTTTTAATTTCTTCAGCTTCTGCTCAACTATTCTGAAACAAGAATCCGTAGGCTTGACCAAATGTTTTGGAAAGTTAGATCAGCCCTCTTCCCCTCTCCCATCAAACCACCTGTAGTTTGTTACCTAAAGTCTGTGTTTCAAGAGCATCACAGCTCTGGATCCAGCCTTCCATGAGCAGTGGGATTTGCTTTTCCCATTGCAGGCTTGTGGGATGTCTGTGTTGTGGTTGTTAGAGCTCAGGAGGAAAGTTAGAATCATAGAATCAGTCAGGGTTGGAAGGGACCACAAGGATCATCTAGTTCCAAACCCCCTGCTATGGGAAGGGACACCCTACCCTAGATCAGGCTGACCAGAGCCTCGTAAACACCTCCAGGGATGGGGCCTCAACCACCTCCCTGGGCACCCCATTCCAGGCTCTCACCACTCTCATGCTGAAGAACTGCCTCATCACATCCAGTCTGAATCTCCTCACCTCCAGCTTTGCTCCATTCTCCCTGGTCCTGTTACTAGCCTAAAAAAGTCCCTCCCCAGCTTTTTTGTAGGTCCCCTTCAGATACTGGAAGGCCACGAGAAGGTCACGTGGGAGCCTCCTCTTCTCCAGACTGAACAGCCCCAACTCTTTCAGTCTGTCCTCACAGCAGAGGTGCTCCAACCCTCTGAGCAACCTCATGGCCCTTCTCTGGGCATGCTCCAGCACCTCCACATCTCTCTTGTCCCAGGGGCTCCAGAACTGGATGCACCCTCCAGGTGGGGTCTCACCAGAGCAGAGGGGGAGAATCACCACCTTCACCCTGCTGGCCACACTTCTCTTGAGGGAGCCCAGGCTCTGGTTGGCTTTCTGGGCTGCAAGTGCACAATACTGGCTCATGTTGAGTGTCTCATCCACCAGCACCCCCAAGTCCCTCTCCTCAGGGCTGTTCTCCAGCTTGTATTTGTGTTTGGAATTGCCTCGACCCAGCTGGAGTCCCTTTCATTACCCACCCACTTTTGTGTGGTAAAGAAGTCAAACTTTAACAAAAATGTCTCTTTATCTTAATGGCATCTACTGACTTTGTGCAGCTTCTAGTAACTGTTTTATATATTTTCTTTTTTAATGCAGAGTACCTGGCTGAGAATATTAATAGACAGAAAGTGCAGCACTCCAGTGGGTGTCTGAAAAACAAGGCAAAACTGGATAAATCCAGTTGACTAATTACCGGTACCCAGCTATTTCCTGTATGCTGCTAATTCCCTGGCCTGAGAAAACAGATTGGAAATTAAGAAAGGTCATAAATATTTGGGCTGTGCTTTACAAACAAGCAACTTTTTGAAGCACTCTTCTTAACTTTTGATCTCTGCTGCAGCTTGGGTTTGGCAGAGGTGGGGGGCTAATCTGCCATACCTCTGCAGGGATCCTCCCAGAGTGCTGTCCTCACTGCAGCTTGCAGGCTTCTAATCTCATCTTTTCCTCTGGTTGCTCCCAAGTGTCCAATTTGATTTTTTTCTTTCTTGGAAGCTGAATGCACCACTGAGCTTTGTAGCCCAAAGCAGCAGATGTGCTGGTGTATTTTTCACCTCGTCTGAGTGGAAACTCTCTTGCTTTTTGCAACAGAGGCCAGTGGGCAAGAAGCTGTGGCTGGTGTGCCCAATCTGCCAGGATGTTCACAGGATGGAAATCACAACCTGGTCCTGCTCTGCTCATCCCTGCTGTTAGCAGAAAGAGGTGCTTGGAATACTTGAAGTGAAAGTCCTTCTGACCTTTATGCTTAGCACAGGTTCTGCTTGAGTCATTGTGACTCTGACATGCTGGCACTGCTGTACATGGCTACATTTTAAATCTAGTTTTTGAGAGCATATCACTAAAGTGAGTGTTGGGGTTGGCATTTGAGGTGGTCAGGCTGATGGCTACTGTATTAATAGAGCCTGGGCTGGAGTTAATTTTCAAGAGATAGAAACCTGTTCTGGTTATTCATGTGCTTAATGTGGTTGGATTTGCAGTGAATGATTGGCTGGGGGGAGGAGAGTTTTAGAGCAAAGATTTTGGGTTTCTTCCTGTGTGAAATTAGTTTCCAGTGTAGTTCTGATGCTTGGGGAACACAACCCACCCCCCGTACATCCCTAAACTGGGCAAGGGCAACGTTTTCAGGATCTGAACCTCAGAAAAGTCAGAAATGTTGAACTGAGAAGTCTTCACCTAGAACAAACACACAAAATCCAAACAACAAAAAAACCCCAACACCCAACCAGCCAAAATCCACCAAAATTGGAGAGATGGCCTAGTTTAATCTCTCCTATCCCAGGAAAATGAGTTTGACAGCAGTCCTCTCTGGCTCTCCTTGTCCTTTGCTGCTGCCAGGACAGTAGCTGGTTTTGCAGTGGGCAAAGGAGGTGACAATGGAGCTGCAATGATAAATACACAGCTGCAGGGGACAGAGGGTAAGAAAATAGCTTATTTTTGCTAGACTGGCCACGAATGCCATTAGCTTATTTCTCAACTCAGTGGGCAGTCAAAACCAATAAGCAGTCAGGTGTATTGTCTGGGCAACTGGGGCTCTGCTTTGCTCTGACCTTTATGTACTGCAGAAGATAGTCCCTCAAACAGATTTGCAATCCAACGGAGTTGCTTGGCAGTCTTTAATAATGCTCAGTGCTTGCTCTGCAAAACTGTTTAGTTTGCTAATTCCTGGGGCTGTAGTTAAAGAAGGGATGGGAGGGTGGGGGAACCACATTC
>VWZE01008295.1:543180-555801 GCA_013396675.1 Eubucco bourcierii
TCCCTGAGAGGAATAAGAAACTTACTCAAACATGGACCAAATTTGTCTTGTGTTGGAGCCTTGATTTGCGTGACCAAGTCTCTTTTGCCTTTATCTGCTCTAGAAGCCAGGAAATATACACTCTTAATATTGCACAGATATTTGGAAGCTACCCTGGACCCAAAGCTGTGAGAAGTTCAATCTGACCTTTGGAGGTTTAACACTGACTCAGAAAAGCTGCTGCTGTGTGATATGCAGCTCTCATCTGCAGTAACTTCTGCTGATTCCAGTTTGTGGAATGGGCACGTCCTCGGATGTCTTTCTGCGCTACTCTAACTCCTAGCTGGTGTGGGTGTTGATTCCTGGAACTGGTATCAACCCTGAGATGTGCCTGTGTCGTTTCTGATCAGAGTCCTGCTAGTGGGAGAAGGGCAGTGATCATTAGTACTGGGATCTGTACGTGGGTCCTGTCCTACCTTCCTTTCCATTGTCTTAATCCCTTCCCCTAGATTGTTCTGGGAACCCCAAACTTTATGTAGAACAGGTGAATGATCATAATGTGACAAAGTAACATGTGCTGTTAAGTAAGAAAAGGTACATACATGCTACAGCTTTCCCATTACAAATGGAATATCTTAAGTGACTTCTTTTGGGGCTAACTGAGCAGTGTGACAGATGATCTCCTTGTGTAAGATGTAGCCCTTCCACACTCCTCAGGAACAGGCTGGTGAAACAAACATGTTTTTAAAATGAAAAGTGGCCTTATTCCTTCTGAGCTCTCCCATGTACCAAAAAGATTTTGATTTCCAGAAACAGGCAGGAGAAGGACCTGTGTGGAAGGAGTGCACACATGCTACTTTTTTTTTTTTTTTTTTTTTTTTTTTTTTTCAGTTTTTGAGACCCACTTAATCTTTGATCTGTCATTACTCCACTCTCAGGGTTTAACTTTAACCAACCACTTGTTACTTAATTCTATTCCCCTGCTCCATAGGAGGCATTAATGGGCCGGCCCAAAGAGGAGGGTGGTAGGAAAGCTTTGTGTTCCTGGCAGGTTTCCAACCTGGTAGTAGGTATTGGCTCCTGCCTCTCCCGTAGCCCTGGCAGGGACAGAGGGAAGCTTCAGTACCAGAGCCATGTGCCTGGCTATGCAACTTCCCTGGGGCACCAGAGTGAAAAACATCTTCCTTTTTCATTTTCTGCCTTGCAAGCACTGCATGATACCTCAGCTGAGTGTTTTGATAGCTATCAGAGGCAAAACTAAACAAGACATCAAAACTTTCTTTATAACTTTCTGTTTTCCTTGATCTGATTACTGCATGCTTTTACAAGGCTTTGGAAGCACATTTTCTGTAGAGGGAAATAAAAAAAAAATAAATTTCTGAGTGGACTTCAGGAGGGGATGAGCCAAACCATGAGTCCTTGTGGGCTTTGTGTCAGAAATACTGTGGTCCCACGCTGCTGTGTGGGGGATGGGCATTGCAGAGGTGTGTTGTTGCAGCTGCCTATGATGGCAGGTTCTTGTGGGACAGCCAGGAGATATGTCCTGCCCCTGCTCTTCCTTTGCTGCAAGGCTGGAGAAGACCAGAGGTGTCCCTCAACCATCCAGATGCACTTGCCCATCCTCGTGCCAGCCCAGTGCTTCCCATTCCTACCTGCCTTGGGCAGCAGCAGGAGGTTCAAGGAAGGAGAGAGGTATTCGGGGTGAGATAAACAAATAGATGTATTTTTATGTCCTCATATTTGTGTCTTGTGCACATACAGTAGCTTTCCTTTTTAGCTGCAGTTAGGAATGAGGAGAGAGAAAGCAAAGAAATGGTTGCAAATGCTGTTGGCAGAGAAGTGTGGACTGAGAGAGTTGCAGAAATACTTCATGTTTGCTGGGCTCTCTCTTTGCTGCTGCAACTCAGACAGAAGGAATTTAACTGAGAATGTGATCTGCTGAGTAGGGTTTTTTGGACATGATACACTGTAGGCTTGCCTCTAGCTTTATAGAGATTTTTATAGAGCTGGTGATGCAATGGGTAAGTGCAGGAGCTTGGCTGAGAGTTGGCACTGGTCCTGTCACCATTACATCGCTGCCCACCCCAGCACTGAGGTTTGCCACAGCAGTGTGGGAGGCTAAAGCTCAGCACTGCTCTTCAGATTCTGCCACGAGACAGAGAGGGTGGAGAGAACCAGGATAAAGATGGAGGCTGAACTGTGCCTATTGTCCTCATGTGAGGGAGTGGGGAGACAGGGAAAGGAGGGGAGCAGTTTCTGGGGCAGGCATTAGTCTTCTCTGATGGGTCAATAAGCAGCCCTGAGGAGGTGAGACAGGAGGAGTGTCTCAGAGAGATGACACTTGTCATCATTTCTCCTGGCTTGATGCATCTCTTCCATGTTCCTGGAGGTAGAGTTCAATAGTGTCTAATGCTGCTTGAAAGAAACTACTCTGTGGTTTGTTTTGGTTTGGTTTTTTCCTCCCTCTTTTTTTCCCTTTTGGAATAAATGACTGTTTATGTTTCTAGCTGACCTTTCAGTTCATTTGTTAGAATGGGTGCTGGATCTTGAACAGCAAAAGGGCCTTTGACTCTGCAATCCCAACAGATCCTTACATACTCTGTAGCTACTGAGCCAAGCTTCAGTTTGAAAGCTGTTGCAAATGGATCTTGCCTAGAACCAAATCTCTTCTTCACACTGTTTACATAAATAGTCTTCTTTGGTAGTTAAAGACTTTAATACCCTCTCAGAAGACATTTCTGTGACAAGATGAATTTCTGGTTTCTGGTCTCATGCTCTCTCTAACATTTGTTAGATCACAAAGTTCATGACATATCTAATGGTAAGGTTTATACTATGCTTTTTCTGTCCTTTCTTTGCAGGAGGGAAGTGTTATTAACTTGATTCTCTTGGCACTATCCATGCCACAGTATGTGAAAGTCTGCATTTCATTAAACTCGTTTGCAGGTTTCCATTGTTCTTGGCCAGTGTCTATGTTTTCCAGTTACTTCTGGAAACTTGTACACGTATGCAAGTTGAACTGAATGTTAGAAACAAGCTAAAGCAAGGAACTGGACTTGACACTTTCTTTTCTGAAGAGGTGAAATCACCAATATCCTTGCTTCATGTAAAGAAGTCAGGAGAGAATGTCCATTGCAGCATCATAATTTTAGTCCAACTACTGGATCATCATCTTGTCCTGTACCAAATCTTAGTGGGGTTGTAGAAGAAGGAAGCCTTTGAGTTTTGTGATGTTACTTGTAGTCCTTATTGTGAACTGCTTTTTCTGCTGAGCACAGGGGTTTGGATTAACTTTCTAGCAAACATGGGGATGAATTCTTCTCCCTTCAGAGGAGCACTAAACTCCCTCGGTGTGTTACTCGTAGCACTAAGCTTCTATTAATTGAAGAAGCACAATTCCTATAGAAGCACAATCCCTTCAGATCTTGTGTCCAAGGCTTACTGAGCCAAGAGGCTGGGAGTAGCCCAATTGTAGCTCTTGTGTTTGCTCCCTGACAGCCTTTTCTTACTGCCTTGCTGGGAAAAGTGCCGTGCTTGCAGAAAGCTCTGTAACCCTACCCCATCCAAAGGCAGCAAAACCTTGTAAAACAAAAGAGTGATGAGAGAGCTCCTCTGTGTGTTGTGACTGGGTGTCAGTAACTTCCAGCCCAGCTGTGGAGATGCTCTTGTGTCATCTGGCCATGTTTTCCCCCTCTGCTTTGCTGCAGGTATTAGGTTAAATGCAGGTGTGCTGGATGCAACTCTGCTGGCCCAAGCTCCCAACTAGCAAGTTCGTTGTCAGCTTGAGATACAGCTGAGGTGCAGATGCATCAATGTAGTTTAGATGGTTTTTGTGTGGGGGTTGTGAGTTGAGGTTGAATGTTATTTTGACTTTCTCAGGAAGAGCTTTCTGAGGGGGTGAGGAAAATTGAAGGTGTGTCTAGAAAGGGGATAACTTGTCAAAGCCTGGTAAACCTGACTGGTTGACAAATTCTTGAGCACACTCACTGCAAAGCAGCACTTCATTTTGTTCATAGAATCATTTTGATTGGAAAAGACCTTTAAGATCATCAACTCCAGTCATTATCTTAACTGTTACATCCCTCAGTGCTACAGCTCTGCTTCTTGTTTGGGTAAGAGCTGTGAGAGGTTTGTTTCATGATGTGCTGCTGCTTGTGGGAGAAAGCCAAGGCTAACCTAAGAAGATATAAGTACAAGGACTTATTCTACTTTTTAATTACTGAAGACCAGAACAGGGCAAGATTTTTTTTCCCCTTGCTCATGTGATCTTTGCCCTCAAGCTCATGTCTTCCAGCTAAATCACTGATTCAGTTATCAGTGGAGATAGTCATTTCTCTGAGTCCTAAGCAGAAATGACTGAGAAATGCACCATCACTGGAGAAACCACAGCTCTATTTTTATGATCTGCTCTCAGAAGTCTGTACTCTGTGTTTCCAGGAAGGACACTTGTCCTATGATGCCCTTTCCAGTACAGGTTCAATCACAGAGCGACCAGCAAGAATTTGAAGGGTGTGGGTGGGGTGTTGGTGTTTTTTTGGGGGTTTTGGTTTTTTTTTTTTGTTCCATATGAACCAATGCTGATGTCACGCTGAGAACTTTCATCCCAGAGACAGTTCTGCTATATGACTCGAAGTGCTGCAGTATGGGCTGGCTTAGCTTAAAACAATCTGGACTGCAACAAGACCCATTTGCCTGTCTTCTGCTGACCGTGCAAGAAGAGAGACTACTTCGTTTAATCAAAAACTTTAAACCTAGAACTAACAGAAAATGATGCTCCAACCCGTTAAGGCACGTTTGGACATGGCACTTGGTGCCATGGTCTAATCTTGAGGGCTGTGGTGATGGGTTGGACTTGATGATCTCTGAGGTCTCTTCCAACCCTTGCGATACTGTGATACTGTGATACCCTACCTGGGCCTCCTCAGTAGCTTTTGATAGTTAAAAGGTCTAATTGCCCTTCAAAGAATTATTCAGAAGCACTAACATGTGGGTGGTGTATGCCACGGAAACTAGAAGTGCAGATAGAGCAGCTCTATGGTTCCCTCCACCACCACCCTCACCTCCGCCACACCGCACGCGTTTACAGGCGTCTTAATAAAACCAAAGGGTATTCCTCGGTGGAGTGGTTTTCTGCAATGACTTTGTGTCAAACATTTTCACTTCTGCTTAAAGAGTGTCTCTCTTCCTGTGTGTGTTGCCAGAGCAGTGAGGTATGTTCCACAGAGCCTACCCAAAGACATAGGGTGGATGGAGAAGGTCTTTTGAGCTCAGTAATTGGAGCTTTGGGACAGTTTTTAGAGAGGTGCAGCTTGCTTCATCTTGTCTTCTCAGTAGTTGTGAGATTATGGAGTGCATTGAGAAAATTCAGACAGAGGAGACTTCTTACTTAGGGGTTAAAAGCTGGATTTTGGGTAAGGTAAGGTCAGTGGCAGCCATGGGTGGCTGTTGAAACACAAGTGTTCCAAAAGAAGGTCGAGCCCTTTTGTGTGGTTTCTTCGACGCCTGCAGCCAGAGCCAAGCTGTCTCATTCTGGACATGTCCTGCAGGGAGCTGTCATCCTAAACCATGATGATAGCCCTTCAAATAACCCCCATCTCCTGTTTTCAGGCAACAGAAGGGTTCTGTGCAAGTGCTGTAAACCAAAGGAGGAAGAGCTCTGTGTGTGTGTGCACACACTAAGATAGGACAGCAACACCTACCCAGAGCTCTGAAGGCAGAAGAGGCTCACGCTAAACCGTGGCACTAAAGGTGCACTTAAATCCATCCCCAATATTAGAGGAGATACTTTCTAGGCAACTCTGGTATTAGCTGAGCTGGGGATCTTCTGGAGCCCGTGGCATCTCCTCAGGGCATGTCCTTCTTTGAGCCTTTCTGCCTCCCTGTGGAGAGGACCAGCATCATGTCTGACAAAGCTGTTGGCCAACAAGTGTGGTCTATTGTTAGTATCGCCATGTCCTCCTCGGTAACATCAGGTTCAGAGGGCAAATCGCTCAAAGCAGCTGGGACATGACTGCTGGCTTGTGAGGAATGATGTAATTACATCTCCCTCTGCGGGGAGGTGAATAGAGAGGCCTTTGGAGGCACTGGACTTGGTGGGGGGGGAATGGAGGGAGAGGGCTGCCTCAGGTTACTTCAGGTCAAGATACTGTCAAAATCCATCAAAGACATTCCCAGGAGAGTCGGCAGCCAACACGCACAATGCAGGCTTTATGCCACCGGTGGTGGAGTTGAGTTATAGGCATCTGGACTTTGGAGGCTTCAATAAAACATTGCTTTTCTCTCTTTTTTTTCTCCTTTTTCATCCTTCTCCTGCTGCTGTATGAAGTAAGACTCTTTAGCTTATCGAGTTTAAAGGAATTGGAGCAGCTGACGTTGATGTTGTTGCAAGTTCATAAAGTTGCTTTTGGAAGCGAGAACCTGGGCAGCCCTTGAGACGTCCCCGGGGAGTCAGGCATCTGGCAAACGCTGCCGTCCTCTTTGGTAACTGGGCATTTGCTCCCAGAAAATGAACATCATCTCCTGCTCTGTATGAGTAAAAGGCTTGGGGTTTATTTTCTTTTTGTAGTTTTAAGGATAGTTTTCCAGTGTAGCCTGAGGTGTGTGTCTCGTTTTGCCCTAGTGGTGGAGAACACCTGCTGCCCAGGCCTGGCGCAGTTGAGTGCTGGAACTGCAGCTAAAATCACAAATTCCTGGCATAAACACACAGATTCCTTAATGGCTGTGATTCAAAAGAAAGTATAGGCATTGCCTCCTCCTAAGGATTTTGTTTCCTTTATGAGGCTGTGTAGGAATGAAGCTTTGGTTGTAGCAAGTGAATGTTATTTGCTTTTTAATGGTCCATTTACCTCGGCAGTCAGTAATCCTTCAGGACTCGCTTTCCATCTGTGCTTGCATACCTTGTTTTTGCCACTTGCAAGATATATTTGATACTCTGTGAATGCAGATGTGGGAGTTCTTCCACAGAAGAGGATTTCTGTTCTTTGTATGTCTGGTATTGCAGTGATGGGTGGTGGTAAGGGGTTGTTAAATAAGCTTGTGTGCCACCAAACTGCTGCGAGTCAGCATGGATCTGAAGTATGTTTAATGATTCAATGCTGAACACTTTTAATTTCCTTTTGCATTTAAGAAGTATGCAGGATTTTGCCTAGAGTCCACTATTAAAGTTATTTGATTCTGTGTGTATGTTGGAGATTTGTTAATTTGATTTATTCTGGGGTCAGTCTATTTAAATTGAAGGAATCCTTTTTAACACAGCTTGGTTTTCATCTTTAACACCGTTTCTTGTCTTGCACCCTTTTTGGGAGCAAAAATGGCTTTGTCATTTCGGGTTTTGGCTTTTTTTTTTTTTTTTCCCTTTCCATTTTTCTGATGGGACTGGATGAACTACAGAGATGTCTGGTCTAAACCAAGACTGTTTTCACTTAGGCTTAAAAAGGACAAGATGCTTTCTTATTATTAGACCTTTGCAGTAGGAAATATGTGAAATCCAGTGTCTGAAATCCAGTTGTGGATTTTCAGTGTGTCATTTGTGCTTTAGTTTAAGGCTTCTGTCCATGTGAAAATGACAATGGGATTCATACAGGTTTATAGGATTCCCTCTTTAGTTGATCTAACTCAGGTCCTGAGCTGGGCAGAGGGAACCTGGGGAAGGGAGATATTTGCTGTGGATGAATTTGGTAGATACCATGAATGAAACAACTCCACAGTAAGGATGATATGTGACTAACGTAATTGTCTCTGTGCAATGAAACTTGGGTATTTGGTCTGGCCACTAATCAAAATCACTAGAGTCTAAAATTTAAAATATATTTCGACTCATTTTATTATAGTACTCCAGTTATGTCCAGACTTGAGTTAGCTTTATATTTCTCATGATATTTAACAGTTTCTAAATTTTCCTAAAATAAGAGCTGAACTGCTAGGTGGGGAAAAGAAGGGTGGTAAAGGCTGACTTATTTTCTGAAGGTCCTGAAGGCATCATTCAATCTCTACTAAACAGAAATGTCCAGTTGATCCAGTCACTTTAATAAAACTCTTTTGCCTATTTTTTGTTTCTTCTTTTAGAGCTTTTTAACTTTCTTGAATTATTCCTTCAAACGTCTCTGCCCAGAAATGTGCATTTTACGTTCTATTTAATCCTATTAAACAGCATCTTACACTGTGTATTAATCATCTGACTGAGGCAAATCTGGTGGATTTGGTTCAATAATCCTCCTTTCTGGATCACTGCCTTTCTGGGACCTTGGAAAAAAATAAGAAATTTGCTGTGTCTGATGTTAAAGAGAGGCTTGTGTTGTCCCTCAGAGGAGGGCTCTGGTGGCTGAGTGTCGCAGGCACCCGCTACGCGTTGTTTAGACTGGTTTAAATCTGCTGCTTAGTGCAGTGGATAAACTTCTCCAGGAAGCAGGCAGGGGTGAGAGGAAGGGTGTGACTTACTTGGGAATCTGGTGACTTAAGTGTTTTCAGATGTTGAGGTTAAAAAAAAAAAAATTTGGTGGGTGTTTTTTGTTTTTGGTTTTTTTTTTTTTTTTTTGAGGGTGGGGAGAAATGGGGTGGCTTCAGCTTGGGGTTTGCTTGTGGACAGTACGATGGAATAAGCTGCAGCTTCTGTGCTTTGCCTTGGCTCCAGCATGAGCTCTGCTTTGCTGTAGGCTTTGCCTGCACTAACCCAGACACTTGGTGGGGTTCCATTTTTCTGGCTGCAGTGTAAGTGCTGCTTCAAGATGACATCAATTGAAAGCTGTGGGCTCTGATCCTTGGGCCACCGGTGGACAGACTTAATTAACGTTGCTGGGCAGGGCAGACCCTGAGAGTAAGCAAATTCCTGAACCCAACAGGGTATTAGAGAAACATCTGTACGGCAACTACAGTACCTTCTCCTCAGAAATCGCTGGCTGAGTACAAAGAGGAGCCACATTCTTGCATTGATTAGATTAGTGCAGATATCCAAATGTTTCCAGCAGTACAGGAAATGGTCTCTGTGCTGCTTGAGCTCGAACAGATACTGGCTCAGTTTCCGCTTTGCCTCGACGCCCTGCAACACATGCGCTGGGTTTTTTTTTTTCCTCCCCTACTCTAACCTCCTGGATCTTTGATGTGGTGATTGACTCAATGACTTGTGAGATAGTCCAACAGCACTTGGTAGAAATTGTAAGAAAGCAACTTCGCCATCCGAGTTTAAAAGGCACATGATCTTCAAAGCCTTTTCCAGAGCTTTGAATCTAGAGCAGAGCTTGCTGCAGATGCACCCAGCATCAAAACATATTTTGCAGGAGCAAAGCAAGCCTGTGGGGTATTTGCTAGATGATAGATCCCAGCAGAAGCCTTAAAGAGATCCATATTCCTACTTCAGTACAAAAATATCATGGGGGCTACAGCTAGCCTGTATTTTATGTAGCATGATTGAGGCTTGACAGGTCTTTGGACCAACTGTCACTGTGTCATGCACACCTGTGTGTATTTGTCCCATTTTTGGTTAACTTCAATGCTGGTTTATTTATTTGCTATCATCTAGAGCTCTGCTAATTCTGCCCCTTTCTCTCCAGCTCCCTGCCGACCGTGCAGTGACACAGAGGTCCTGTTGGCTGTCTGCACTAGTGACTTTGGTGAGTAGTTGTTCCCCTCCTCCCCTGGGCGACTCACTCGAAAGAGACGTTCAGAAACACTGGTGGACACCTACTTAGGCTTGGCAACTTCTACCGACAGTAAATGTGGTCTGAAGGGGCTGTGTGCATGGGAGAGGGAGTAGAGTATTGTGTGAAGGACCTCAAAACTATGTACCCAGCTGCCACTTCTCCAGGGTGGATGAAGAACGACCCAGCAATCGCAATGGAAGTAAGAGTTCAAAGGCTTGGGTGCGACTAAGAGAGGCCTTTACTTGCTGCCCTAAATTGGACTGTCAAAAAGAAGTTTCTCTGTGCTTCCCTTTTCAAAGGGGAAATTAATAATAGCTGCTATCTGTAGTGGCTGAAAAACAGAAAGGACATTGTAAGAGAGTACTGAGCATGTACCTTGATGGATCTCTTTGGTGGATGCTGTTTTCCTGATGTAATTATTTTTGTGTTTACATTTATTATGTGGTCAGGTTACAAATACAAACTCTACCAAACAGAAATGTATGCTGGAGGTTACTGATATGAACTTAACTCTTAACATAGCTAAACATAAACAGAGAACCCAAACTAGGATCGCTGTAGTGAGAGCAGTCCCCCTTCAACTGCCTGGTTGTGTGGGGGTGAGTTTGGATCTGGTTCTTCCAGAGAGGGGTTTTCAGTAACTCTTCCTTACCTCTTTTTCCTGTTTCCAGTGATCAGAGGCTCCATTCAGGATGTCACAAACCAGGCAGAGGAGCAAGAGTCCATAATTCATGTCGGTGTCAACAAACTGTACAGGCAGAAGAGCAAAGTCTTCCAGCTCACGGGGGAGAGTGGGAACTGGCGAGGACAAATAAAGACCCCGCTGGAGTGCGGGGTGAAACCGGGAGACGGTGACTTCCTTTTCACGGGACGCATGCACTTTGGGGAGGCCAGGTTAGGCTGTGCCCCTCGTTTTAAAGACTTCCAAAGGATGTACAAAGAGGCAAAAGACAAAGGGCTCAACCCATGTGAAATTGGCCCGGATTGAAATCCCCTGTTTGGCTGAAGATTGCTTTTAGTTTTGGGTCAGGAATACTTCCCTGGCCGTGGTGGAAACTCTGAACAGAACTGGTAACTGAGAGCATGGCCAGATCTGGAGTGCAGGCTGAGACCCTCCTGGGACACATCTGCATCTGTGGTGCTGTTAGACTGGTGGAAGCTACAGAGGTACGAGCTCAGAAGGCTGCCAAGCGAGCAAGGCTGGATTTTTAACCAATCTTGTCCTTACGAATTAAGTTATTATATTTTTTTAGTGACTTCCTTAGGAAAACAAACAAAGAAAACTCCCACGTCTTAATAAAAACCCAAGTGAAAGCCAACATGCCTTTGTATCTCTTTTATGCTAATTGTTAAAATGCCTTAAGGTGATTAGCACTTGGTGTGGCATATTCTGTATTAAATGGCCAGGGATGTGACAGAGCACGGTGAAACATCTTAACATTGATGTTTTGTAAAAAGCTTTGGTGTACAAGTCAAAATTGTTCCTTATGATAGCAATTTATGGAGCCAAACCCTCCTCTGTGTGTTTCCTCTTTCTAAAACTTTTTTTCATATTTGAAAGAATGTACAATCAATGCCTGCAATTTTTGGTCCAGGCTGGCAGATTTTTTTTCCAGAGAAATAAAGGTTCCTGGGTTTGATATTTGCTGTTTAAAAAATTTTTTTTTTTAAACTTCTCTGTAAGGCAAATCTCAGCGAGTCCAGATGTGCTCATAGATCAGTTCTGGGCTGCTCACGTATTTTGTGGCTTCTCTGAGCAGAAACAGAGTTCCTGTGAGGCATTGGGAACCACAGTGTTTTTCAAAGGGGAAGCAGGAGCTATTTTTGGAGATTTTTAGACACGTGTCCAGGCAAGGCTGTAAGTCTTCTTCTACTCTGATGCCTATGGGGCTATTTTGGGAATGGCTCAGAAGGGCAGACCGCCCCATAGTGTTTAGTTGGAAGCTTTTATTTGTGCTGGCCAGTAGCTTGGCATGAGGCAGAGATGTTGAGGCCTGGCCCTGACCCCCAGGACTCAGAGGCAGGCAACCTTGTGAGAAATAAGGATTTTAATAAGGGTGGGCCACTTTTGCAGGCACTGTCCTGTGGGAGGTACAGGAACTCTCCTGCCTTGTTCAGTCCCATAATTCCCCATAGCAGTTTTATGGTACCTTTACAAGGTACCTTCTTGCTTATTCCTTATCTCTTTCCACTGGTCCAAATCTTTAGGCCATCAGGTTCTGTAAATAAAAGGTTTTCACTTAGTGACTCTCTTTGCCTCATCCCTCCTATCTCTTCATGTAATTGTTGTTTGTGAGGCTAAGGCAGGGTGTCTGGAGCAGTTCCAAGGATGGTCCTCGGGTGGATGCAGGAAGTTCCAAGATGGATGGGACAGGGCTGTCCTGTGAGACTGAGGGGGAAAAATACCACGGGGTTGTATCGAAACACTGCCCTAAAGTGGGACCCAAGCCTCTCTGTAAGTGTGGCTGTAGACTTCTCTCAGCAAGTTTCATACTGAGGACCTGTTGGGAAAGGGTTTCTTTTAGTTCTGCTAAAATGATCCTAAGAGGCTCCAGAGGATGGTGAGTACTTCTGCTAAGACCTCTAAACCCCATTTAGCACCTCTCTATCTCCTGCTTTGAACCTCCTTCCAACCTTCTGGAAATAAAACCCCAAACCCAATGCCCTATTCTGTATGGGTCAAGGTTTCCCCTACCCTACTTCAAGATAAATGGGCCAGGACTGGTGGAGGAGGGGAAAATGGTTCACTCCTTGTCTTCAGCCTGCCCCAACCTCTCCTCTGCAACACTGCTCCCACTTCCAGCGATCTCAACCAGCTTTTCACAGGCTTCTAAAAGTGATTTGGTGATATAGCTATATGAGCTAACTCTTGGGTTAGCTCAGAAGCCCTGCATCTAACCTCTCCTCTCCTGTTGTGTTTTGTGAGCTCTTTCCAGCACAGAGTGGTTGCTGGCAGGATGAGGAAGGGAGAACAACTTGTTTCTGGAATTGTCTCCAACCTGTCTAC
>VWZE01008295.1:555865-651721 GCA_013396675.1 Eubucco bourcierii
GAGAAAATAGTGTCCTGCTGATTTTTTTTCTTCTGCCTCAGCTCCACAGCAGTGCTGGGATGCAGTGTTTGAGAGCTCTGTAGGTGCTACATGTCCATCTCCTGATGGTGCTTGCACACCCACAATTACAGAGCAGCAAAGGGAGTGGCTGGATGAGCAATACCTTTGCTCAGAACTCAGCTCTTTAATCAAGGTGGCATTAAGATCTTGCCCTGCAACACTTTCTCCCTTTCCTCCCCTACCCCTGTCTTGAGCCTTGCTCACTGCAGCTTAAGTTTGGTGTGCATCATCCCCAGCAAGTCACCAGTTACTGCAGGACTCGCTCCTGGCCACAGGCTCTGCTGCTGCATCTCAATAGCTGCATGTTTGTGCACTTTGTACAGCAGGAGCTTAATGAAGAGATTCCACCCACTGCTCTAAAACCCAATTCCCAAATGCTCACCCTTAGGTCTTTGAAACATGATTACAGCTTGACCTATCTGGCAGTAGAGTCGGGGGATGGAAAGGGTGAATTAAAAATTACTACCTTTGCTCGCATGTGCTGGCTCCACTCTATAATGAGAAGCAAATGCATGTTGATGCAGCATTATGTGAGGACATGCTCGTTGCCACTTAATGAAAAATCTCTGCTGAAGGTGACTCAGGACAGAGGTGGAGCAGGTGCTTGCAAGGCATTGCTGTTCTTACCACTCCAGCCCTCTGAAGATGCAGGGCTTCCTCTTGATACCTAATTAACATAATTGAATTGCTCTTAAAAGCAACAGACTAACTATCTGTTCCTAAGAAAGCAGAGCTTATGAACGTGAATTGCCTTCCTTGGAGCCCCCTTCAGTTGGGCAGCACTACCCACACATTGGCAGGAGCCCTCTGATGTGTTTGCATCTGAGCTTTGGCAAGTGTGTGAGTTGGGTTGTTAGTGAAAACACCTTCCATGGTAACCACCTCCTCTGGTTCTTCCATAAAGCTCAAATAAAGAGCCCACTGGTGAACTAAGTCATCTCCTAGGCAAGTGCCATACAGAGCTTGCTGTGGTGACAAATAGGTAGGTTGAGAAACTCATGTGGGTGTCTACATCAGTTTATTTGAGGTCTGTCAGATGCTGCCTGCCTGGGGGTGAGTTTGCCCTCTTTCATCCTGTGAAGAGACAAGCTCCTGTCCAAACACCACAACAGCAGTGCCCAACGTGGAGGGGAGTAAAATTGCCATGCTTGGTTTGCCTACAGCCAGACCAGAGGATCTGCACTAAAACACCTGTTTGCTTCCCCTTCAGGAAGAGCAGGCCATTTTTCTTCAAGCTATGCTGATAACCCTTTGCCTCTTATCTGTGAGCCATGGCCATGCTGCAAGGAGATCTGTGCCCCACTGCCTGCCCTACTGGGTGAAGTCCCATCCCACCCTCAGGCCAATAAGATCAGAGACATTTGTAGGCAACTTTTCATCCGTCTCTTTTTTGTTGTTGCCACATTATCTCAGATCTATTGTCTCAGTCCTGCTGGTGAGCCCAGTTTCTATGCTGGGAAGCAGCAAATGTTTCATTAGCACCAACCTGCTGCTGCTCTCTTCTCCTGGTAAGGGAGAACCTTATCACCAGCATGGCTCAGCCTGAGCCCTGCAGGGGAAGGAATTGTCCTGATTTAATCGCCTCCGTCAGGGCACACTTTGGTCTGATCCCCTGTGCAATGGCTTCTCCCAACTTTAGGGACACTTACAGGCTGTGGGGAAGGACACTGCAGCCACACTCAAGCAAAATAGTAGCCAAACTGTTGGCACCTTGAACACAAACTTCGATGTCTTCTTCAGCGCAGAAAGGGACCTGCTTGGTCCTGTGCTGCTTGAAATGAGAGGGGAAAAGATGTGATTTGAAGTGAGTCATGCTGGCAGAAGGCAGGGGAAGTGATCTGGCTCTTGCATCAAGCACCCAGGAGTGTTCCTGGGCTGGGAGGAGGCTGTGCACCTGAGGACATGCTGTGGTGCAATCCTGCAGGTGTTTCCTATGTACCTTGTCTTTGAAGTGTGATGGGATTTGAATGACCTGTAAGGGAGATAGGAGCTCTCCTGCCGCTCATCACTGCCTTAATTAGATGATACTTATTTCTGGGACTGGAAAAGTCTCCTAGTGATGCTTGTCAGAGGTGCTGGTTGAATGGTAAATAAGTTTAGCAATATTGGGACCAGCTGTTCCAAGAGATATCAAACTGAAAGCCATAGAGCTTTCTGGTTTATTTAAGAACCAACCAGGAAGGAGACAATGCAAGTCTCTGAGAGGGGTTAGAAGCAGCAGAGAGCCAAAATCACATGCAGAAATGTCTTGACAGCACTGAGGGAGGAGAAGTCAGGTTTCTCCTTTCCAGTTTGACAGAAGCAATTCCCTTTGCTGCTGCAGGGGCCAAGCCTCTTCTTTGGCTACCTTTTACCCTCCTTTTAGTGAGGATCAGCCAGCCTTACTCTGGCTAGCCACAGGTGGGCAGAAATGTGGTGCCATGGTCTGAGTGCTGAGTGTGCCTTTTCCAGACAGCTGTCTTTCACCATCAGTATTTGCCTCAGAGCTTCACTGAGTCATCAAGGGGCAGATCCTATGAGTAACTTTGAGCACCTCCTTCCCCTTCCCTCCTTCCCTCCCAACAGTAAGATGCTTAGTTGCAGTGAAAGAAGAACAGCCCTGTGAAGCTCATTTTGGGGTGTCACATCCTTCTATCTCAGCACCATCCAAATGCCTTGAGTTTTCTCCAAGCACTATTTGGAAATCTCTGGCCAAGAGTAGGCAGAAAATAGGGAACAGAGCTACACAGAACTGTTCCCTTGTGTTCCTCCTCAGCAGTTTTGGGCTGTGTGCCCAAGCAAGCATGGGTGTCAGGGCTGCCCGTGGTAGGCTGGGAGCACATTAATCAGGAGCATGCACTGGCACCACTATGTGGTTGCCACTGCAGCCAGCACCTGACTGGTTACTCACTTTGTGATGTGGGCACTGCACCATGTAGCTGAGCTGAGGCTGGGCAGCAGTTTCTAAGGAGGACATTCCTTTTGGCCTTTTGGTGTAGGAGCATATGTGGGCATATCCAGCTAGATCTATGTGAGATAAGCAGGGAGAAGGGAAGACAAAAGAAAGGGCAATTTTCAGTAGTTATCTCACCTAGTTTAAGGAAATGTGTCTCATATTCTATTCCTCTCCCTGTTCCCTGTAGGGCAGGAGATGCAGAACTTCCAAATATAACATTCTGGAGGAAGCTGTGGCAAGCAGCCTTTGTGTGCATGGGGATTCTCAAAGCCTCAGAGGGGCCCAGCTCATAGGAGAGGTTTTGAATAGTCAGATAAGCAGCTCCTAGGACTCTGCCTGTCTGGGGCCATGAAACGCTGTGGTGAGAGCACTGCTGCAGAAGAGGCTGCAGAGCACTGGGTCATAATATTTCCTCCTTTCCCCAGCTGAAGTGTGTTGAGCTGAGGCTGCTGGAGGACACGGGTACTCTATCAGCCAGTTCACAGCTCTCCTCCTCAGCCTTGCTCTGTGTTGGTGATACTGCAAGCTGCTGTGAGCTTTTCCAGAAGGTTTGTGGCTGACCTCTTGGTCCTTGTGTGGAGTTAACTGGCCCCGAGCTGTGGACAGTGATGGACTGCTCCTGTGTTTGAGGTCTCCAGCCTGCAGAGCCTCACCCATGTGCTCTTTATGTGCAGCCTGACAAAGTGCTGCCAGGGTGAGGAGGAGGCTGCCAGCAGAGCTGAGAGGGAGAGGAGTGCTGGCTTGTGCTTCCAGTGGAGCTGACTCAGGGCTTTCTCCCCAGGGCTAGGTGCTGATTCAGCTGCTTTGCCTTTTACCAGCTTCTCTGAAAACCAAGGGCATCTCCAGGGGCTCAGAGGCCACAGCAGTGCAGCAGGAGTGAGTGGTTAGTTGATTTTGGGAGAGTCATGTCTTGGTTGTTTTGGGGCAACAGCCAAGAAGCTCAGCAGAAGTTTCAAGGTTGCTCCTGGGTGTAGGTTTTGCACACTTGCTGGGAAACATGTGCTGTCCAGCCTGGACTAGTCACTGCCACAGCTGTGCCTTGCAGCAATGCTGCTTTTGCTGCTGTGTCTCCACCATCACGGGAGGGAATAGTGCATCTCAAGGCACTTGGAAGAGAAGAAGGTTATCAGGAGTAGTCAGCATGGATTTACCAAGGGGAAATCATCCTTGACTAACCTGATAGCATTCTATGAGGACATAACAGAATGGGTAGATTCAGGGAGACCAGTGGATGTAGTCTACCTTGACCTTAGCAGGGCCTTTGACACTATCTCCCATGACATCCTAGTGAGGAGCTCAGGAAGCATGGGATGGAAGAGCAGACAGTGAGGTGGATTAGGAACTGGTTACAAGACTGAGTTCAAAGAGTGGTGATCAATGGTGCTGCCTAATGAGGAGAGGCTGAGGGTCCTGGAGCTTTTTTAGTCTGGAGAAGGCTGAGAGGGGATTTAATAAATGGTTATAAATGTCTGAGGGCTGGGGGTCAGGAGGGGGGCACAGGCTCTGCTCACTTGCTCCCTGGGATAGGACAAGGAGCAATGGATGGAAGTTGCAGCACAGGAGGTTCCACCACAACACAAGAGGGAACTTCTTTACTGTAAGGGTCCCAGAGCACTGGAACAGGCTCCCCAGAGAGGCTGTGGAGTCTCATTCTCTGGAAACTTTTAAGGCCTGTCTGGATGTATTCCTGTGTGACTTGAGCTAGATTGCCTGGTCCTGCTCTTGCAGGGGAGCTGGACTCGATGATCACTTTGGGTCCCTTCCAGCCCCTGACATCCTGTGATCCTGTGATCCTGTGAATAGGGGCACAGAGGCTCTTCCTCTGGCTGGCAGAGTCTTGCTGGAGTGTTCTTTTATGGTATTACTCATGTATGTGTCAGAACAAACTACTCTGGAGGAGGATGGGTGAGGCAGTGATGAGCTTCTGAACTGAAAAACACACCATGGAGGTCCTGTCTCCTGCTGGAAGTGAGGTCATGCTGAGCTTGCAGCATATGGGGCACCTGAGCTTTGGCTCTGCCCTCTGCAGCCGGTGGCCATGTAAGCTCTGAGCTGGGGTGTGTGGAACATCTTGTGCATCTAATCTACTGGAGGGATCTCCCAGCAACAGCAGTATGTGGAGTGTTGGGTGAGGCTCCCTACTCCATCTCCATTGCAACAGGTCACACCTCCAGGACCCGCAGCAGCGTGTTGCTTGCGGGCAGTGGTGTGTGCTGCATGTGTTGGGAAGCATAGAGCAGGTTCTCCTGCCCCACAACCTCCATCCTCCAGTCAGGGAAGTGGATCCACAAAGTGGGGATCACCCTCAGGGCTGCTGCTTCTCATATGGCTCCTGGAGAGACCCACTTCTTGAAAGACATTTCTTAGCCTGGAGTCCAGAATGATGTAGGACCCTGCTGAGGCCAAAGGAATGCTGACCCCAGGCCCTGTGTTGCCTGTTCCAGGTTGCCCTGAAAAGTTGATGGGCTTTTCCTGACACTTCTGTCAGCCTCATGGGCTGTCTTTCTACTGTGAGGTTGAATCTTGCTTGATTCTGACCATTCCTGTGATAAACATGTTTATTCCACTTGAAATAAGATGAGGGGGAGCAGATTTTGAGCTGAGGCTGAAGGACAGCCCCACTGCCACAGCCAGTGCTGAGGTGTTATTGCCCTGCATGGAACCCTGCTGAAATTCCTTACTAAAATGAGAGAAATGAGGAAGAGGTGGATGAGGCAGCGTGGATGCCACTGCCACCTCTGCAGGTGTGGGGAGCTGGGACAGATGCCCATCCAGGACCGTGGGGGTTGTGGAGGGGTTGCCTCATCACCAACCGGTTTCTCTGGTTCCTTTGGGAAGTGCCAAATCCAGCTGGAGTCAGACTGGTTTATGCAGAGACTTTATTTGCCTGGAGAGGAAAAAACAGCAATAATTTTTAAAAAATCAGTTCAGTTGCCTCAGCCCAGAGATGTGTTTTTAAAGGGAGTGGTGCTGGTGGGGTCTTGGGTACCTCCCACACTGCTTGTGTCGCCGTGCTGGAGCCTGCCCTGGAGCTGAATTAGGCTGTGGTTTTTAGAGAGGACAAATGGAGATTCGAATGAGACACAAACAAACACATCCTTCGTTATGCTCTGGGTGGTGCAGGTTCTGGGAGCTGTGTCAGTGCTTCGCACGGGAGCTGTTTGTTGGAGGGAGGTTGCAGCCTGTGCACTGTTAGCTGACGGGAGGATGATATTCAGGCAGGGACCCATCCCAGGGACAGCTTTCAGCATGGACACAGATCATGAAACAGGGCTTGGGCTGCTGTCCATGAGCTGCTGCCTGAGCCCTGTGTAAGGACGGCTGGGGCAGCTCAGCCAAGCTTGCCTTGCCCTTGGGCTTTTTCCTTATGACTCTGCAGTGCTCACACTCTTCCCTAGGTTGTTCCAGAAAAATCCTGTTTTCACCTGTTACTCTGCCCCAGATGCAAGAGTTATTTGGGTCTTTCCTAAGGTGGAAAAAAATGCTTTCAAACCCACCCATTCACCTCCCCAACCCCCAAATGCTGCTACACTGCAAGAGTTTTCTTTAACCCTCCAGGGGATGTTTTAATCTTTGGGTGCTGTTTGCTAGTAATACAGCACTGAAATTTTTGTCAGTGCTTGTGGGTGACACACAGACATCCCAGCCCTGAATGCTGGTGGGTACTGGGGAGCTGGGGATGAGTGGCAGATTTTGGACAAGAAAGACCTAAGATGGTCGCTCTGGCTCAAGCACTGAGTCACTTCAAACAGACCATGGGGACCACAGGGACATGTCCCCTGCTGGGCTTGTCTAGTTCAATTGGCCCTTTGCAGTGAGAGGGGACCAAGTGCCTTCTGCTGACTCATGAATGCAAATGCCTCCTTATGCCATGGGTGTAAACACTGCTCAAGGAGCTGAAAGGATCTAATATGTGTATTAATCATGTTTGAGAAACCTTTAGAAGTGTTAAACCTTGGCCTTTATTTCACTCAGTGTTTTCCTATTGTTTCTGAAGACCTCCAAAAGGGACAGGTTCAGCCCATGAGTCAGGCCAGTCATATCTACCCACCTTTGCAGAGTTGTTTTGACTTGCTGCCTTATCTCCCTGGTGATACCACATGCCCTTTGCTTCACCCTTCATGCCATAGGGCCCTCTGCAAGCAGGAATGGGCAATGATGTTAACTAAGCCCTGTGTAAGCACCCTGGTTTTGGGGAACTGCTGCAAAGGCAGGAGAAGTGAAGCTGGATGGAAAAACCCCTCTAGGCTTGTTGTTGAACTTTCAGAATCAATGTAGCCTTAGCTTAGCATACAAATTTAAGCTGTTTTCTTCCTCAAAGCAGTAGGTATCAGAACATGTGACACCTGGAAATACCAGGGGACAAATTTTACCTGTTGTGATGTTGTTTACTGGCTATAGAGATGGTCAATGGCTGCCATGATTTGCAAAGCTGGTGGACACCAGCAGCTCACTTGGGCTGCGCCTCTGAGTGGGGCAGCAGCCCCTGTTCTCAGCTCTTTTGTCTTGGTGTCTCTCTTCTTTCCATGTCTGCAGACTGGGATAAGTCTGCATTGGATGCAAACAGGCACATTGGAGCTATGTGCCCTGGCAGGGCTCCCTGAGGATGCTTATCTCAAGTCTTTCAGGGTTCCCTTTGCCTGGTTTTCCCTGGTCTGCAGGACAGCTTGGCCATTTTTGGCAGATGAGGCTGGGCTGGGAGTGAGCACAACTCAGAAATTTCACTTTTGCTTGCGGGACCTCTGTGAGTCAGGTAACCTGATTCGAATCACCACAAGGTCAGCTCAGAGGGTCTGTGTTGTGGCATCCCACACCCCTCCCACTGTGGACACTTTGTGATGGGAGTCCTTGTCCCTGTGTGAGCTGTAGCTGCCCTTGATAATGCCCTGGCTGGAGCCTCCTGGATATGAGAGAGTGCTCTCCTAGTTTCCATGTGCTATGGAAAGAAGAAGTCAGAAAAATTCCAGACTCTCTGCTGCTCAATCAGAGGTAGGCAATGACAAAAGTGGAACACGGACAGACAAGGGTACAGGCACACCACTGACCTGAGTGCATTGCTCTGCACACCCAATCCAACATTCTGCTTTTTCCAAAGACACCAAGGACCAGCATAGGAGTGCTGGTGGCCCCTGCATGGTCTGATGTGGATCTGTCTAAGCCTTGGCATATGCCTTGTCCATAATATCCCCAGGGTGCTGATGCTGCTTGTAGCTATGGGGAGCTGCAAAGGACCAGGCTGGTGGGAAGCAGAACCCACAGGTCCCTAGTGATGCCCATGCTTGGAAGGGCTGAGAATCACTGTCAGAGGGACATGATGGCGGTAACTTGCTGATAGGAAGGACAGCATCTACCAAATTCTGATGTTTATCCATGAAAAGGAGGCTGGGCTGACCCCAGTTGGCCCCTGAGCAGACTTGCCCTGCTCATGTCCACTGGAAAAGCTGTTGGAGTAAATCATGCACATTGCAAACTGTTGGTCTTGTTTAGATGGATGTGAGATAGTTCAGCCTGGAGCCGAGTTCAGCTGCTGGGCTCACTAAGTTTAATGCATACAAATGCCACGGAAGAGTTAATGGGAAACAGAGTGTGGAGGAAAATAAAGAGAGACCTTTTGAGGTCTCAGCTGCTCAAAGTAATATTTGGGTTTGGTGACTCTCTGTATCTTAGAGATGGGAATGCAGCAAAGCTCTTTCAGTCCAGAGTATACATGGAGCCCTACAAGATTGTGGGCTAATATCAACAAACCTTTTGGAAACCAGATCCTGCCTGCTCCAGCAAAGCCACAGTGTTATTTTTCTTTCAACAAATGCATTGAGACAATACTAATGCTGTGCAGATTGGTCGTCCCTGGCCTACATGATTTATTAGGAAACAGAAACAATTGCAGTTGCTGGAGATTAAAAAAAAAAGAAAGCTTTGGATGTGATTTTTTTTTTCCTTTTCCCTTTTTATTTTCTTTCCCCTCCTCCCCCAAATTCCTCACAAACTAAAAATTTTTTTAAAATAATTTTTAAAAAGTAATTAAAAAAGGGCCACCTAGTCTGGTCCCAGGAGAGGGGTTGCCTCCGTGCTTGCATTTCTTACTGGACCACCAACCCTGGGCTTGCTGCTTAAATAACACTTCAGTACTGAGAAGGAGGAGGGGACTGAAAAAGTGCTGGGAGGAGAGCTTGGGAGAAGGTAACATAGCCACAGAATAACATTCCCCGGCGGAGAAGGAGAGAGAGTTTGGAGGAGGAGACCTGCAATCTGTTTCTAGCTGTCGGTGACTCAGGGACAAGTTGCTTCCTCTCTCTGAGCCTCTCTTCCCCTCTATTTATTCTGTTTATGTAGAGCAGAAGCTGTTGAGTGCAGCGCTGCTGGCCGTGTGCGACCTGCGCTGGGGTTCTCAGCTTGGCTGGGACCTGCAGGTGCGACTGAAGCAGAATAGCTGAGCACCACTCAAGGTGCACACTGCCCTCGCTGGAACTGGTGGCATTTGGCTCCTGCCCCTCCGCTTGAGCAGACGGTGGGTTTGCTTCAGAGCGGCTTTATTTGTTGCCTCCTCAGTCAGTAGAAGCCCCACTGAAGGGTCTGGCATAGAAGACCCACTGAAGGGTCTGGCAGGTCAAGCGGGCAGCTCCCCCGTGCTGGAAGCTTTCCCTTTGGCACTCAGAAGCTGTAGGAGCCGTGAGAAGTTTGAATACAGAGTAGAGCATCATGTTATTTCTGGTGGGTGCCCCGGGTGGCTTAGTGCTGGCTCTGGCCATGTCCTCCTCATCCCCACAAGGCCGTTCCACACTTTGTCACCCTGCCTTTGCCTGTGACAGGGTCAGACAGGCAAGTCTCCCTGGGACCGTGGGCTTGGGATGCTTCTCCATCGAAGGGCAGCGGTCCCCAGGAGCAGTGTGATGCAGCTGACCTCCTGACCCACTGGCAGCCACCCAAAGCTCCACGAGAGCGCCCGGGAGCGGAGTCCTCCCTCCGCACGCAGACAGGGTGGCTGCGGTGCGGTTAGCGCCCAGGCAGGCTGCCTGAGCGGGGGCGGGCGGCCCGGCGCTGGCCCGGGAGCCGGGGGAGCTCACCGGCCTTGACAAGAGGCAGCTGGAGGACAAGGCTGTTTCCTCGCCGTGAGCGTCCCTGAGGCATACTGGGGGGGTTCTGCTTGGGACGGATTTGAGCAACTCCCCAAAACACTCTGTGGAGATGAAGGAGAGTTGAGCTCCACCGCGTATGGGCTGATCCCAGCCTCACATGCTCTCAGCTACACCCAGAGCTCTGTGCATGAGTCTTGCTGGGTTCTCTGAAATCCCTGCGTTTGGTTGATAAAGCGTAAGGGGCTCCCTTACAGCTGACCAAAGCATCTCTGATTGCTTTACTGAGGCGCT
Organism: Eubucco bourcierii; assembly: GCA_013396675.1. Lineage (NCBI taxonomy): Eukaryota > Metazoa > Chordata > Aves > Piciformes > Ramphastidae > Eubucco > Eubucco bourcierii. The sequence goes on from VWZE01008295.1 coordinate 566,228, forward strand.
GGAACCAGGTGCTTTGGCAGTGAAGTGCCGACAGAGCATCTGTGAGAGTAAGTGATATCATCATGGTTTGCTTTGCCTTCAGAAATGACTAAACAGATTTTTCTCTGGTTTCCAGCTGACCTCGTGGCTCCCTGTTGATGATGGGAGCAGGCTGTTTAGGTTTGAGTTAATGCTGCCCTGACCAGCCCTGAACCAACCTCAAAAAGTGGAGGTGGATTCATTCAGTAGGTAGAGCTCCAGTGGGGAGAAAACTGCCTCCACTGCAGCTAGCTCTTGCTGTTAATAAATCAGGGGTTGCTGGGAATCATCTCTAATTCATTCTCCAGCTGAAACACAAGTATTTTGCATTTGCCTGAAAGGATTAAGTTTTTTAAGCTCCTGCCCTTCTGGCTGGATGTTTTCCACTGAGGGGCTAGTCAGCCTCAGCTCCTAATTTTAAAAAAAGGGAAAAGAGAAAAAAAAAAACCCAAAGGGCTGGGGGTGGTTTTCCTTTGTGATCTTTCTGTTCCGTGCCTGGAGTCAGCACAAGGAGTCAGTGCAAATTAGCAGCATTTGATTTTTTTCAGGGGGCTAAGGAAGCCCTGGGCCCTTGCTGCATTTGGTTCCTTTTCTCCTGGGTTTCACTGACATTTCATGAGCAGATCTTTCCCCCTACAGATGTTTTCTGTTGGTCATAGTTGGGAAGAGAGATGCTAAATTTATGTGCCTCATTTGTGGTTTTTCTATGCTTGAGGCAGAGGGCTTGCTCTACTCTGAATGCTCCTGCCATTGGGGCACATGGGGTTTGCTGCACTGGGGTGGATCATTCAGGTGGATCACAGTTGGCTTACAGAAAAGTGGAGGTAGAGAAAAATTAGATCTTGGTGGATAGCTCCCCCCCCCACCACCCTGTTTTGTGGATCTTGTGTGGCTGCAGGGTGCTAGGTCCCTTTCCTCCTCAACCCACTTCCTGCCAGATCAGCTAAAGCACAGACCCCTTGGACAAGTGTGGCAGGTTCATGGCAGAGAGGTCTCAGGAGGAATGAAACTGATCTGGCTGTAACCACCCAGCTCGCTTTTCACCCACAGCCTCTTTCTGTCAGCATTGGATAACTGCAGGCACGGGGCCATGTCGTTGAGCTGAAGAGGCTTGCAGGTGCACACCATCCTCCCTCGGGCTGCTGGGCTTCCTCTGGAGCTGGATGGAGCAGGGCTGCAGCCACTGAGCCAGGACTCAAGCCTGTGCTTTCACTTCACTTCCAAGTATCGAATTTGCATGTCTGCTGCCACGGCCTGGAGCTCCCCTTTACCCCTGGATCAGTATGTTGTTACCGAGACATATGCCAAACCTATTCTCCAGAATGAGAAAAGAAATCCAGCTCTTTGTGCTGGCTCTGGGTGTCTGGGTTTCTCTCTTTAATGCAGGCATCTTGGAGCATACTGGGATGTTTCCGGGCTCCCAGTCTTTTCCTGAGCTCCTGCAGACTACCTCCACCAAGCATTGATGTCTAAGGAGAGGAACAAAGTCAAAGCATCACTTCCATTTTGGGGAGAGAGGTTACATCAAAACTGCCTACAGATTCTTCTGGGGCTCATCAGTGTAGCTGCATTGTCTTCATTGTTTCTCTGCTGAAGACAGAGGAGCAACTGGAAGGAAACTACAAAGCATGAAGGGTATCTGCATAACCTAGCACAGGTCTGGATTCCTCTGCTCCAGAATACAAAGAAAGAGGAGAATCCACGAGATCTTAAGATGTTTAAGTACCAAAATTATAAATGAAGTCTAGATATTGCTGAACAATCTCCGAGTGCTGAAGTCTCACTCTGCCTTTGCTTTGAACTGCTGCAAGGGGAATGCAGAGAAGTCATCAGGCTACTGCAACGATTTGGTGGTTTGCAGCCTCCCCAAGCTGGCTGCCACGCTCAGACCCACTGTTGTACATATTTTCCATGAAAAGACAGTAGCCTACAGAGGCTCAGTGACCTGGAGTTATGGGTGCTCTACAGCTTTGAGACCCTCAACCAGACCTGCGAGGCCTTAAACCCCAAAACACCCAGTGGGAAGAGAATAAACCTTTGAAGTCGCCCCAGTCTGCCCAAGCCACAGAGTGGGGTTGTGAACCTTGTTGTTCTCTGTGAGAATGTTGCTTTTACAATTAAAACCCACGCAAACCCCTGGCCCTCACTACCACTTTTGTTACCCCAGCAAGATATCTGACATTTGAGACAGAATGGGAAGTCCAAGAATGTGAGGAATTTGGTGACTCAACACAGAGTTTATTATACCCGTCCTACCGTGTAAGCCCATGTAATGCAAAATTGTTTTACAGCATGTGGCACAGTTCTGTGGGTTAATTTATAAGCAAACAATAATTATTCAAATAGGCATTTTTCCCTGTGCCTACATAAACTCATTATCTGTTTGGCAGCAGGGGATGCTGCAAAGAAGTGCACATTTAGTTTTGTTTTGTTTTGTTTTGGTTGGGGTTTTTTTTGCATTGGTGCTGTTTGCTTTTCCTGGAGCAACTCAATGGTGCATTGACTATGAGGGCTTACTACTGAACTTGACCTGGGAGTGCCATGGAGATAAGCCAAATGTCAAGAGAAAAGGAGTCCTTTGTGTGGAGATGCCACTATATTAGGTCTCACTTTTAGGTCACATACTTGTTAGGGGTTCCTTCGAAGTGATGGATTCTTCTGCTAAAATTTAATGATGTCTGTTAAATCACAGGGTCACGAACTAGTGTATGGGCTGAAAATGGTTTGCCAGGGGACCATGAAGACAAGGCCTTGTACCAGGAGACTTGCAAAGCAAATTGGATTTTCCACACAGCAATGGCTGCATTTGAAGGTCTGTCAGTGGCCTGTAAAATTCTCCACCAGCGATAACAAGACAGAATTGCCAAGCACTGAAGCAATGCCATGAGCGTTGCAGAACGAATCGCTCCACTCTCAGTACGTAGCAGCTTCTTGATCATCAGTCAAAGAAAGAATTATCCTAACCAGCAAACAGGCTAGAGGAGGCTATTGCATCTCCACTGGGAGATCATCCCAGAGCTCTTGAGTTAAATCTGCTGTGGAGAGTCTGGGGGGGGTGGGGGTGGGGGGTGTGTGTGTGTGGGAGTGGTTTCTGAGAACACCAGTCTGCAGCCAAGCACTTGGATAGGTGGATTTTAGGATGGGCCCACAGAAGAGGATGAAGCAACTAGATGTCAAAACTTGTATTCCTCAGCAGCTCAGTGGGGTCATCTGCCTCTGCTGGTGGTCAGTTCCAGGATGAGCCCTGCTCAGGCACATCTCTGCTGAAGGAAATGTGGAGCAGTGCAAGCATAGTTGGATATTGGTATGGACAAGCCAGTCAGCTCCCTGGTCTCCTGACACTAACCTGATCTCTCTCTGGGTTTTTCAGTCTGGTTGCTGTGAAGGGTGGGTGCAAGGAATAACTTTATCTTCAGCATGCTGTGAGATGGGGTCACTTGTGTGGTTTGATGGGAGGAAGGCATGAGACGATCCTATTTCAGAAAAGGATTGTGTGGAAGAGGCTTGTATGTAGATCCATAAACAGAGTTTTTTGCCTTCTGCATCATGACCCTTCAGGACAGGACTCTTTAATCTTGATATCCTTCCATGCACCTCACAACTCTTTATACAAGGATTCCACACAACAAACATTTCCGACGGGCTGTGAAAAGCATCGAAGAAGAATAACCTCCAGCCCAGCTCTGCTGGCTGTGTTGGAGCTGCAGGAAGGATGATTTGGCTCACTACATAGCATCCTTAACTGCAGTGGTTTGCTAGGCATCCTAACGTGGAGCCAGGAGGTCAGGAGTTCAACTTGAACTTAAACCCAATGCTAACAAATGGGGGAAGTTCCAGTTGTGATGATAGTGTGTTTTAATGATGAGGTCATGTACAACGTCTGTTCAAGATGACTTCTGTCCTAAACATGAGAAAATAAAGGGAAAGTTAAAAGCCCCAGGGAACACATTTCAGAAAAGAGTCTGCCCAGCTCTTTTTAGTTGATGTTTGGGGCTCTTCAGAAACCATACAAAAGGATGGTTTTAAGTAACATTCACTTTCATTATTTATATACACTTTCATTATTTATATACACTTTCATTATTTATATGTATTGATCTTCTTCTAAAGCCTGATGACACAACAGCACTTTCTGAGCTCCCAAAGGATGTGCTGTTCTTCAGTGAAGTTGCACCTATGCTGTGGGCCTAGCTTGAGGTTCCCAGGAATCAGGAGAAGGTGGAGCAACCAAGGGATGTGAGCTGTAATCCCCTGCCTGCCCTGCATTTTCTGCTACTCTAGACCAGCCTCAGTTTCTTGCTTTACACTGTGGTGTATTGACCCTCGTGAAGATGAAGAAAGCAGTGTAAGTGTTGAGAACAATTGCTGTAACTGCTTTGCTTGTCTGAGTTTCCAAATGGCCCAAGCACTTTTAGGGGCTACCATGCTTGTTTCCCTCATTCCACCATCTCTACCAAAATAAGTTTCCTTCTTCCTTGGTAAAACCATTTCTACAAAATAGGTTCTGTACTTCTGCCTCTACTTCACATACCAGGGAAGTTTGTTATCCTCCTGTTTCTCACTCCATGAATGTTAATTGAGTTTACAAATAACAGAGCTAAAACAAGCTGTTGGGAATGCAGCCTGAGCCACTGAAACTGGACCCTGCACCTTGCTGCTGGTCTTGAGGCTGGTTTCTATCCATTCTCACACCAGTTTGCCCAGACTGGCTTCAGGAGCACTTCGGAGGCAAAGTTCCCCTGTGTTGACAGGGATAGGTACTGAGCTGTGCCCTCCCTCTACTTCAGCATGTGTTGCCATCTCCGAAAGCAGAAGGAAATTCAAGTTCCATGCTCGCCTGGCCCTGACCTTTCAGCTGAGGTTTCCACTGTGAAGATGGTTAGCTCCTGATTTCCCATGAGTGGAAGCTGCAGGCAGGCAAACAAATACCACAGCTTTTTGGAACAAGAGATCTACCATCACTTTGTCCACATTAGGTGTAGGGGACAGTCAGAGGGACACTGCTGGTCTTAGGCTGATGCAGGTGCAGGGAACACAGCGGTCACACATTTGCTGACCACTGGCTTCTCCAATTTGAGCTTGGATTGAGTGATGGAGAAGGCAGCTTTGGTTCCACCCAGTCTCTAAAGGATTTGATATATTTTACTGCCAGAAGAAAACAGCATAAATCATCTCTGACTGCAGAGCTGTCTGGCTCCCTTGGAGGGAAAGTGCAGTTAGGGTGGAGCAAGAGGACACAAGGGTGCAAAGTTGATTTTAGACTGGTGTGGTATAAAAATTCTCTCCAAGCTGCCTTCAGCCCAGTAACACTTGGAAGGTGGGTGGCTCTGTCATGGCCACACCAAGAGATTTCTTGGAAGAGAGAGTGCCTTGGGACAGCTGCTGGGGTGATGCCACATGGAGCCCAGGATGGCCTGGGGGTTTATCCTGTTTCCAGTGTGATGTGTGTGCATGTTTATGAAATCTGTCTCCCTGGGTGATGTCATGACACAATGAGAAAATGGGCCATAAATTAAAGGAAGAAAAAAATAGTAATAAATAGACCCCACTGTGGGTCAGATGCTGGCAATAAATTCAGATAACAGCTCATCAGTGCCTCTTCCCTTGTTCTCATATGTGTATGCATTTTTTTTTCCAGTTGGGAGAAGAGCTGGTGAAAAGCAGCTGTTTTCTATTTGTTCTTCATCCACATCTGATTAGATAGTCCTCCTCTGCCCACTGAGACGTGCTGGGGAACACTTCCAGCCCCTCTGCTCACTCATTTTCTTGGGCATCAAGGAGTTTGGGACTGTTTGGAGCTTTGTTTCACAAGATGACAGCATTTCAGAGGTACAAAGGGCTCCTTCATCATCATGGGGCTCAGGTCCTGCCAGGCCAGAGGGCAGGACCAGATCCTGCAGTGGGGCTGTCTGTGAGGTGCTATGGGTTTGGGCCTGGGAAGGCAGCAGTGGGACATATTTATCTCACTGACACTAAGCCACTAATTTGTTTTCAGGTAGTTCTGGCATTCTGCAGCTCAGGATGAAGGCAGTTTCTCTCCAGGCTCTACAAACATGAACACCACCAAGGCTGATGGGGAGGCAGCTGTGCTGCAAGGAGGATAGAAGGTTGTGGTTTTGTACCAGTGGGACAGGACAAACTAAGAGTTAGGTGGGCAGTGTGTGTGTACGAGAGAGAAACCAGGGTGAGGGCAGGGGCATGAGTGTCCCCAAAGGTATTGCTTACTAAAGGCTCAACAATGAAAACTGTGAGCTTCTAGCTTGAGGCCAGTGTGAAAACTCCCATCAGCTCCTCTGAAACTTCAAATCAATCCTTTCCAGGCCAGAACCATAAGGCTTCTTCACACTATGCTACTGGAGGACTCTCCCATCAAAGCATTTTGCAGGTAGATGTCTTCTTTCAGGAGACACAGATACTCATATTCATTTGTTTTGCTCAGGGCAAGAAGATCATTCTGGTCCTGTCTTGCCTCTGCCTTCCCTTCCCCTTGCTGTGAGACTGGTAGACAAGATTAAGATGTCTGGTCCTTCTCTCTCCCTCCTGCTGCAGCTGCCAGCTCATGTCTAGATCCTTAGTGCAGACATAAACCTCCAGCAAGGGGGGCTAGTCATTGGCTGGATGAGCTTGGTAGTGGAACAAAACTTCAAAACAGCTTCCCTGGTCAGCAGCCCTCCTTGAGCACAAGAAGAAGGACAGATAAGCTTATCTGAGCCTGAGAACTTTCAGGGTTTTTTTGCTAGGTGGGAAGGGGATCTCCCGTTACAAGTCTGAAGCTGTGATGTTGAGCTGCTGGTGCTGTGCCTGGGCAAGTCCCAACCATGCTCCCCCATCATGTGCTGAGAAGTGAACTTGCAGCTCACATAACCCTCACCTGTTAACTGATGGGGGCTGTGGGCTCTGTGGCTTTGCCTCAGGTTCCCATGTGAATTTCTGGGAGGGTGAGTGGGGATTTCAAAGCCCCTAAAGCAGAGCTTCCTTGGAGAAGAGGGGGAGGGATGTGGCCCTCCTGTGTGTCGAATGCAAACGTGGAAATAATAAGGTGGGAAATGTTCTTGAACTTATCTCAGAAACAAGGTTTTTTTGGGTCAGCTTAAATTTCTGGCAAAGATTCCCACCTGACATTATTCCAACCTTATTGCTCCATTCCCTTTTATCCATGCAGCTTGCATGCTAAAAGCCACAGAGGAACTTCAGCCTGGTCCAGAGGAGCAGCCAGTGTCCGTGTGCCCCTCCATGTGTGCTAAAGCCCTGGAGGCTTCCATGATGTGCAGGGTGCAGCTGAGGGGAGGGCAAGGGGGATTTACCCTGCCCAGATGCTGGGGATGACACAAAAGCTGCCCCATGTTACAGCTGCTCTGGCCTGCAGTGACCATGTTGCTGCAAAAACCTCCATCTGACTCTGCATCAACAAGTTGGGTTTCGAGGAGAAGGGTAACTTGTTTTATTTCACCAAAGCTTTGTGAGGTATCTTAGTGAGGTTTCTGGATAGGATCTGCAATGCTCAGCTTCAGGTATCGGTTGCATAATTTGCTGCGTTATTTCAACACTCTGGGCTTTTTTTTTTTTCCTTTTCTTTCTCTTTTTTTTTTTTTTTTTTTTTTTTTTCTGTGAGCTTCTTTGCATACTGGATAAGTCTTATATAAGCATATGTTGTGATGGAAACATTTTTTTTAAGTATTTTTTTTGGCAGGGAACTCCTGGCACATGATACAGCACTCAGAGCCATCAACCGTAGCTGTGATACAGATGTTCATTGCCTGTATAATCTTTCTCATATCAAGCAATTACCCTCAGCCAATTTCTTTATTTTAAGCACCTTGTTGTGGGAACAGAGCTGTAAATGCATGAATTGCTGAGTTCCCTTATACATTTTTACAGTAGACAAACAAAAAAAAAAAATTCAGTGAAGGGCCTCAGTGAAAATCAAACATTCAGGCTGCTTTAGATAAGAGAGGACAGGCACTAAAAAAGTCCCTCTCAAAGGAGATACACTGGAGGGGTGCCAACAGCACATAGCTGCATGGAGACTAAATAAAACCAGGTGAGTTTCCTGCCATTGTGGAGTATCAAATGTGATTTCCATTTGTGATGGACATGCTGTTTCTGCCATGATCATCTGGAGGTTTTCATTTTAGGATTTATTAATTTTTTTTAATTTTTTTTTTGGCCTAACATAGGGCCACAGCCCAGAGTGCTAAAAGGCAACATTGCTGCAATGACATTCAGAGCAGAGAAGGCAAAATGCCCTTATCAGTGGGATAGGCTTTTCCTGGGAGAAGAATTTTCTCCTATCAGCAGTTTGGGTCTTAGGATTGCTTCTAATGCAAAGCAAATGGGAAAATTTAATGAGAGGAAATGATATATTAGTGTTGATCCTCACTCTGGAGCCACCAGGTAGTGTTCTTCCAAATTAAGAATCTGTCTTGGTCCAAAAATATCATTCAAAAACTAGGTGTGAATCTGAGATCTAGATCAGGCTGTTTTGCTCTTCTAAAGTGATACCAAGGGGCTGGCAAACTGCCTTACAACAGCAACAAAAAAATCACAGGTTCTCTATCCTAGAGTGATGTGCATGGGTGGAGCAGGACTGCAAGGGGCCTCCTGCAGCCACAGCAAGTTTGGACAGGGGGATCTGCCCTGTGATCTGCTTTGCCAAATGCTCAGAGTCAAGCTGTTGGCCATGATGGGTGTTTGCCATCACAGTGATGCCTGGCTCCTCCCCGCTGGTGCTGATGCCTGTGCCCATTTCACTCTCATCCAGCTCAGGAGCCTCAAAAACTCCATGGAGTTACTACTCTGAGGCTGTTCCCAGTGCCCATGAGGATATGTTCAGTGATGCCCACTGGTCTGGTTGTGAAGTACATGCTAAGTGGGCATCATACATGTAGGGAATCTGGGAGGAGCCCTTTGCTGCAGCTTGGAGCACACTGAGTTCACTTGAGCAAGCACCCAAGGGATAGCCTGCAGCAAGGCCCAGGGTGGGATCTGCTTACATGAACAACAAGAGCAGGCAGTAAAAATAGTCAATGGTACTGATGGTCTGAAAGGGATACTAAACTTGCTGCTTCAGGGCTCAGCGATCTGCAGCTCTAGGAGGCCAGAGTTAAATATAAGGTGCTGGAAAATAAGTCTAGATGTGCTATTGGATCAGGTGGTGATCATCCCTGAGACATAGTGATCCCCTGGAGTCAGGAATTTGGCATTTTCCAGGTTTTTTCTGATGGATTTGAGCTGATTTCTGAGCAGCAGTTGATTACTTATAGAAGTGCAACATAACTGAATGATGTTTTAAAGCAGAAGACTTGTAGGGAGGGCAACTTCCCAGCTGCATCCATACTGATTCTGGAAAAGGGAGAGAGATTTGCATGCTCCGTGCCTGCTGCTTGATGCATGAATCTCTCCTCTTAGAAACAGTAAGTCATTGAAATCTTGTTTGCGTGGCCATGGGCTAGGGAAGAAGGAGGAGAAGGAAGAGCAGAAAGGCCACACCAGGAGTACTGGGTCCAGTTCTGGGCTCCCCAGTTCAAGAGGAGCAGGGAACTATTGGGAAAGGTCCAATGGAGGACCATTAGGATGATTAGGACATTGTAGCGTCTCTCTTACAAGGAGAGGCTGAGAGACCTGAGGCTTTTTAGCCTGGAAAAGAGAAGACTGAGAGGGGATCTTACAAAAACATGTAAATATCTAAAGGGTGGAGATCATGAAGATGAGCCTGGGATTTTTTCAATAATGGACAGTGATAGGACAAGGAGCAGTGGGTACAGACTAGAACACAGGAGGTTTTGCTTGAACTTCTTCATTTGCAGAAACTTCTTCTTTTTCAGAAACTTCTTCATTTTGAGGGTGATGGAGCACTAGAACAGGCTGCCCAGAGAGCTTGTGGAGCCTCCTTTTCTTGAGACTTTCTTAAGCTGCCTGGACATGTTCCTGTGCAGCCTGATCTAGGTGACTCTGCATTAGCAGAGGGGTTGGACTAGATGATCTGCAGAGGTCTCTTCCAAGCCCTACCATACTATGATTCCATGATTCTGTGGTTCTGTGATTCTACAATTCTATGATTGTACAATATGACAACTCACTCTGGTCCTCCTAGCTGCCCAGAACGTGTCCTCTTATTGTGGCCACAACAAGGTCACAGCAGATTTGGCTGGTGTTGGGGTTGACCAAGGGGAAATGGTGCAAGGAGAGCAAGGGTTGCAGAAGTTGTTGCAACCAGTATGCTCCCTACCTATTCACACATCTGGGTTCTTGGCATCCTCCCACTGGCCTCTTGCTGGGCCCAGGATCAAAAGGGATTTTTCAGATATTTGCTTGCTATTCTGATATTATTCAGTTCTTTCTGGAAGAGCTGAGTCTGAGATGGGATTTTGCAGGGATTTTGCAAGAGCCTCTGTAATGGACAGAAGTTGTTCACTCCTCAGAAATTCTCCAGACCCAGTGGTCTAGGGAATGTTCGTCTGTCAGCAGTTGTTGATGGGGTTGGTTAACACCAGCTCTTCCCTTTCACAGATCCTGCTACTCTCTTCCAGAACTTTCATTTACAGGAGATTGCTGGCAGCAAGATACTTCCTAGATGGAAAAGCCAACAGTCTGTTCCTTCTCCTCAACCAGATTCATGTCATTTCTTCAGACACAGAATCTCATCTGTTGCTCAACCTTGGTATAATTCTGCTGAATTTTTCTCTCCACTTCTTCTCCAAACCGTTCTTGTTCTGCATGTAATGTTGGGAGATGTGTAAAGACTTACCTTGTGTTCTTCCTAAAAAAGGTGGTAGGGTGCATTGCTGGGGCTGATGTTGATTCTTTTACCCCTGAAAGACAACAACTATGAAGAAGACTCCAAGCAAACTGGGGCTTGCTGGAAGACAAAGGTAGAACTATGGAATCCACTCTCAGAGGGCGTAAACTGTGCTTATGGTTGTGCTGGTGCAGCAGAAGCAATTCCTTTGTGTCTCACAGAGCTTAGTAGCATCTTCTACCATCATGGTTCATCGAAATGTGAGAGGAAAATTAATTTCAGGAGAGAAATAAATGGTTTTGGAGCAAGGACAATGCTGGCTTCTTGTGCCACAGGAGCACAAGAAATCACCCAGCAAAAGCAAGTTAGACAATGCAAACCTCATCTAAATGTGGGGAAAAATTTTAATCCAAAGTGGTGACCTTCACTGATGCTCTCCTTCATCTCACCAGTATTTTGTTCTCCTTAAGACCAGCCCCACCACTGGCAAATCTTCAGAGCAGGCACTTGTATCGCCAACAGGAAAGCAGACTCCACTCCCACTAATTTAGGTGGTGTTTCCAGTCCATGGCCAGAGGTCACAGGGGCAGGGAGGTGTGTTTGCCTCTAGGGCCAGGTTTGAGGCTGGTTTGGAAGAGACTAATTTCCCAGGTGGGCAGATCTGGCTCTTCCCAAGTGTCTCGAAGAGTGGAGCTGGAAAGCCAGGCAAACTGGTGTGGAAGGCACTGGGTTATCTTGTAGTTTGTTTTGTATCTAAAGGACAGGACAATTAGACTGTACAATCCACTTTCTACAAAAAGTCAGAAATCAGAGCTTGTGCCTAGGAAATGGGCTGGGAAAGCTGAAAAAGCAACCAGCAGTGCAGCCTGCTTAGACTAAGGAAGGCTTAAATACAGAATGGTGATGGGGGCCCAGCATGGGAGCTGGGACTGGATGTTGGAGGGAGCTCTGCAGGGTCTGGGGTAGGGGTGCCGTACCATGCCACTGGGCAGAGCACTTGTTAACAGAGTATAGTGGAAAAGAGTCCTTTCAAGGGCTGCTAGCTTGGTGTGTTTGCAGTTCAGTGACAGTGGAATTGCAACAAAGAAATTGTTCTGATGCACTGGAAGAACCTCTGGACATACTTCTTCCATGAAAGGCTAATTTGATCCCATTATAACCCTCACTATAACTCCTAAGTGTAGGGCTTGCTGGCAATGTGTATCTGTTATTCCTTTAATAAAAGCAAATTACTCCAAGGACTGTGGCCCCTTAAAATTCAGTTTGTACAACCTGTAAGAAGCTAGAAGGAAAAACACTTAACTGATGTTCCAGACCAGGAGGTTTTCTTCACATGATCTGGTGCACGCACCCAGCCTGCTTCTGACACACTTCCAAGAATTCCTGTCTGAGTCCAAAAAAAAAAAAAAACCACAACCCCAACTGCTCAGTGTCAGGGGAGGCCAATTCAAGACCCAGCACACGCGGCCTGTGCTGTGTGGATTTCCAGATCCTGAATCATTTCCTCCACTCACTTGGCTGTCTCTCTCCATCTGGGTTTGGGCCCATCCAGCTCTCTGATTTCTCATCTTTCCGAGCCATGCAGGTTTTGAGCTCTGCCCTGGCTGCCTGACCATCTCTGGAGGTGAGTCCTTTGGTGCTCCTTGGCTACAGAAGAAGTCAGCTGCTGTTGGCCATCTCAGGGCAGGGTGGGTGCCTCTAGATCACCATTGTGCTCAACCCCATCTGGGAGAACAGACAAAATCTCTCCACCAGATACTGGGTTTATCTGAGAGTGGCCCTCGAGTTTATCACCATTAGGATCCCTGGGATACCTCCCATTGTTACTGGACTCACAGGATGGACTTAATTCTGGGCACAGAGCTTCGTGGGAGAGAGAGAGAGGGAGATAGGGACAAGATGGTAAATCCCCCAAGGTGAGTGTTGGCCTATGCTGGGAAGGAGGCCTGTCCCCAACACTTGCACAACTGCTCTGAGCCCTTCCACAGCTGGCACTATAGTTACTGCCAGATACAGGCTAGGAAGGACTGGAGTTGGGATTTATTTGCTTCCTTTCAAGTCCTTCCCTCTGCTCACAACCTTCTACTTCCCCCCTCATGCACACCTAGTCCAATGTATTGTGGCTTGGTCATGAAAAAGCTTAAAGAGCAAGATTGAAAGAAGAAGTTTTAATTCAATTCTGTATATCACTTAAAGCCCTTAGAACAAGGAGAAAACAGTTTGGATTTGCAGTGCGTGGAGGTGCAGGAGCATTCAAAAGGAGAGCTGCAAGGGCAGTATGTACACACATCCTGCAGACCCAAAAATACTCTGGCTGATGCCTAGAGGAAGAACAACCTTCTGCAACTGGTCTGTTGCCAGAAATCCTCCTCAGCTTTGCTGGTCTCTGCTTTGTCCAGCACGCTTGAAACATTTCAGAGCTCTTGCACCTGGCTTTCCACTAGATAGAATTAATCAGACCTTTGAGAATTGAAGCATTTGAGGAGCCAACCTGTCCTTTATTGACCAGAAAATGTTTGCACAAGGGGAAGTGAAACCGAGAAGGAAAAAGGTGAAACCACTGATTTCAGAGGAGCCTGCCATTGAAATCTCCAGGTTTCCCTGTGGTAATGAGCAGAGTGGTGCAACCATGCAGTCGTTCAGCACTGCTGTGTTAGAGGTGAAAACCGAACTGCTCAGGGGAAACGGAGACATCCTCATTTCTTGAAACTGCTCGGTGTGGAACACAAAGTGTCTGTGCCCTGGCAGGAGCTGGCCTGCTGGGGCTTATCGATGGGAGCAGCCAGGGCTGCCCACATCCCAGGGACAAGCACTGTTTTGGCTGGGCCAAAACAAATGGCAGTTTCCCCTCGCCGTGCAAGTTTTAAAACATAGGTTGTCATGTGAAGGAAATTGTGCGCGGCGATGATGAATGGTTGTGAAATAGCATTTGCCAGAAATATTTCTGGATTCTGCAATTTAGTTGCAAATTACAGAACTGCAAATGCAGCCTTGTGAGAAGGATAAAACCAAGCTTCTCCAGCTCTGCTGGTAGTCAGACTCCTCTTTTCCCTTTTCCTACATCCTGCCATTTTTAGCTCCAGGGCATTTTCAGTAGGCAACATTCACCCTCCAACAGCCATGGCTGGGTCCTCAACTGGGTTAGGCTGCGGGAGCTCGGCTGCAGGAGGAGCAGCAATGACAGCTCACATCTGCTGGCGGTCTGGCCTCGCTCCCCTTCTCAGCTCTTTCAAGATGAGCAAAACGGAGTCATTGGACGTTGCAGGATTGTTCAGCAGTCTTGGCTGTCATGCTGGATGGCGCTGAAGTAGGCATGGCAACAGGAAAGGAATGTTCCCTGTAAAAAGATAACCGTGCTTTGCCGAGGACGTGGAACAGTAAAGTTTGTTAAAGCAATCAGTATGTGTCATAATGTTTATTTAACTGAGAGCAGGGACGATGGAAAAGCATTGCAGCTGTGGAGGAGCACAAGAGTGCTAAAGAGAGGGATGGGGAGCATAGATTTAGTAGCTGTCTTCCCTTGAAAAAGAAAACAAGCTGTGCTATCAAGGAATCGATGGGGCAGATAGCAGGAGAGTACACAAGGTAGCTGCTGACTGCTGGCTCTTCTGAAGGGGTGAGGTTGGAGTTTTATTATCTGAAGTTCACATTCAGGTTAACAGCTTTGAGGATGTGGTTGCAACTCTAAAGGGAACAAAATTTAATTCTTTTCTAAACATAAGCTATTTCTGTTTGAAGGCAGATAACCTTTTTGGCTCTGTTATTCGCCAGTGGTAGATAGAAAGATTGGAGCAGTAGAGTGATGCTTGAATTCCTCCAAGAAATAAAAGGGGAGAACTTTACACTGTGGAGCCAATGTGGGGCTAAATTCTGCTTTAGATCATTTCCTGGGGAACCCTTGCAAAGAGCAGCTCTAACGTGAATCCTTCTGCAGGAGGCCAAAGCAAGGCAGAAACACGACTCTGGGTAATTTGTACAGCAATAGATGAAACCAAATACTCAGCCCAGTGCTCTGGCAGTGGGATCTGTTAGGCTGCAGAGCAGTGCCAAGGGATGTGGGAAACTTCCTGGGCTTGCTTCAAAAAAATAAACTCCTCCCCCCCCAAAAAAAAAACCCCCAAAAAACCAAACAACCCAAAACAACAACAAAAGGCAAAATGTTTTGCTCCTTTNAGTTAAAGTTCCTTTTGGTCAAAACTGGAAATGATGTGAGTTTGGGGATTTAGGTTTTCTTACCAAAAATCAAATCTGTTTTGGGAAATACCTTTCCAAGGCTCTGAAAATTGTATTTTAGTTGAAGGCAAAGTTTTCTATTAATAAAAGGAAAATATTGTCTCTATTATTCTAACACTTCATCAGCCAAAGTCCTTGCAATATTTGAGTAGGAAACAGCACTGCATTGGTTGCCCAGGAGTAAGCCATCCTCTTCCCCTTCCAGCCTCTCATGTCAGTGTGTGAATGAAGTCTTGCAGAGCCCTCCTTGTCTCAGACACAGGGCAATGGCTGCCTCCAAACCTGCTCTCCTCTTTTCTCAAATTATACAGCCCCTGTGAGACCTACCACTCAGCTCTGCCTTCACCAGGGAGCTGACCTGTATGTGTTTTCTCCAGGGATCTGCTTAGCAGCTCTTCACTGTAACTTTGCTTTTCTTCTGCTCCTCTCTGCCAGCCCAATCACTATCTCAGTAACAAACTCCAGGCTTCCCAATCAGCCTGCAGAAAAAAAAAAAGGCAAAACATAAAGCCTATTTCCGAGACCAAATTGCCCATAATTTACATGCCTCTCCTCACTTTGAAACGCAAGACGGCTGATGATAACATCGGGAGTGACAGAAGTGGTATCTGTTGCTAATTACAACCTGACATTATGGTCAAGCAGAGCCATGTGGCCCATAAAAAGCTTATTCAAAGTTGGTTTACCCCCACTTCAAACACAGGCTGGACACAATGCCAGGCATTTTCAACCTTCAGAAGGAACGCTCCTTCTGAACTGGCCTGGCGGCTCCTTCTTCAGGAGAGAAACTGCTCACAGAGGCAGCAGAGGCTACAATAGCCTGGTCTTCACATGGACTGAGCTGGCCCTTTCATGATGACATTTGTTCATCTTTCATGGACAACAATAGCCATTGTGATTTCCAAAACACCTTCCTCCTCACAGGGTCTTTCAAGCTGTCCCAAAAGCTCACTGTCCTTGCAGCACACCTGGGAAGGGTCACCAGTGCCATGGCATCAACTGAGGCATTAAAGAACAATGGGGAGCATGAGGTTGATCTGTGTGGGAGAGCTGTGTGGGTGCCTCGGTCTCCTTATTCCAGCCACCAACCTGCCTTCTTCCCTAGAGCTGGGGAGAGGACTCAGAAGTGCTGATGTCTCTGTTTTTCTGCTCCAACTGCCAATCACACTGTTCCTAGCACTACACTATATACATTTTGCTATTTGCACCCTGCTGTTTTCCAAGTACAACTCTCCCCTGCACAGTTCTTGCTGCTGCTTGTCCCGTGGCTGCTCACAGGACTTCTGGTTTTCTGTTTCTGAAGCTGTCAGCTTTCACAAACACTGACCTTAGAGCAATCACTCCTGACAAGTCATTGCTTCACTTCTGGCTGCTCACTGAGCACTCTCCCACCCACGTCTCCAGCAAGGACCTGACCCCACAGCTGTGTGGCACCTCCCTGCACCCAAACCTGCATCTACCTCTGCTTGGTGAAAAGAGCAGCCCTGACCAGTTCCCTGACGGTGTGCTTCAAACGTTAATAAGGTGATGCAACCCTGTGCGGTGACATTGTTGCCGGTTTAAACCCTTCTTGTCTGCTGCTGGCTTGTGACACAGAATGTGTTGGTGAGGCTGAGTCATGCACTGTGCATGAAAAGAGGTCCCAGTGGATGGTGCTGCAACTGCTACAAACATCAGCCCACAAGTCTCTAATGTGCCGTTGGGCTCCATGCTTCATTTGACTCACAGAAGCTTTGTCTAAGTGTTTGCTACTGGCCAGTAAAGGTCCTGGTAAGGCACAAAAGGGCTTTATCTGCCCTGGAGCCATTGTTAGGATGGAGTAACAGCTGGTAGCTCACATCGACACCGCAGCAGTGCCTGCAGTCAAAGGGGACGTTGAGGTGCTGGAGTGTGTCCAAAGAAGGGCAATGAAGCTGGTGAAGGGTTTAGAACACGAATTGTATCAGGAGCAGCTGAGGAAATTGGGATTGTTTAGTCTGGAGAAGAGAAGGTTCAAGGGAGACCTTCTTGTTCCCTACAGCTCTCTGAAAGGAGGGTGAAGTGAGGTGGATGTTGGTCTCTTCTCCCAAGTAGCTAGGGATAAGATGAGAGGAAATGGCCTGGAGTTGTACCAGGGGTGTGTGTGTGTGTGTTTTAGATTGGATATTGGGACCATTTTCTTTACTGAAAGAGTGGTCAGGCATTGGAAAAGGCTGCTCAGGGAGGTGGTGGAATCACCATCCCTGGAGGCATTAAAGAAATGCATAGACATGGCACTTTGGGACGTGGTTGAGTGGTGAGCTGGCAGCACTGGGTTAATGGTTGGACTTGATGATCTTAAGGACTTTTTCCAACCTAAACATTTCTGTGATTATGTGACTCCTATGCCCTGTGGGACCTCTAGCAAATCCCATTAAAACTGGTGATTAAAATCCCATTAAATCTCCAAGCTGCACTTTCCAGGCTTCACTGGATTGCTTCTTTCATCATCAGGACAAACCCATGACTGTCCCACTGGGTTTGGTGGCACTCATGTCTCTCGTACAACCTTCAATTTTTTCTTGCAGTCTCTAGGCTTGGCTGGATGCTGCTGTGCAGGCAGCAGAATTCATCCAGGCTGTGTTTTCACAGTGACATTACATGGTGCTCCATGGAGCTTCAGGACCATTCTCCATCGTTTGCTGTGGAAAAAGTGTCTTCACTTACTGAAGGAGTGAAAAAAACGTTTAGACACAGCAGCCAATGAGCAAACAGATCCTGCATTGTAATCCTGGTTGTTGTAAGAACTAAAGGAGAGTGTTTCCAACCCAAACCAGGATGACTGTGTTGTGTCTCAGGGGTTTGAGCTCTGCCAGTGAGTGGCATTTTGCAAAGCTTCTGCTGCTCCAGTGACCTGTAAATAGAATTCAGACAAGCACCACCTCCTCAGAGGTGCCAACAATTGCATCAGAGGTTTGGATGCAGAAGCCATAAAGCCTGGTAGAGGTTTTGCTGTTGAAGGCAAGGGTGGGATAGCAACTTCTTCAATGGTGGTGAGAGGAGAGGAGGCTTGTCAACACAAACCTGCAGAGGTGCCAGGCTGGGATCCTCCTGGCAAATTGAGGTTGCCCATCACAGCAGAGAGGGGCATGGAGGGGTGGGCTCCCTGCAAGAGCCAGACTATCCTGGTGGCCTTTTCCACTTGCAAGGGAGGTCACTTGACAAGTACCAGGAAGATGCTGCTGAGAGATTAGCTTGGTTTATGCAATTCATAATTAATAGCTCATTGGCAGCTGTGCTGTCAGATTAAACTTTGCCCTTCTAGAGAAGGATGGATGGAGCTTGCTGAGTTGGGTTTGGTTGGCACAAATCACATATTAGCTCTTTATCTCATCAAACTCAAACATGATAATTGATGGCTTGGGCAAACTCCACCCTGGGAGCTTGTGCCAGAACAGTAATGTCAGTGGGGGTGTGGAGCCTTGGGTTTCTTTGGTGGCCTTTTCACATAGACTAAAAGCTCTGACAAAGAGCCTCACTGCAGATTTGCTTTCCTTGGGGACCCACCTAATCCCACCCCTCCAGCAGGACTTCTGTTCCTGTCTCCCACCCCTCACCTCCAGCAGTTGGCTCCCCCTGCAAGGAGGCTGGCTGGGGCTGCTGTGCCCAGCATAAGCAGGAGGTCCTGAGGGATGAGAACAAGCCCTCCCCACTGTTTTGGGAACAAATGTCTCCAGGTGGTGGAGTGGTTGAACAGAACAGGTGTATGTGTTTGTGCCTTAAGATGTTGCAGCTGTTAAGTTAGTGCAAATGAGTGAGAGCTGAAATTCTCTCACTAAAGTGTCACAGAAGACATTGCCAGAAGAGTTTGTTGAACTGGTGTAAACCACAGGTAGGGCTAAGCAAGCTTTTTCTGGAGCAGTAATTTAACAGGAGTTATTGAGTTTCTTCGATGTGAGAGCAGGTAAGCCTGGGGCTTGAGCCTTGGGGCTGCCTTCTTGGAGGATGCTGGTTTTCAAAACTTCTCTTTAATCCATGTGAGAGCTGCCTGTGTGGGGAAGGTTGGAGTGATGCTGGGGGTGAAATTGGCACCTTGGAATAGTTTTCCTTTGCTTGAAGGTTTGTTTCCCTCGGGGCTGTGGAATTAAAAGGAAAATTCAGGCAGATAAGGAGAAAGTAGGTGAGATGAGGGGTTTGTTTGGGGTTTTGGTTTGTTTGTTTCATGCTTTAACTTGTGACTTCCCAAGCATAGAAAACCTGAGGCTTTTCTAGAACATGTCCAGAGCAACTCTTGTTTTCTTGCTTTTCCTTCCTCCAGAGTCCTGCTGTGGGTAAGGGGAAGAGGCAGGAGCAGCAAACCAAGGTCATCCTTTGCCTACTTTAGGGCTGGAGAGGAGCCTGTGAGTGAAGACAGTGAGCTTAGCAAGGCAGTAGCCTCTCTTTGCTGGCTTTGTGGATCTGCTCATTCACACATGTTACAGACCCCCAATCCCCTCGTGGGGTACAAAGTGGGAGACCACAAAACTCCTCATGGGGAGACCTACAGCCATAGCTTGGAGAGAAAGAGTAGTAGAGACAAGTGCCTGCTCCCTTTCCTACAATTATAGGGGAGACTGATGTTCTGGGCAATCTCTGGAAGTGAATCCTCTCTTTTTCTGCCTCTAAAGCATTTTAAGCAAGTACTCAACTTGTGTTCCCTCTGTTCTTCCTGGGAAATTAATGGTGACCTGAGGCACCTGCAGTACAGACTGGGCTTGCTTGGCCCTGCGGTAGGCTTCATGGGGATGCTCTGGTGCATGTTTCTGCATGTTATTCTTTCTCCATGACCACAAAAGCAGTTCTCAGGCAGCTCTTACCCCTACGGCAGCAAATGCTAGTACATACATGTGTGCATACATGCTTTGCCCTGGAGGAGTGGTGGAAGCTGAGCACAGGCTGCAGAGCTCTGTGGTGGGTCAAAGTTCTGCTTGGAAAAGGCTGGTCTGGGGTTGAGCCGATTCTGCACCAGCACAGAGATGCAATGTCCTTGGCAAGGTGAGAGATGTTGAACTGTAAAATCCCAGGATTGCCTGACCTAGGGCTTGCAGGAGGAGCTGCTGCTGCTCTGCCCACATGAGTCTTGCTCTCTGTAGCAGATTCTTGTGGCAGCCAGCTCAGGCAACTGGGCGTTGAGAAAAGCACTCCTTGGGTCTCTTTTTGACTTGGTGGCTGAGCCTGAGAGGAGAGCTTGGCTTAGGTTAGCTTCTTGGTCAAATGAGAGAGATACCAAGCAGCCAAAAGGCTTTGTCAGCCCCTTCCTTGCAGTCTGCAAAGCCTCTGGCTTGGGTGCTTTGAAGAGTGCCACACATTTCACAAACTGGAGTGGGGCTGCTGCAGTGCAGGACGGGTCCCTTCCAGCCTAGGTAATTTGGATGGCTCAGCCTTTCACATGGATCCCTAGCTGTGGTTTATCCTTCCCGTGCTCTAACACCATCCAGCTCGTTGGGCTGGGGATTTTGCTCTGTGAATATCTTTGTTGCTGAAATGTCAGACTGACCTTTTGAGGTTTTTTTTTTCTTTTTCTTGAGGAAGGAGGTTTCTATACAATTCCTGTCATGAATCAATCAGAAGGGCTGCATTTTCCTGCACTGGCTAAATAAAAGATCATTAAACCTAACAAACGTTTCCCAGCTTGCCTACGCTTTCACGCAGCGTGCAGCTATAAATATGATCTGTGCTTATAACAACATAAACAACATGCTGCTCAAGAGCAGGGGGGACTATATACCTCTCTTCTTTTAATTTTTAAGCTGCCCAAGAAATATATACATGCATTCCTAACATGTTTACTTAAGCAGGAAGCAGACGAATAGTTTAAGATAATGTTTCGGGCTATTGTGAGTTATATGCTCCACAAAGATTGTTTCCTTTTATGTAGTAATTTTTCAAACAGAGAGAGAAAAAGCTGAAAAATCTTGTCAATTCCTTAATTGTAGGAAAGATTTGCAGGAATTTCCACTGCATTTCCCTCTCAAAGTGACATCTGAGACCACTGATAAGGGGGAAAGGAGATTAAACAGTCGTAATTCTTTTCATATACTATGGAGACTAATTCCTCTTGCTCTCAGCACCATGTCCAGCTGACTGGCTCGCTGCTGATTTCATTGGCCTGTGGGGAGATCTGAAAGGTGATAGGAGTTTGAAGTCCTGGAGAAGGAGCAGATCAGTTTAAAGAAGGAAGATGCTTAATTTGTAGGTAAAGCTTGTTCCGGATTTGGTCACACCCTATGCTTGTGCTCGGTTTTATTCTCCTCTCCTCTGCTAAAATATCTTTTGGCTGACATCACCAGTGAAGTGGGACATCAGAGTGAATTATAAATGATCTGCTTGAGTGCTGGCAGCTGATGAAGCCTCACCTCTGGGAGACCAGCAGAAACCTTTCTATAGGCTGTGAAGAAGAGCCAGGTGAAGCTTCTGTCTGTGAAAGTCACATCAGATTGAACAAATGATCTTTTCTACTCAAGTCTACCTGCAAGGGAGAGAGTGACTTGGGATGTGTCCTATATATGCTTGTTTCCCCCATGCTGGAGCGATGAATGTACTTTGCCACATCCATCCTGTGGTTGTGCAGCGAGGTCTGGGACAATCTTCCACCTGCAATACTCTCATGTTGTGTGCTCCATGAAAGGGGAAAGAAACAGGTTTCCAAGGAACCTGCTACACTCCAGCAATGAGGCACATACTCTTGCCCTTCCCCAGCCTGTAGCAAGGGCCAAGATGAGGAATTCATGCCAAAAAATGACAGAATACCAACTAGCCTACAGGCAGCTTGTTGGAGCCATGTTTTACCCTTGGCCATGCTTGAGCACCCATGGTGAATTTAATTTTGTTTCCAGGTTGGTCGGGATAATTATTTAGCTTTTTGTGCCCCGTGAGTGCTGCCCTGGTGGGTGGGGGAACCCCTGGAGCTGGCTGGGTGCAGGCAGCAGAGGGAAGAAAGAACAACTGTTTAACTTGTGAGATGCTTAGATGGGCTACAAATAGCTCGGCGGGTGCATATTCTTCCCTCTCATCGCCCCGGTGCATGTCTCGCCTGCTGCCATGGGAACCCCCAGGGACCACCGTCTGTGCCCATGGCAACAGCTCCTTGGGTGCCATTCCTGCTCAGCCCACGATGCCGAGCGGGGCTGTCGCGGTGGCTGGAGACCACAATGAAGGTAAAGAGGAAAAGCTCAGGACTTCTGCTGTCAGGAGTAAATTAAGGCTGGGTGAAGAATGAGGATCTGATGGTGGTCTCCCCAGCCTGGGATCCTGTCCTGAGTCAATGGGGACACTCAAAGTGTGAGGAGCAGCTTTGTGGAGTATCCTAAATCTGATGGACAGCTCTCTGATAGGTAGATAAAAGGCAAGGATGTATAAGGAAATAATTGAGATAGGGTTGGAGTCTAATTAAAACTGGGGTTGTTGATCAGAAGTGAAAAGAGAAATGCAGCCTGAGAAAAGGCTACTGGGAGCAAACAGATGAGATGAACTCTGACCTTTCCAGTTGGGAGGGGAAAGGGAGGTGGTGGCCAGCTCCATCTTCTGCCAGGGCATGGGAGAAATCCTGGAGACCAGTGGGCAAGATAGAATGAAATCTACAACTCCTTTCGGAGTGAGTTTGTCCTTGGGATCCTCCTTCAGCAGCAGGTGGAGGTGCCTGCTCAGGCCTACCTCTGGTACGCAGTGAAATGTGGTGCACTGGGCAAGTCCTTCAGCGCCCACAAGATCCATGGGATGCAGCTGCCATGATTGCACAGCCATTTGGAGCATCTCCTCTAATCCCATTGATTGCACTTTCTTTGCCCAGCTCTGTGGATGGAGTCCTTCTAGGCTGCTACTCCTACAGCTCCCTTAGGACATGTTGACCCCTTGGTGTAGGGACATCCTAACTGTCCTCGCAAAGGCTGACCCCAGCCTGAGGCATTTCATGGAATCTGCCAGGCCTCTCATCCCATCCAAACACTGTCCAAATTTAGTAAAGCACTTTATCTGGCCCCCTGGCACACCACTGCTCTGGGTGTAAAGTCAAACAGCCTCAGTTTTCCACCCCTTGATGTGGTGTAAACACAGCAGAGCGTGCAGTGACCCCGGCTCAGTTGCAACGAGTCACAGCAGGGCTTGCACAGAGCTCCCATGTACCAGCCCCAAGTGAGGAGGATCTGCTGGGGATGGTGGTGGGAACTGCAAGGGATGGGGCACATGTCCTGCTCCTCACTCACTTTGGTGCTGACCCTGTGAAAGACTTAGGGCTGCTCGCGGGAGCGAGTAACTGACACTGGGCGCAGCAACTGCACAACCGCTCTCATTAGGGCTGTTTGTTTTTTGCAGTGAACTGTGTGTCACACTGAAAACTGATACTGCAGAGAGAAAACAGCAGCCTTTCTTCCCCCACCCCCCCTCGTGGAAACCAAGGGGCAGAATATATTTACTTGTAAAGAGATACGGGTGACTTGGTGAAATAATAAAGGAGCTGTTAAAGAAGCAAAAAATCCCAAGTAGGGAGAATAAGTAGAGATTTTTTCCCCCCCCTCTTTTCATCACATTTGGCTTTTACTAAGCACAAATACAAGCTCAGCAGTGAGGGGCTTATCCCTGTGGTGCCCAGAGGGGTTTGTGACTGAGAGAGAAGATGGCACAGGCAACACAGAGCTGAGCCTGGCCATGCTGGCATATGGAGAAGTCCACTCAGTTGCTAACTGACAACCTTGTAGTCCCATTGAAATCACTGCTGAATGGACAGCAAGACTTGGAGATGTGGTTTGGATAAGTACTCAAATTTCCTGATCTTTACAGGAACATTAATGCTGGTGAAAGAAGGCTTGCAAGTAACAGGCATCTCTGAATGTTCCTGATGCCTGGTGCTGTGCTTTGAAAGGGTAGGGCTTGGGACACTGGACACCACCATCAGTTCTGTTTGCACTTTCTTCTTCACTTGTAAATGCACTTGTTTGGAGCTTTGAGTGAAGTCCTCCTGTATTCAACCCAATTTGTTTGCAACAAGGGTACCAGGACAAACTGAAAGCAGGATAAAACTTAAAGTGAGTGACCAACAGCAAGCTGAAATGACTTGAAGTGGTGCTTTTCTCAAAAGATAGGTGCATCCAGCACCCTGGCATAGGCAATCAGGGCACCATGAGTGTTTGTATGTACGTGTGGGGGGTTTGAATTCTTGTTAGTGCCTGTCTTGTACCTATGGCATTCCTAGATCCGTTGGGTTAAGTGGGCTGTGTCAGCAGTCAATGACAAAGATCAAAGTGAGCTCTAAGAATTTGCTTTCTGTCATTGGTTTGGTTTAGTCTAACTCATTTTAAAAGCCTGGTTTGGTTGTTACCCCCTGTGTGCCCTACCTGCCCTCTCCTCTGCTATTTCCATCTGCCTTTGCTCAGAGGTGCCACCAGTGCTATCTCAGAAAGGAGCTGGAGTCAATGCTCTGATAAATGAGCTCATGTTTGTTCAGTGTCAAGCAGCTCACCCTTCCCAGCTGTACTGTTGTTCTTGGCTTGAAAGTTTCTTGCTGTTTTCTAATTTGAATCCAAGCCCTGGTTCTCGGACCAGGAATGGTTTGCCCGTGCACAGCCCCAGTGTGTGCCAGCCAGGCAGGGACCTTGGCCTTGGCCAGAGGTTTGCTAAGTGGATGGTTGGTGTTTAATCTCCTTATTGCATCTTTTTGCTTGGGTTGATGAGCACATGTGTGTTTAGTGAGATGCCTGAGCTAGAGTGGCAAGGGACTGGTGGACAGGAGTTTGTTGTATGATCTTGGCTCTGTAATGGGCATCCTGCGTGGGTTTGCAGCCTTCAGTGCTGGAGATGCGAGGCAGGATGAGGATGAAAACCTTGGGCTGTTTAAGAACCATGTGAAGGAATCATTCCTCAGCAGTGCTAGAACCAGTGTAGAATTGCCTTCTCCATTGCCCATTGATTTTTCTTTTAATTACTTTTCCTCCCAAGTCTCCATCATCTGTGTGGCTATAAGTGCACAGAAAGCACATTTTAAATCACTCTGCATCTCTCAAAACAAGCCATAAATCCACACCTTGATGTGGATGACTAAATCAATG
This sequence comes from Eubucco bourcierii, assembly GCA_013396675.1. NCBI lineage: Eukaryota > Metazoa > Chordata > Aves > Piciformes > Ramphastidae > Eubucco > Eubucco bourcierii. Next base: position 591,254 of record VWZE01008295.1, read on the forward strand.
ATTTAGTCGTGTCAGCTGGATTCTACATATGTTTATAAACCCAGTAAAGGAACAAATTAGAGGAAAAATGTGCTGGCCTCAGCACCAACACCTGCCAGCCCATGGGCTGTGTAGAGCAGTGTTCAGCACAGCAAAGTTCTGCTTTTGGAGGAGCACAAGTATGGAAAACTACTTGGTTTCTCCCATCCCATCCAGATTCTAAATATAATACCAGTGGTATGATTCTCCTGCTGGTTTTTACAGGATTGAGAGCCCAAATGAGAGAAACATCAAGAGGGGGGGAAAAAAATACTTGGCTTAGGGCAGGCAAAGCAAAACTTTGGAATAAGAAAGGACTGTGCTACTCAGTGGCTGATTCAGCCTGGTATCCATCCTGCAGAAGGATTATGGGCTCATTCCAGCACCTGGTTGTTAAAACACTGGATTTTTCCAGTGGAAACAGTTACTCCTGGCTGTCCCACTCACAGTTTATTTTATTTGTTCATTAGTTCCAGGTGAGCCCAGGTTTTTCCACAGTAGCTGGCCAGCATGAGTTTTCTAAGGGCTAGTCCAGATGACTTACTGTGAATGAAGCTGAATTATGCCCTGCTTGAAGGCAAATGGTATTATATGTTGATGGAACCAGTGGCCAGCAACAGCAGCCAGAACCTCATTAAATCACCTCTATTCAGATAAACCCCTCAAGTTATTAGGATTTCAGAGGTGCCTAAATATTAGGGTTGGATTTATTTGTTATTGGATCTTGGATAACATACATGTTATTTAATATTGGATGCCAAGCACTCGTATCTCTGGAACAGAAACTTTGCCTTTTGCCGTGGAGCAGAGGAAGCATGAGGTGCAGGTCAGGTATCAGTTCTAATATTTTGGAAAAGTTCTCTTTCAGAAATATTTGTTTTTGTTCTTGACACCTGCTTGTCCTGTGCTAACTACAGCAAAACCCAGGATTAAACCTGCACCTGTTCACCCTGGGTGATCTGCTTGTCAAAACCAGACACAGGACTTTCCTAAAGGTTCCCTAGGTTAACTCTGAATTTATGCCAGAAAGGTGCATTTAATTTGTTGATTTGTCTTGGGGCTTCTAGTGGAGGCAGTGATGAATCTGGGCAGGTAGAACAAATTTTTATGTGCTATGGTCTCACCCCCTGATTAAAACCAATAAAATGACATCAAAGCTATATCTGATTTTGTAGGGAAACAGATGTTTTAAGTTTTAGTGCTAAATAGTACCACGATAGGGGTGACATTTCTTTCATACAAATCATTATTTATCATCCTTATGCTCCTGCAGTCCTGCCTAGTGAGAGGTCTCTGCTCCCACAGCTAGGCTGATGTCACTGGTGTTGCATATGCAAGGACACAGGCAGAAGCCATCTACTCGTGATGAATTCCACCCCAGAACACAGTGAGAGCAGTGCCTGCCAACCAAGAGGATGAGGTCATTGCAGGAATTCTTTACATTCTGCCTTCTGCATAGGGTGCTGAGCAACAAGACTAAAACTGTAACAATAACCAACAATTGGGAAGCTCTAAATGGCACCAAGTCTATTTTTTTTTCTTTTTTTTTCTTTTCTACTCATCTTGACCTCTTCCCCAGCAGAATATGGAGAGAATAAACTGTTAAATGAAGTTCAGTCTCGATGGAGATTATACAAGCCCTACAGACAGCTCTGTTGCTCATTAGGACTGTGTATATGTGGGACTGCACAGGCTCTGGCCCCAGCCCATCGATACTCCCAGCGGTATCCATACTGTGGGTTGTGTGATGGGGAGGCTTGTGTGCTGCTCTGAAGCTCTGCCATCCGTGCTGTGGCTTATTAACCATAAATAAAAGTAATTTTGTGAGTACTGAAACTGCTAGAGCTCAGTTTACTATTGATTGGTGCCTGGTGGCTCGTTCAAGTTTTATTAATTGTATTAAAACTGCAGCAAGAGCTTTGTCCTTAGATGCTAGAAAATCCAGACTAATAAGAAGTGTTGCCAGAGTAGATTCCTCAGGGTATGGCAATCCTGTCCAAAGCTTTTTTCCCTCCCTGTGGTGGGGGGTCATGCCTAACCCTTTTCCCCTGGCCCAAGAGATTTTCTGGTGTGCAGAGGATTGATTTTTATGCTACTGCTTTTGTTTCACTGGGAATGTTAATTGAGCTCTTTCCCTTCTACTACCTGTTTGCCTTTNTGTTAAAAGTGGGTAACAGACTCTGATGCTGGCTATGATGAAACGTGCATAAAAGATGACTCCATAAACCTTGTTTCATTTGGAAAGCAGGATAAAAGACCTTGGTAACAAACCTGAATCCTTGTGATTAATGAGCAAAGCCAAAGAGCCTTCATTTTGCTCACAGCTATTCTGTGGGCAAAGGCTCTCTGTGTTTGATAATTGTATTATTTGCTGCTCTTTATTCTTTCATTTCTAATACAGGAGGTTTTGTGGTTTTTTCCATAGATATTGGGACCAAAAGCAACTTTAAATCATCCAGGCTGTGACCTCCTGTACAGCACAGGCCAGAGAATTTCAACCCTTACTGAACCCAATAACTTGCATTTGACAAAAGCATGTCTTCCAAAACCCCATCCAGCCTTGATTTAAAGGCAAGAGATGGTAGCTGCCTTGGGAATTACTAGAAAAATAGGGCTTCTGCAGCTGCCTCGGTGTTTAATGTTATTGTCAGTGGAGCAGGGAGGGGGAACAACAACCCTAGCTTGTTCTAATGCCTTGGCAGCTCTAGTTTATGACCTTGTGCTGTTGGTATTATTCTCCAGCACTTAGCAGCATTTTCCTGACGAGCCTTTGCTCTGGGTGTTTGTTATTCTGGGCACTTAAATGGTTTGGAAGATGCCAGTAAGTAAAAGCAAAGTGGGGCTGGATGGGTTCAGCAGAGGGCTGACTTTTCCTCTTGGTCACAGATGGGCGCTGCAAGAGCTGCATAAGCACTTTCACAGTGTGACACCCACATCTCCAGAAGGTCCATGGTTTCTCTTGTTCTCCAGGAGAAATTCAGGTGCTGCCTTGCTCCTTGTCCTTGCAGGACTCTTATCTACTTGGATCTGAGCTGGGGCTGTGACTTCTAGGGAGGTTCCTCAAACAAGTGCCAGATGGCAACTGCATTCAGTTCCTCCAACCAAGCTGGTTTTGAGCCCCTGACAACAGGGCAATAATTGCATATTCGTATTCTTCAAACCAGCCAAATCCTGAGCTGGCCTTTTCTTCCTTCCTTGTCCAAATGTTTGAATAACTGAAGCCAAATTTTCTTTTTTTTAAAAAATAAAATAATATTGCCTTGATTCATGTAGATGTTAAATAAACATGTACAATAAACAGACTGTGAAGCAGATCTGAATACAAAGCTGAATTCCCATGGTCCCTGACTTAGAGGATCTGGTCTCCTGACCTCCTCAGCAGCAGGGCAAGATGCCTTTGGTTCTCCATGTCTCTCAGATAGACTGGCTGCTCTCATTTCCCCATTGCCATGACTTTTACAGGGAAGGAGTTCAGAATAAGAGGGGGGAAAAAAAAATCCAGAAAAAAACTTCCAGGGACTAGTTAGCTCCTAAAACAGAAAGGTCTCCAGGAATTCATGTTTTCAGACCTCTAGGCCTCAACATCCTGCTGGTGGAAATCCTTTTTTTTTTAACACCCACCCTCAACCTCCCTTACTGCAGTCTTTGCATGTGCTGCTTGTCCCTTCTAGAATATGTCCTTTGTCTCTTGTCACAGCTCTCTTGTGCTGGAGTACTGCTATGTTTCCTTTGGATTCTTCTCTCTCAAAATCAGGCAACAGTCATTTCTGGGGTGGGGATGAGAGGGGGGAGTGCAGCTGTTCACTTGGGCAGAAGTTTAAAAAAATCCTTCTCATTACTGCTCTAGACCTACCATGGTGACCCTGGACAAGTTCTTCCATCTTTGCTTGGCTCTTTCATTTTTGCCCAGGGATCAGCAGTCATATTCTCTGGGATTCCCTCTCTGTGCCAGATTCTACTTTCTAAGTAGGACACTTTGGAATATGTCAATTGTAAAGAACCAAAATTTAGGCCCACTCCCACCTCTCCCTGAACTTGTGAACAATCCTGTAAAGGTTAAAAAGCCTGAGCAGTGAAACAGAGAAGCTTTCTGTGCTAGTCTGTTGCTGACTTCTTGTACCTCTGCCTGTCCTCAGCTGGGATTGCAGGTAGTGCTCTTCTCTTTTTTTTTCCTCCTTGAAGTAAGGTTCACATCTCTGTGTTCTTCCCAAAGCCTCAGGCTGTGAGGGTGCTTTAGAAATAAATCATTCTATCAGCCAATTGCTGTAGTGTTTAATTATCCCCTACTTGATGGAGATGTCTGGAAACGTAAACAGAAGGGATTCCAGCACCTCTCCCAGTGTCAAAATATTTGAACCATGCTATGTGCCTCATGCTTTGCCACCCTTCCAACATCTGGCTCCCTCTTGGTTCAGTGCAGTATGGGTCTCTGCTGACTGCTCAGTTCTGATCATCTTTGGGTCTGTTAGGTCCTCTTAACCAGGAACAGTGACTGCAAAGCAGGAGGGAACTATGTGCCCTTGCACTACACTTTAGAAGAAAGAAGGAGCCAATAGGCATGATGTCAGCCCCTAATGTATAAGAATTTTGAGCTATCAGATATTTAGCCCTTCTCAAATGTATTAATCTGTTTTAGCCTTGATTAATGAGCTGTATGAAGCATGAGTCTCTTACCTTCACCTGTGCTGTATGTATATTGTGTTCTCTTGCAGCTGACTGTGCTCCAGGGGCTGGGCAAGCACAGGCATGCTTCATTTCATGACCTCACACAAACCAATTACCCCATTTACAAGCAGCATTATGCTGTGCTGAGTCAAAAGCCAGTTTTACAGCATTTTAACACCAGGAGTTAATGTTTCTTTTCTTTCCCTTTCAAGAAAGGAGCTGTCATTCATCCTTTCCCTTCTTTCAACCTGCTAGATAAATCTGTTCTGACTTCTCTGGTGTGCCTCAGTGAACTCCCCAGCAGGTTTAGGCTGGTATATGATGAGAGAATTTGGGTTACCTTTCTTTCCCATCAGATCAGTAGCAAAGTGTGTGGGTTTGGGGGTTTTTGTTTATTCTGGGGGATTTGGGTTTTGGTTTTTTAGCTTTAATGAAAGGCCAGGATGCTGCAGAGGTATCACATCTCTAACTCTTGTGCTCTTCCTGAAGCACCCATCTCTGAAGCACATCCCAAAGTCACAGGTACTGTATTTGACTCTGTTTTCCAAGGCACTTGAAAGTTCAGAGGATTATCCAGAGTTTATGTAAACTCATTGGAAGCTTTTGGTCTGGACTGAAATCTGGAAACTTCACAAAATCAGGAGCAACTTGTATGAGGTTTCCACTACTCCTTGGCTTTGCCAATGTGGAGGCATGAAGACATCAGATTCTCTTGTGGTGTTATGGCTTCAAGTATGTGCCAAAGCCAACAAAATGCAGAGATGTGCAAAAAATAAAGTTAGCTTGATGTTTTCAAACCTCAGTAAAGGCTTGGCTTGAGTCTGGCTGGTTCAGCTTTGGGCTGGTTGCTTCATCTACTGAATCCAAGACCAGAGGCCTGGTGGATGCCAGGAACCAAACCCTAATCTTGGTGTAGCTGCTGCAAGCAGTGGTGAAGCCTCTAAAACTGTGCTGAGAACTTTGTGTTCCTCCTGTAAGGGAGGGACAGGAGATGGCTTGAACTTTGTCCAAATCATAAGATCAGCCCCAAGCTTGCAGCTTGTTTTGTTTGGGTGTTTCTGCTTTCCAGCCTAGTGACAGAAGTGGTGCTGGGCTCCTGGTCAGAGTATTTGAAGTGGTCATGTTGGCTCTTTGGGGTCCTTCAACCCACTGGTTAGACTCGGTGGCAGCAGTGAACTGTTCCACCAGGCCACACTTACTTGAGCCAAGTGAGATGACTGTTGGAGCAATCTTGGCTTTCTGAAAGCCCCAGATGTTTCTGCAGCCATGAGGAATGTGTGCTGATGAGCATTTGATCTAATTATCATCCCTTGGTCAGGGCTGTCATTCCAGCATCTCTGCTCACTTGCTCTGTTCCCCATATGTTTGGCATGCCAGTGACAGTGGTTGCAGGAGGAAGGTGAAGAGCTTCCTCTGGTACAGTGCATCTGCTGGGCTCCAGAGCAGGCCAAGAAGAAAACTTTTTGTCTGTGTGCCATGTTAGAGGTAAACTCCTCCATTAACCCATCGGCCCTTGCTTTGACTGGGAGCTGTGGAGTCATCACTTCCTCCCCCTCTCCGAGATGAGAAATCCATGTGGAATTAAACACGTGTGGTGGAGACGATGCCTCTTACCGGAGGTGGGGACTGGGCTGTTATCCTTCTTAACTGGGAAGTTCCCTTTTTACTGTCCTGCAATCTGGTTTCCTTGGTTGGATGATGGGAGGAGTTTAGGATTATGTAGCTGTTCCCATCCAGTTGCTTTTTGGGTGATGACCACTCCTTCCCAGTCTGGAACAAACCAAGGTTTCCCAAAGCAGAGGGTGAAGGAGAGGAAGGATAATCAACTTGGACCTGCCACCTTCCACAGTCCACACCCTATTTGCCTTTTGCTCTCCATTTGGAGATTCCTAAAGGATTTTCCACTTACACAAGGTCTGTCTGAGGGAAATGATGCACAGAAAGGTAACATAGCTCCAAAAGCAAGGCCAAGTGCTCAGGCAGTGGGGACAGTGAAGCAGCCACACTTAATAACAACATGACAAGCAGCTGCCTACCTAAATGTAGGCAAAGTAACCATTAAAGCCAATGGGAGAACTTCTTGGCTATGGAATTGCTGAGTTTGGCCCCATAACTGTCGCTGGCTTTGTGGTTTAATCCATGGGCCCTCTTTAGGAAGAAGAACTTTCTCAAATGAGCCTCCTCTTCCTCTGCTCTCTTGGTCTTCTCAGCTCACCTGGGCCCTCCTCCCTGCTGTGGCATGGCACAACTCCCCTGTCAGCAGCACATTGTTCGCATTATCTTTTATTATTCCATGGGCTAAATTACTGTGTGCTTTGATCTTGTGTCAGATTCACTGCTCAGAAAGGCAGGAAAACGTTGACTCTCTTACATCTGCATCACTCACGCAGAAAGGTCAGGCTGTGGAAGGAGTTAATCTGCTAGGAGAAACTGTAAGGGTTTGGAAGTCTTTGGTAGAGAAAACATTCTAAGTATGTCAAGGTGAAGCCTCAAGGAACAACCAACTGCTAGGACACTACTGTCTCCAGAGTGAGACTAACCCTGCCCTTAGGCTGAAACTTGTCCTGTACAATGAGCTGAGCTTCTTGTAAGGATGCTCTGAAAGCAGCTCCTCCTTTGCTCTGGCAGCTCCTTTTGAGCCCTGCTCTTGCTCTCTGTTTTGTTTTTCTCCTACCTCAATACCTGTTCATGTGTTTTGCTTTCTGAGCTGCTCAACAGGTGCCACCTCATCCCTCCCACATCATCACCTGGCATACCTCCTGTTACTGCTGTGCTTACTGCAAGAATATGGTGTGAAGAGACTTTGCAGAGGCGATCCTTGGGAAAAGCAATGCTGGGGATGGGTCTCACTGTCTCTAAGCCTGTTCTCCTTGCCAGCCAGGTTAGCTTAACAGTGGAGGGAGTGGCCAAAAAAGGACTGGTGTAGGAGAAGGGTAGGGAAAATCACCTTGCTTCCCTACTTGCCTGAAGTACAAGTTGTTAGATTCATGTTGCCCTTGGGTATTAACTTTTGTGGAACAACTGAGCCGCTGGGGTTGTGTAAAGCTGAGATTGCTTTCAGGGGAAAGTTGCCTGAGCATGTGAAAGGAGGTGGTGTGTTTATGAATAATGAACACTGGTCTTGGGACTGGTAAAATTCACACTTGGTGCATATTGCCAAGGACTCAGCTAGGAAAGCTGCTCAAATGCAGTGCTTGCACTGCTGCTGTGCTTCCAAAGCAGCCATGGCAGTGGGCAGTGCAGCTGAGAGATGTTTCTCAGAGATCTGAGAAAATGGCTTTGAGCTTGGTCAAAAGTCCCAAGGTGTCTTGGAGAAAGGAGAGGGAAGATAGACCCTGTTGTATGACCACAGCAACTTCCTCTGACCTCTGCCTGCTCATCAGCAGGCAAGGATGGTTTGAGCCAGTGAAAATAACTCCAGTACTGCACGTGATGTTAATGACCCTCTGGGAGGCTCAGCACCACTCAACACCCTTTTAATCTCCTGGCATTGATACAGGAACAGAAGAGCTTGGAGAAAGTGTGTACATTATCACATTGTAGAGCAGCTCCTCAAAACCTAAGGTCCTAAAAGCATTTAAGCCTTCCCTGTGCTGTTCCAAAAGAGATGTTTTTAAACCTCAACTGAAGTAGTAGGTCAGCATAGTAATGTGTCCCTCAGTAAACACACAGTGTCCTGTTGCTGCTCTTTTGGAAGAGTGCACATGCTTTACTCATTTCAAAGATGCCTCCACCTCTCTATCAGTGGTTGCCAAGCTTAGCCTGACACAGAAGTGATAGTAAGATAAAAGGAAGTGGTATCATTTATCTGATTCTTTTGTTCCCTTATTGTATGTTGAACCTAAAGGTGATATAATGACCAAACCCACTAAAGACTTCAATTAACTCATTTCTTTGAAAACAAACCAGGCTTTGTATCCTGACTAACTCCTGCTGTTTGAACAAAACAGTTTCTAGACATTGTAGGTTCTGGTTGCATGTCTGGAAGAACTAAATTTTTATAAAACCTGTATGTGTACCATGCAAAAACATCACCCTGTTCATTCTACAGCCCTCCTAGCAGAACCTAGGGCCCTGATCACAGGGATTGTCTCCATGCAAAATTTCAGTTCACCAGATAGGAGACACGTTGGATATAGAGACACGAATGGCTCTAAAGATCAGGCCAGGGTAACACCAGTTAGAGAGTTAACTTGAGATTGCTCTCTTTACCCCTAAGGAAATAACTAAGTACTGGAGGCAAAAGAAGGATTGTTGCACCTGGAAAACCAGGAAGACTATAAATAAGTGCCCATTACATAAATACCTTTTCAGAGGATCCCTTAGCTCTGTTGCATCTAAGCCATTGAGTGACCTCTTTGTTTTCCTTCCATATGCTGTCTGGTTTGTTGTCTTCATGTAGTTACTCAGATATTTATTTTTATGTGTGTATGTGTGTATTTATTTAAAAAAAAAAAGTTTTATATATAATATATATTTTAAAACTCAATTATTTATATATCACAGTATCACAAAGGTTGGAAGAGACCTCAAAGCTCATCAAGTCCAACCCATCACCACAGCCCTCAAGACCAGGCCATGGCACCAAGTGCCACGTCCAAATCCACCTTGAACACCTCCAGGGACGCTGACTCCACCACCTCCCTGGGCAGCCCATTCCAGCAGTCAATGACTCTCTCAGGCAACAACTTTCTCCTCACCTCCAGCCTAAACTTCCTCTGGTGCAGCTTGAGACTGTGTCTTCTTGTTCTGGTGCTGGTTGCCCGAGAGAAGAAAGCAACCTCCTCCAGGCTACAACCACCCTGCAGGTAGTTGTAGACAGCAAGAAGGTCTCCCCTGAGCCTCCTCTTCTCCAGGCTAAACAATCCCAGCTCCCTCAACCTCTCCTCATAGGGCTGTGCTCGAGGCCTCTCCCCAGCCTCGTTGCCCTTCTCTGGACATGTTCGAGTACTTCAATGTCCTTCTTAAATTGAGGGACCCAGAACTGGACACATATCTAATACTCATGTTAGCAGTATAACACCTGGTGAGGATGCTGCTGGCATCTATGTTTGTCTGCAGGTGGAAAGCAACCAAGGCCTTGCAACAAGACTATGGTCTTGCTGGGCTGCGTGTTCCAGAATGCGTAGTCATTCATATAGTCAACTTGCAACATGAACATCCTGATTCAGCAAAACCTTTGGGAAAATGTTTATGTCCTGCTAAAATAGGTGAAGTTTCCTGCTGTCAAGAAGGACAACTTGAGTAAGTTTCCTTAAAGTGTATGTTTACTGGTTAGGGATGTGAGTGAATAAGAGTACTTCTGAAGACAGCTTTCCATGATCCAAACTTCTTTTTTGCTTCTGTGTGTCCTGATCTGTCAGTCTGGCTGTGCTAATGGACGTGGAAGAGCCTCATCTGTGTGGAACAATTGTTTTCTTACAAGTTAAAGCATCTTTTAGTGTAAGAGAACTGATTACAGCCTCAAGAGCAGGATTTACCCTACTGCAATACCTTCCTGTGTTTGCGTCCTCAAAGGGCTTGGTGCAAAACTTTGTCTTTGCTCTTTTGACTTCCATGCTCTTATTCTCTTCTTGAGTAAATAGCTATCTGCTCTTCTTGGTGGTGTGCTATTGAAGTGTCTGACAAAGGAAATGACACTGATGTTCATGTTAACCTTCTGACAATATGAAAATAGCTGGGGTGAAATGCTGCCCCCAAGAGAAACTCTTCTTCCAGTTTAGTGCATCCCTTATTCTGCGTCGAAAAACCAAATCCCTCTATTTCTTTTTATAATTACTGTGTTTTCCTGGACTTGGAAAGCTTTTGACCTTGGAGAAGAATGCTCTATTTATAACAACAGGGCTGTATATTTTTAAAAGCCTCGGTGCACACGTGTGCTGAGAAGTCAGAGATGCTCTTTGACTCAGGCTTCTTTTTTTGACCTCTGTTAGATTAGAGAAGATATAATTTGCAATGCGGCCCCAAGAATCAAAAGTCTCTTTTTATTAAAAACGTCGGAAATGACCTCACTAGGGAGTTTGAGCTGATGAATGCACAGATAAGAAATCCTCTACTGAAGCTCCTTTTGAGACTTAATGCACAGAACAGATGAGAATGTGGGCATACTCGGGACAAAACTCTTTCGTTTAGCTGCGCAGCGAGAGAGTGAAAAAGAAATGAGTAATAGCCAGAGGACTTTAATATATAAATAGCATTAGTCCAGTATCTAAATTAGAAGTGTTGAGCCAAAGTATTTCAGCACATGCTCAACTGAATACTGAAGCATTTTCATGCTTTTACCAGACATAAGTCCAAAAGTGCCTATTTCAGTCATCTACTCCTCCCAACGTTGGCCAAAGAAGTTCAGCTCCTGACTGTGGCATCTCCTGTTGAAACTTTAACATATGCATCAGAGAGACCCAGCTCTGGTTGCTGGAGGTGCTGTCATTGATTACTTTCCTGGTTTGGGCAGTTGAGGTCACACCACCTTAAAAAAAAATAAAAATCATTACTGAAAATGATTGCTTTGGGTTTTTCCTCCTTGCCTCCCACATTTGTTGCTCTGTGCTTTGAGCTGTTCGGTGGCACGGAGGAGTTACTGTTTGATTGTTTTTTCTTCTACAGCTGTACCTGACTTAATTAAGATCCTAGTGCAGGCTTCCAGGTGGACAAAAACCACATAGCAGTAGAGAGACAATATTTTCCATGGTCCCACAGTTCCTGCAGGTCTCTTACCACTGACAAATTTAGCTGTTGCCTCAGGAGTACATGGCACTGTGGTTTGTTGCAGAAAAACACCTTCAAGTGCCAAAGCAGGATGGCAGAGTGAGAAGCCAGAAAGTGTCTGCGAAAATAGACAAGTTTGTGACCATTTACTGGAATAAAAATGAGTCACTGGCATAAGACAGTAAACAAATTTAGGGTCAAGTGCTGTTCTTTTGGAGTTTTTGAATTTTTGCAAGAAGCCAGGGTAGAGATTCATTGTATAAAGAAACTCAGTGCAAGACTCAGAGCTCACTTGGCTAACTTAAAGTTCTGGAACTGTGGAAAAAACTTTAAACGGGTCATGGTTTTGCTTTTCCACTAAGCCACACTGGCAAATCAAGAAATTTCTTAGTGTCAGCAACTTCGAATTGGAAAGTGTTCTGCTGGGCTTCCAGGTGTTTGAAAGCAAAAGGGTACGTTAGGGAAGACACCGTTCAAAGCAAGCAGTTTGCACTGTTAGATGCAGCGCTGCTATCTGAGTGCCATGCTCAGGAGCTTTCTGATGCAGGGTGATGGTTCCTCTTGCTGCTGTCTGCCGTGCAGCTGTTTGTCTTAAAAAAAAAAAAAAAAAGTGCTGGGCTGATGCCACTCAGCATGCAAAGTTGGCAGCCGGGCACACCACCCGCCTGGAGCGTCAGATGTGCGGCACTTGGAGCTGGGAAGCTGCGAAGGGCTGGGGCTGAAGTGCTCCACCGGCCCTGTGCTGAGCCTCTGCTGAAGAAGAGAGTTTCACCGAAACTGAAAGGGGAGAACGGGAGCCTGCTTGGCCGCGCCAGGTCTTCCAGGCGGGATGTGCTTTTAGACTAAACTACCTGAGGCATTATGGGATGGCAAGTAATCCCAAGGGGGGAACCTGAGCTCTATAAACCGAGGGCATAGTGCAAAAGAGTTGCCAAGCGTGTAATCTCTGCTTATTATCTGCCTGATATACATCATCTGACTGGCTGCCAGCTCTTACTTCCGCCTCTGTCTTGCTGCACCCCCCCCTTCCTGCTTGTGCAGAAGATAAAATGTGTTGTTAGAGCTGCAAATGGGGCCCCTGGGACCGCTCCCAAAACCTTGGCAGTAAATCGCCCTTAGTCTCTTCAGACTGCCTTTGACATCTCTGCAGTTTAAGATGTAAAATAAATAAATTCTATTTGGTTTATATCTATATATACACATAAAACATTAAAAAAAGGAAAGAAAAAAAAGAAAAAAGTCAAGTTGTAAATCCAGGGGGGGAAAAAAAAAAAAAAAAGAGCCATTTTCTGTGGACGTGTCTCAGTGACAAAACATCAGCGTTTCCTGTGCGTACTTTTTTACTATTTCCTCTCCACACTTGCTGTAATCTCTCTGACACCTCTGGAAGCTCACATAAATGAAGGCTTGTCTTTTGGGTTAATGTCAGTCAGTCAGTCCCAATTTTTGTCTCTGCTCTGGGGCATGTTGACAGGAATCTTGAGAATGTGTTTTCATTTGGTGGTTTTGTTTTTCACTCTAATTTTTTTTTTTCCTTCCATCCTCTGCAGCATCCAGCTCACCTGACCGGAGCTTTTGGGTAGCCCTTGCTCCAGCAGTTCATGGTCTTCAGGGCAGTGCTGGTGCCAATACATGAGAACAAATGCTCTGGCTCTGATGTATCTAATAATGTTAAATGCCAGGTCAGGTCTCTCTGAGAGGATGTGTAAAGGAACAGGGAGTTTTGAGTTGTGTTTCAGGTAGCAAGTGTGTTGGTGAATTACAGTTTGTGCAGCTCTGCTTCTTCACAAAGACCCTGAGGTGTGCATAAAGTTATACTGGTGAACACCTAGGAGGAAAACTAGGGGTCATGCAGGTGTCTTTAGGGCAGCAGGAATGGTCTCCAGTATCCAGCCCCACTGGGCAGGAGCAGCACTGGGTATCTGCTGCCGTGGAGCAACAGGTGCCAGTGACTTGTGGGGCTTGATCCATCCTGCTATATCACAACAGCTTCTCACCTGTCTCAAAGTGAATTACTGAATTCATGGCCTGGGAGCATCATCTTTAGACTGAGACTCTGTGAGTGAGGAGGTTTGGGGGACTGCAGGAAGAAGGAGATGTGTGCTGAGACTTTGAAGTGAAGGACTGGTGAGGCCAGTGGAGAGAGCTGAGTCCATCTGGAGTGGTGGGGAGACTGCAAACAGGTCTTCAAGGACAGGGCAGCCCTTCCCTACCTCTGCAATCCTGAGGAAACATCTGAAGCTATGACATTTGAGCCCAAAAGGGAGCTACCCAAAAGCAGCTGAGCTCACTGAGCACAGCAGAAATCCTGTTCTGTGCTAGGGGAGTCCAAGGGGCAGCTGGAGGAAAGAATCTTGTTGCTGAATGCAGAGGCACAAGGCTGAAGGCAAAAAGGCCATTATCCTTCTGAACCAAAGTGGCAAAAGCAACACCATGATAATGCACAGAGCTGAAACACTCAGAGGAGGGAGAAAGTCTCTAATTCAACCTGACAAGAGGAACAGCTTCACCTCCCTATGCTCACAGCACTCAGCATCGCCACAGAAAGCAGCCAAGCCAAAGACAACTGAGGGCACGGTGAGGGGTCCTTCCCCTATTGCTCTGCTCCACGGGGTCCTTTCTGCTGCAAGTAGCCTGTAGAAACCACAGAGGTGTGCAGAAACAGAAAATATGAAAGTATTGTGACAAACCATGGCCCTGTTCCTGGTGGGTGGCTGCTCTGCATTTATACAGGGGGTCAGACCAGACCTAAGTGGTCCCTTTTGGCTTCAAAGTTTATGGCTTTCTGAACGCCTCACAGCATGCTCTGCAGGGCCTGTCTCTACTCGATAACGTGGCTGTATGAAAGAGTCATAAATCAAACTTGAAACCTGGCAGGTTTAATAATAAATCCCAAACTTGTGCCAGGTCTGTGAACTTTTCAGCACAACCGAGGTGCTCGTGGAGAGAACCTGAGAAGTTTGATAGTTGCAGGAGGAAAACAGGCAGAACTTGTCAGTTTTGACCCCAAATCAAGGAAAATGTTGTGGTTTTGGCTAAGTGAGGTTTTTGTGGGTTTTGTTAACCTGAGGCTCAAAGCAAATGTGTGTTTGTGAGAGGGAGGGAGGGAAAGAGCATGATTTTAAGTGGGAATGCTTTTTTGTTGTGTTTCTCACTGCTCTCACTTGGAAGAGGGTAATGTGAGGAAGTGATGGTTTATCTCTGCATCAAGAGAGTAAATAATGCTATGGAAAGCCTATTTTGTTACCGTGAATTTCACATGTCCAGATTCCAAATCCCACATAGCCTAATGACTGATTCTTTCTGATCATTTTTGCTTCCCTCCTTAAGAGTCCCAGTGTGCTGCATCTCTGCTCAACAGAACTCATTCCCTGATGGGAGTTCAGATAGGGGTTAGTGAGAAGCGGAGGGGACTCCTTGGTGGCTCTGGACTCAACCCATGAAGGAGGAGGTAGCTCTTCTGAGAGAGCACCAGTGCTTTTAGGTGCAAAGATCCCAGGGGAAATGCTGCTCCCATGATTTTTCTTACCTCTTCCTGTGCTACTGCACAAGCAGCACCTTTGATGATCCCAGAAGTGCAGCACTCCCACAAGTTATAAGCTAGGGGGAAAGCTCCTGTATTGCCTGGTTTACCATCTCTTCAAAACAGCAGCTAAGCCAAAAAGTGTGATGTGGATTTTGCTCTCATCTCCATGGCAAGAGACAGTTTCAAGAGGAAAAAGTTCCTCCTTTGGAGAACTCAAGGTTTCCAGTTATTTTTAACAAAGAACTGCCACTGCTGTGCCTAGCAGAGTTGTACTCCTTTGGGTTTCCCAACTCTTACACAAAGACTCTAGCTCTGGGTATTCACATGGACATTGCCTCCCTGGTGGCTTGCTCTGACTCTGCCTTGTAGTGGTATCCAACATCTGATACTGCCTAAGTCTTACTGGGAGTCAACAATTTTTGAAGATGTGGGTCCCTGGGACTGCAATTCAGACAGGTGCTCAGTTGTACTTTCAAAGGTCCAGAGCACCCTACCTGGGGAATTTTTTTGCAAGCTATAAGGTGCTTCTGTTGAAAATCTCGCTAGGCATCACTGTCTGCATCTCTTACACCCTCTATGACTTTAAGAGTTATTGGCTTCATTAGCTTTTTATTATTGCTCTTGCTCACAGGACACAGCTGCTTGTGTAAGTAAATGCAAAATACAGGCATAAGCAAAATGTGCAGGGAAGTCCTTGGAATATGGGTCAGAGCAGAGGTGGCTAAAGGCTGAGGAGGAAACTTCCTGCTCTGGGGACAATAGCATGATTGATGCACCCAAAAAAGCTGATTTAATCCAGTTGAATTATTTCATCATGAGGCACAGAACCGCGATAAAGAGGCTTCCTCCTCTCTGGACTGATGCAGGGAGGCAACCAGAGAATAGGATTAATGACTTGAGCCTGTGGCTCAGGTTTCATCCCCAGTTGCAGTATGAATCAGATGTGACCCCGCTGACTTGGTTGCAGTTATTCCACAAGGGCAGGGGTTTAATGGAAGGTGGAACTGAACCTCCTGATCTCAAGGAGGTTGGCTTTCTGGGTATGATTACTTTTTCCAAGTCAAACACATCTTTTGGGCCAGTGAACAAGTCTTTGTTCAATGCTGGCAGGGATGTGCTAGGAGAAGACTTCTCTGCTCCAGGCTACAGCCCTCAGAACCTGCTCACCCTAAGATGTCGTTTATAGGTGAGAAGGTGTTTATTGAGTGTGCAAGTTGTATTGGGCTTGCTGTTTTCAGGCTGGGAGTGTTTTTATAAGGGCTGGATCTGCACAAGCTGGGCTGCATCCTTCCCATTTGGTTGGTTGTGGTTGGTTTTGCTCAGATGCAGCTTTTTAACTTGTAGAAAACACTTGAAGGGGCAAAAAAAAGTTTTTTTGTCCATTTTTTTTTAGCCAAATCAATTTCCTGATACAATCTGCTGTAGGACAGCAGAAATAGCAAAATAGCAGTGCAAAGGCTGTACAGGAGCAGATGGGCAAGGGCATGCCATGGGGAAGGGACTGCTCTTTTTGACGGCAACCATGTCAATGCTGGACTAAAGTGTCCCTGGAACTACAGCCAGGGAAGTCCTGCTGCCCAGAAACCCAACCAGATTCTCTTTTGCCCTCGCCTCTTGGAGATTTCTCTATCTGGAAGGACCCAAATGGTGCAAAATACCCATTCCCAGAGCTTGGAAGGGAGCCATGGATAGTAGGCAGAAGCCCTAAAGTATGCATGTGAATGTAAACTGTGAACACCTCTAACATGCAGGCTGTTTGGATCCATGGCTCTAGCCTTGGCCTCTTCTCATGATGATCAGAAAAGGGTGGAAAATATTTATGCTAACAGATTGTGAGCAGCTGTTTTAATGAAGCATTTATGTACTGGGCAAACTTTAAATTGCCCCAAAATGGGACACATGTGTTTTATAAAAACAGCATTATGAAGAATTGGGGAGTAAGAGATTCTGGATCCAGAAGGCTAATCCTTCTACACTTATTTATTTTAGTTAAGAGTTTATATGTTGGAAAGCAACAGTGTAGAAAAGCATGGGGCTTTCCAGAATGCAACCCTGCTTCCACACTGAGGCAGGGGAGAATTAACCTTTCTGCACCCAGCACATTACCTCTGGATTCTACACACCAGCCTGTTTAAAAACATTTCCACGCCACTTTGAGCAAGAAAATCCTGATCAGATATGGAGGCCTTCCCATAGGAAGATGAGATTTAGAAAATGGTTCTGTTGTGGGTTTGGATCCAAATCCAGGCTTTGAAATACTTCAGATCTCTGCTTTCTTAGCATATAGTTAAAGGCAGGGAGACTGTCTCATGAAATCCTGGCATGCCAGATCCCAAAGCGCATTTCTTAGGCGGTCAGTTGCTTGCTGCCAGTGCAAGTCTACTGGAACACGAAGAGGAGTTTTGGGACTAATATCCTCTTCATCTGCATGTCAGCTCTGTGTCAGGTAGGAATGCTAAATGCTGGGTTTGTAAAGATTTCCTCTTTCCAGTGTCACTACCTTCTCAGGATCTTCACAGCCTTTAATTCACAGAAATGGTGGTGGGAGCACAGGTAAAATGCCCCCAAAGCCCTACGTGCACTCAAGTTGCCAAGTAAGACTGGAGCCCCTGCCTAGAAAGTTGTTGAGAGCTAAACTTTGCTCACTTATTCAAATAGCATGTGGCCCTGCTGATCTGGGGAGGTTGTCATGGTTATCCTGCCTCAGCTGATGTCATCTCCTTTTCTGTGGAAATAAGAGCTTTTCAGCTGACCAGTTCAGGGTAAAGCTGTTTAAAATGCTAAGGCAACCAGAGCAGCTCACCGGGGTCCCTGATATCAGGGAACATATAAAAGCTGTGAATCAGATGGCACTGCTAAATTGTGGAGGAATTGATGGGGAAACTGGGCTGGACATGCTTGGATGGGGCAGACCCAGAGGTATTGTGGGTACACAATGGTGGCACTGAGGAGAGTGGCAGAGGCTGGGATCACTGGGGAAGCTAATTGAAACAGTTGAATAGACAGAAGCAGAAAGGCAGTCAGGAATGTACAAAAGCATAGAAAAATGAACCACTAAGTTGTTTGCCTTGTGACTTGGGGATTTTAAACCAGCATAAGGTTGCTGAGTGATAAATGGCTTTGGGATGTTAAATGTCAGGTCTGAGGGTCTGTGGCTGGCATCTGTATGTCCAGTGTTTAAGCCTTGCATGAATAATGGCACTTTGCTGGTGAGGAAGAGCCATTTACAGCACGCAGATCCTGACACCCTCTTTACATGAAGCGGTGCTGGGGTGGCTGTGCTGTTTGGCTGCTGGGGAGATAAGGGTGAAGTGTGGGGACCAGCCCGCCCACGAGCCAAGCAATGCTCACTGATGTGCAAAGAATGCTAGGGACCAAGAGCTCCTGATAAGATTCAGGAAAAGATGTGAGCAGGAGTCTTAAAAATTTGCTTCAGGAGATAGAATGAAAGTGGTGAGGGACATAAGCATCAACTAGTTGAAGAGGTTACACCAAAAAGCATACGTTGGGTGTTGTGGCCCCAGTTTGTGCAAGAAAAGCAGCTGGGTCTGTTTCAGATGAGAAGGCCTTGGACAAATCATGGCAAAAACTGGATCTTGTGGTTCCTAGGGTTTTTTTAACACTCACAGGTAGGTATGGAAATGTGTTAAGATGCAGTTCAGAGCTGAAGCAATCCAGCCAGGAGGATGCCTTCTTGAGCTCTGAGGTCTGGTGAGGGTTGAGGAAAACTTGTGGTTTGGGGTGTTGTTGAGTCTCTGCAAACTACAGAATTGGTAGTGGCTCAATATCCTTCTGAAGCCTATTCCTGTATCAGATGGGGTTGAAATGGACCATAAGGTTCAACGACTTCAGAGGTGGAGTAAGTGGAGAGTAAGGGACAGAGGACTAGACCGTGCTACTGCATATGACTCCTTTTGTTAGGAATCCTGGCTGTAAAAAATAACAATCCTACTCATCATTTTACAAATGCTTTTGCAAGCACTTAAACATGAGATGTTAATGTTGAGTGTTGACCAAAATGCTCTGAACTTGAAAGCTTCATTAATCTGGATGGAAACATGTAAGATGATCAGATCAGCTGAACTCACAGGCACAGCACACTGTAAATCCATCACTTGGTTTCACACCAGTGTCAATGGCAGAAGAATATGCTCTGGGCTCTTTTTTTTTTTTTTTTTTTCCTTCTTCTTTTTCTCTCTATTATGATTGGAGGCCTGTGGCTAAACTTACTCTTTGAGACTGGGAGAGTTTTTTTTCTGGTAAGGAAAAAATAATGGAGATCCAGCCCCTTGGAGGAAACCTGATCAGAGAGACACTGACTTACACACACACTCCAGGTCTATTGATCTCCCCCATCCCCTCTGCCCTCTCTGTCTGTGGGTTACAGAAACAATGTCTGTCAGCAGCAACTCTGCTTTCTGGCCTGCTCATTAACACTTTGGCAGAAGGGAGCCTGTTCTCCCTTTTTAGGGTCCCAAGATCCACAGCAGACTTAACAAACCAGAGACCACATCTCCAGGAACTCCCCATTTGTAGGCAAAGCCTGGTGTTTTCTTAAAGAATAGTGTCAGGACTCTGCAGTTGTGCAAGGGTTGCAAATCTAATGAGAAACACAGGAATTTACTATTCCAGCCTGATGCTTGAGCAAGTACCAAATCTGTTTTCTTGCAGAAGCTCGGTGTGCAACATGCTGTCTGTCACCCTTTGTTTTATGACTTTGCGCAGGAGAATGAATCATTTCAGCTACTGAGCAGACAAATACTGAGAAAATCTTATCCTACTGCGACAAATCCTGTGAGAAACCAAATTTTTTTGAATTTCTTTACCCCTAAGCTGAAAGACTGCTTTAGTGCCACTCCAAAGCACTTTCACCAAAATCCTAACCCTGTGCTAATGGAGTCAGTAAGAAATTAAAGCAGCTCCCTCTGTGGCTCTTCAAATTCCTGTAGGGAAGATGGGAACACTGTCCTGGGGACTTTAAATCATGGAGTAGAGAACTTTGAATCCATTTCCTCTTTCTGTGTGCCCCAAATATAAACTATTAGACATCTTTGCTCTGACTTCTTGCATTGAACTGGGCTGCATCCAAGGGTCTGACAGGGTCCTCTCCAGCAATCTGCTCACACTTGTGACTCAAAATAGAACATTGTAATTTTGTTTATTTCCAGGCAGCTCATCCAGCCCCTTCAATTCACACGCTTCTGCTATGCATTAATAACTTACTCTTGATTGTAGACTAGTCATAGTGCTGGTGTATCTTCCAAGGGTTGGAGGAGCTTATTTCAGGAATGCAGTTGTGAGTCCCAAAAACCAACGTATCATAAAGCCCTTGGAGAAATTCAACATAGCTTTTGAGTAGTGTAACATGTTGTTAATTTCTAGTCTCTGCATCGTCCAGATGCTTCAGAAAAGCTCCCACTCTTCATTCCCAAGTTCTTTGCTTCATCTGTATCCTTTCGTGCTTGTGAATGTTACACATCTGCAGAGGTGATGCTTCTGGGGGTTAATTTGCTTTGCCAGAGCTCAGCACCTGGTGTAGCAGTTGCCAGTCTTGCTCTCAAATACCTTCCCCGCTTCTTTTAATGTAGGACATCCCAAGGAGAAGTCAGCAGAAAGAAATCTGCAGTACATAGGTCCATGGTGGTACCTGAGCTGTGCACAGCATTCTCTCCAAGTTTATGCCAAAGCACACTTACTGCAACATTTCCCGGCAGCACAGACACTGGGATGGGGATGGGGTGAGACTGAAGGAGGCTCACCATGCTTTGCTGAAAGCTGTGAGCCGTGTTTCCATTGCCAGGCTCAGGCTCAAGTTTGGATTCCATGCAGATTCCCTGGCTGATACCTTAAAGCCTGGAAGTCCTCAGAGCAAATCTGGAATCAGTTTGGTGTGGGGCGTTTGGTTTTAAGTAGAAAGCAGGCATAACTCTAAGCTGTGCACCAAACTTGTCTGGTTTTTGATCTCATCCAAACAAGCAGGAACTGAGAAGATGTCACAGTGGAACTCTGTGAGCCTAAACCTGAGTACAGTCTGCATCTTCCCTGCTTTTGATGTCCAATGACAAAGCTGGCATCTTTCCATGGTTAATCATTTGGTGTCTTCACGTTGTAGCTGGGGATTCAGATGGATCACAGAGTTTTAGACAGCATTAAGTGGAGATTGGACTGGGGGCTTTGAGAAAGTGAAAGATTCTCTGGACCTGTGTTGAGACCCTTAACGCTTGGCTCCTGCTGCCAGAAACTCAGTCTAATATAGTATTTTGTCTGGCTTTCTGTTTGGAAAACTGCTCATGGCTGTGTTTCCTTTGCTACCCCTTTGGAAGGAATATTGGATGTTCTCCCCACTGGCTATACACTTAGAAATTCCTGCTAGTGATTCTGCTTTCATTTGCCTAAAATATTCCAATTAGATGTAATCAGTGACTTGGCATAGCGTGGTTTTTGGAAACTCTGCTCCCTCTGCCTAGGCTCCTCTTCACAGCACTTCCTAATTGGTGTGAAATCTCTCTCCTTGCCCTGCAGCCTGTGTCAAAGTTGCTCTTCTATAAATTGCTGTGCTGTGTCCCTGGACCTTGTTAAGCCAGAAGAATGTGGGCTCCCTTCAGTCCTTTGGGGGTTCCCCTGATCTTCCAAAGGCATCTCCTGTTTCAGCATCTGGCCTTCTCGTAGAGGAATTACATATATGTTCTCCTGACCTGTTGCCTTGTTAAGCTGAAGGTTCATTAACCTGTAGGAAGTGTTTTTGGTGTAAGTTGCAACTTCTTGATTCTTGTACCCACTGGAGAAATGCAGTCTGCTCTATCTGTTAATCTATCCTATTCCTCCTGTGTGAAAACAAGCTCGGTTACTGTAGGTAGTTCTATCCTTCCCCGTGCCAACGTTCCTGTGCTCTTTTCCCTGGCTGGCTGTGGAGCTTCTTGTTGAGATTTTTTTTGATTTCCCATTTGCATGCTTTCTTAGAGCTGTGGAGCAAATGGTTTACTCCCAGCGAAGTTGACTTTGTTTCCGATTTTTCCGGAGTGGATGTGAGCCAAGATCCCACGCAGGCTTTAGCTGCCTAATTTGTCACTGATTTCAGCATGACGACATGGTCTCCTTAGTGCTTGTGCAACTGGCATCAGAAACAGGGTGCTGGCAGGTCACCCCAGGACTGTCCTATGGCCCCACTCTGCCACTGCCGAGCTATCTGACTGTGGGCAAGTCACAAGGCTGGATGGGGAATACTGGAAATCATTATTTTCCTCCAGAAAAACTTGCCCACAGAATTTCAGACATCAAAGATGAGACCTTGAGGCATGATTATAATCTCAGTAAATAAACAACCACAGGAATCATTTGGGTGTACAGTGAGCTGTTGTGGAACAGTTGCAGTGTGTTTGTGCTGCTAATGAAGGGGAAAATAGCTGAAAGTTTTTTTGCTTTCCGGGGGCTTTGCTGCTGTTCAAATGTCTGAGTGAGCACCTCTGAGCGAGGCAGTGCACAAGTCCCACTGCCATTGCTCACCGTGCTCCTACATCAGCTGGACACTGCTGAGGAAGAGGAAAGAAATCTCCTGGCAGCAACTACTGAGTAACCTATACTTAAGGAAATTATTATTTCTTAATCCCTTAAAGGTTGGTTCATGGCTTAAAGGCTGGAGCATTTCTAACCCTGGCAAATGTCAGCTGACCTGCTGTAACTTAGGTGCTGTTGTCTTGACAAACACAAATCCTTCTTTGATTCCAATAAGCAATGGATCTGGAGAAAACAATATAGAATCATAGAATGGTAAGGTTGGAAGGGACCTCAAGGATCATCTAGTTCCAACCCCCTGCCATAGGCAGGGACACCTCCCACTAGCACAGGTCACTCAAGACCTCCTCCAACCTGACCTTGAACACCTCCAGGGAGGGAGCAGCCACAACCTCCCTGGGCAACCTGTGCCAGTGTCTCAACATCCTCACTGTAAAGAACTTCTTCCTAACATCCAGTTTCAATCTCTCCTCTGCCAGTTCAAACCCATTGCCCCTTGTCCTGTCACTACAAAACCTTGTCAATAGTCCCTCCCCAGCCTTCCTGTAGGCCCCCTTCAGATATTGCAAGGCTACTATAAGGTCTCCTTGAAGCCTTCTCTTCTCCAGGTTGAAGCACCCCAACTCTCTCAGTCTGTCCTCATAGTAGAGCTGCTGCAGCCCTCTGAGCATCTTGGTGGCCTCCTGTGGACCCACTCCAACAGTTCCATGTCCTTCCTGTGCTGGGGGCTCCAGAACTGCACACAGTACTCCAGGTCAGGTCTGACCAGGTCGTCTGGTTGTTGCATAAGGAACTGTGTAAGAAGGTGTTGTGGCAGCAAGCAGGACGCTGGGTGGATGCTAAGTGGTGTTTAGGACTTGTTTGCTGACAGGAGTGAAGATCAGCATGAGATAGGTTGGGGTTGCAACACCATGTGGCACAACAGCAGTGCTCCTACAACAGGAGATCTAGAGTGGTAGCAGCTCTAAAATTCACACCTACAACTGTTTTGTCTCTGATCTTTCTCTAAAGCAGCCTGTACTTCTGTTTTTTTTCCTGTGAAGTGAATGTGTTCAAGTACTTATGCCAGGGCACACTAGGCTCAGTGCAACACGAGCAGTAATTTAGTGCTTATAGAGCTAGGGCAGAGGTTGGTGCTGCAAGTTAAATATGACTCATCAGTCACAAAGTACACTGGAGATTAAAAACCCTCATGAGATAGGTACTCTGTAATTAATATTCCTCCAAGTCTCTCTTGTTATCAAGCCATCCAGTGCCTCAGCAGTGCCTTTCCTAGGCTGCCACCTCAAGGACATACTCTGCCATAGTGCCACGTCTGAGCACCCTTGGCATCCAATTCATGGGCAGCCCTGGGCCCATGGTCTCCATCGGGTGATCTGTTATTTGTGCAAAGAGAAGCAAGGGACACCCAGAGGTTTCTCTTCCTTTCCTCTTGCCACAAACCCACAGCAACTTTCTGCCACCACCTTTCAAGCAAGCTGCTGCAGACCCTATCTCACCAGCCTTCAGAAGCCCAAGTCCCACAGGAACTCCCTGGGGGAACAAATGCAGTGCTGAGCAGTAGGCACTTGCAGGACAACACCTTGAATAAAACCCAGAGACCACTGCTACTTATTCTAGCCTTTGTCTTCTGCTGTCATGATATATCAGACTTCTGTTCAGTGTCAGAGATATAAGGGAGAATCTTTGCTGTTCTCCTCTCTGTTTTGGGCAAGACCGAGCTCAGCTGCAAGTAAAAAAAGACCAAACTCACACTGGAAAATACTGGGCTGAATCTGGAGCAGGTTGTTGGTCAAAGTATTCACCCTTTTGTTTATAATGTGCATCTTTAGAGGGCAGCAGGAGAATCAGTGAACTTTAACAGGGTATTGGGCTCCAATACAGAAAGAGAAGGTAGCTTTTGGCTTGGAGGGGTTGGTTGCACAGCTGGTTTAACAGCCTTCTATAACCTGCAGAGTAAATGTATTTGCTTTGGCTGTTGAACAGTCTGCACACTGCACTGAGAGCTTCAGCCCCATGCACGGTGGATTTATCTGCATTTGCTTCAAAGCCACATCAGAATCACAGCCAGTGGCTCCTCTGGCATCATTTCACCTCTATCTGTCCTAGCAGGCAGTTAAATACACCTGGGTACAAGGTGCCCCAGCAAGGTGCTGTGCATCCCTACAGCTGACCCAAGGCACTGGCTGTAATTCATCCTGATGTACACACACCTCCCCCATTCTCTCTGCTTTCATTGCTCTTGGCTACACCTACAAAGAGATTGATGTGGGGCTGAGACGCTCTAGTCCCAAAGTTCTAAAGACTCCAGAGATGCTGCTGGTGTGGTGGTGCTTGATATCCAGCACTGAAGTTAAAGTTTTGCAGCTGATGTGCATAGGAGTTCCCTGCCTGGACCATGTTGAACTTGTCTGAGAAGCATCTACTTGGTAAATAGGAGCTCTCGTGCCTGCCTTGACTGGAAGGTTTGAGCTGACCAGTGGTCTCTTCCCTTGTCCAATGGGAATTGCTCCAGCCCCATATCATGCTAGCAGAGCTATGCTGTCCTGTGATGAGTGTTGTTTCTTTGGTCTTTTCTCTCCTCCTAACTAATCTATTGCTACCTTATTCACTGTTTTCCTGAGCATGCAGTGATGTGGGTACCAAAGGCAGGAGGGATCAGTGCTGGACTCCCTGCCTGCTGCCAAGTGTCAAAGCAAAACAAAGAGCAGGCTGCACCAAGTGATGCTTCAGGTTGGACTTGTGTGCAGCTTTCCAAGACAAACAGGAGTCTGCCTCCCCTTCTTCCCCCAAATTCTCAGCACATGACTCAGAGCAGGGTAGTGGACATTGAAGGAAAGTGCCAAACTCATTATTTAACTTGTCGGCTCAGTAAAAGGGTCTGGTTCCGGTAGGAGGTTATGTTTTCATTGAGAAAGCCTTGGAGAAAATCAAACAAAAGCATCCTCCCCTCCTGTCCTGGGGGCTTTGCTCAGTTCCAAGCTGGGGCCAGGGCTGCTGACTCATCAAATGTGCAGGTGCCTGCAAGCTGTCCCCCACAGCCAGCACCACCTTGCTGCCAGCCCTCTGGGATGGGCTATAAGCTTTGCCCCGATTTTCAGTGCAGAACTGATCCTGGATCACCTTATTCTTCTGGGTGCAGCTCGACTGGTTTTGCAGTGTGTTGCAGTTGCATGCATCTGCTCTAGCACATAATTTGGCCTTGTGCCTCTCTTTCCTTTTTCTGTACCACAGGAAGCAGCATTTATGAAATCCCTAATGATCCTGTCAGATTTCATACATTTCCTGTCTTGCTTTTTAAATGAAAGAGGAAAGTGTAGCACTTCTGACCTGAATTACTTTGGATTGCGTTTGCTGGATGTGGGATTAGTCACTGGTCTCCTTTGCCTCTCTTATCCATGATGCCAGGAGGACTGTGTCGACTTCCATGTCCTTATCAAAGTCCTGGCAACTTCAATGATTTCCTTAACACCTCTCCTTCCTCTCTGGCATTCAGGAGAAACCTGAGTTCTGGTTTTTAAAAAGTTACGTGAGAAAATTGTTTTACCTTTTGGTGTCATAGAGAAAACCTGGAAAACAGGAATCTTATTCACCTTGCAGACTAAACAGCAGAAGGGAAATGATAACTTAAATTCTGAGGATAAAACAGTCTTGATTTTTTTTTTTAATAGTATTTTTTTTTTAATGATAAACTAGATTTTTTTTTTCCCAAGTGTCTTAATTTGAGACTGTGGACCAGGGCTGCCCTCCTGCCCTGTGCACACGCCAATTGCCTCATTGCTGGACGGTGTCTGGTTTGACAGATCACTTACAGCATTGTTGAGGCCATAGATTAATTTATTGGAGACTGTAAGAAGTCTTGAGAGCAGGATTTGAATCCTGCATTAATGCTGACCTCAATTTTTTTTTTTTTTTTTAAATTTTTTTTTGTCCAGTTAAGAAGGAGCAACCTAAGTGACAAACCTGCTTCCCTCTGCCAACACCTAAGGCTTTTGGGGGTTGTTCCACTGGCAGTTTCCATATGCAAGGCACATGGGCCTGTAGCTGTGGTGGGAGGAAACTTCTCAAAGTCAAGGGCTGCAACAGTTTGCCTGTTCTGGATGACTTTGTGTTACCACAATCTGTGCTCGTGCAAGGGACCACTTCCCACCAGTGCTCATGCTGACTTTAGGAGAGTGCCTTCCTGCAGCACTTTGCAGGGCATGCATCAGGAGAGTGTTTATTTTCTCCAAGAGCACTCTGTGGTGTGCATAAGAACAGCAAATTTTGGAGCAGTTTTTGACAAAAGATAGGGTAGGTGACTCTTGTGTCCTTGTTACCTTGAACCTTCCCAACATCATTTCCTGCAGTACTGGAAAACTTAAAAACCCAGCCATTGACTGCTGAGTTTAAAGAAGTATTATTCTACCCTCTCTCTTTTTTTCTGCTTTGTTTTTTTTTTTTTCTTCTTTAGAAACCCACTGTGAGTAACATTCCTATCCATAACTTCATGAATCATAGAATCATAGAATGGTAAGGTTGGAAGGGACCTCAAGGATCATCTAGTTCCAACCCCCTGCCATAGGCAGGGACACCTCCCACTAGTACAGGTTACTCAAGGCCTCATCCAATCTGGCCTTGAACACATCCAGGGAGGGAGCATCCACAACCTCCCTGGGCAACCTGTTCCAGTGCCTCACCACCCTTACTGTAAAGAACTTCCTCCTAACATCTAGTCTAAATCTCCCCTCTGCCAGTTTAAGCCCATTGCCCCTTGTCCTGTCATTGCAGGACCTTGTAAATAATCCTTCCCCAGCCTTCCTGTAGGCCCCCTTCAGATACTGGAAGGCTACTATCAGGTCCCCTCGAAGCCTTCTCTTCTCCAGGCTGAAGAGCCCCAACTCCCTCAGCCTGTCCTCATAGGAGAGCTGCTCCAGCCCTCTGATCATCTTTGTGGCCCTCCTCTGGACCCGCTCCAACACTTCCATGTCCTTCCTGTGCTGAGGGTTCCAGAACTGCACACAGTACTCCAGGTGGGGTCTGACGAGAGCAGAGTAAAGGGGCAGAATCACCTCCCTTGCTCTGCTGGCCACGCTTCTCTTGATGCAGCCTAGGACTCGGTTGGCTGTCTGGGCTGCATGTGCACACTGCAGACTCATGTTGAGCTTTTCATCAACCCAGACTCCAAGGTCCTTTTCCTCAGGGCTGCTCTCCAGCCATTCACCACCCAGCCTGTATTTGTGCTTGGGATTGTGCCTACCCAGGTGCAGGACCTTACACTTGGCCTTATTGAATTTCATCAGGTTGGCCTGGGCCCACCTCTCCAGCCTGTCCAGGTCCCTCTGGATGGCATCCCTGCCCTCTAGCAAGTCGACTGTGCCACACAGCTTGGTGTCATCTGCAAACTTGCTGAGGGTGCACTCCATTCCTCTGTCCATGTCACTGACAAAGATGTTAAACAGCACTGGTCCCAGCACTGACCCCTGAGGGACACCACTTGTCACTGGTCTCCAGGTGGACATTGTGCCGTTGATTGCCACTCTCTGGGTTCGACCATCCAGCCAATTCCTTATCCATGAAATGTGGGGGCCAAGTGCCTGGAAATAATGTAACTAGCACAAGGCTAACTTCAGAGCTGACTTGCATGCAGCACTGCAAATAAAAGTAACTGCTGAAGTCATTGGAGCTTAACCTAACTGAAACCTAGTCTAAGCAAGCAGAGAAATACTCTAAAGAGGCATTACTTTATAGCATTTCTGAAATCATAATGCTGTAACCAGGTGTGTCAGGCAAGGAAAAAAGTGGCCGAGTGGTCCATTGGAAATGTTAGGCTCACTTTCTCCACCTAAAATAGGGAGCAAATGGCCAAGGACATCAGCAGTTAATCATGTTATTAAATCAGCTTCAGGAGGAGCCGGATGCAGTTTTGCAAGGGGAAGGAATCAGGAGAAGCAGCTGCGAACTGGATACTTTGCAGTTGAGGTGAGGTAATATGGCCAAATATGTGCCTCTGCAAGTGAAGTTAGTGATTTATGCCCTTCAAAGGCTTTCCTATGTCTGTGCAGTCTGAAGATTATTTTTACAGTTCGTAGAGTCTGGTCTGTGTTGGGATGACTTCTCCTGCTGCTGGTGCTGCTGCAGCAGTGGAGGGGCAGCCATATCTGAAGCCCAGCACAGGGACTCTTTGATCAGGGTCTGTAGGATTCCCAGTGGCCCAGAGGAAGCCACAAGTGCAGTTATCAGACACCCAAGCTGAGCTTGCATGAAGCAAGTTGGAAAGCAGCTGGACTGATATTGCTGTGTCTGACTTTATCAGTGGCCAAGAGTGGGAAGGCTCAAGGGAGTTACAATGAGTTCACCAGGCACATCTGCACTGGACGTTTGGACCTGGGTCTACCTTGTGCTTGGTGCAGATGTTCCAGGTGGGATGTCACAGAGCCTTGCTGGGATATCATGGTGTGTACGTATAGGCTACTCTCTCTCTTAGCATCCTTAGGTGCCTATTTTTGTCTTCAGGACCACATGAAAGAATCTACTGCTGCTTGTCCAGCCTGCTTAGCTCCACTGCACTTGCCCCTGGGTGCCTGGAGCCCCCACAGCACCCCAGCACAGGGAGTGAAAATTGCTTCTGGGCTCATCATGTGCCTGCGCAGGGGACAACCTCTCTCAGACCATCAGAACAGCATCACTTGACTGATTTCAAACCAACACTGGGCTACAGTGCAATGTGGAGCTCTGTGAGACCCCCACACACCTTGCTGTGCTTAACCTAATGCGTCTGGTGGGAGAAAGGCTATGGGGCAAGCTGGAGCAGCTTGTTTGGTTTCTGCTGACAACATAGGCTGCAGTAACTAGGTACTGTGGGCCAGATATGAAATGGAGCAAAACACTGCACAGAATGGTGTTTAACACCCACTAGTGATGGGGAGGCAGCAGGGCTGGGTTTCCAGTGTGATTAACAGCTCTGGTGTCATACACACCTCTGACTGCTGCCATGCTCTGTGCTGTTACCCTTTGTCCTGGTCTTACTGTGTCGTCCTTTCCAGTGAGCTCCACCATCCTTGCTGGGCTCCTGCCATCCATCATGTCTGCTCCAGAAATGAGGGTGTTAGGGTGCAGGAAATGGGTCTGTCTCCATCTCCAGTGAGGTGCTGGAGCAGAGCAAAGAAAATGGTTGTCGTCATTGTACCCTGCACTAAACAGAGGTGAGCTAGTTTGGGTCTCAGCTTGTGTTTGAGCTCTGGAAAGATGCAAAAAACTGTGTTTCTGTTGCTGCTTGTGCTCTCTGATGTTGGGAAACATGCTCAGCACTGGAGAGTTACTCTTTAAGAAACCTTTCAGCTAATTTCAGGCTTGAGTCAGATGAAAAGAGACTTCTGAGAAACACAGCCAAAAAGGAATGGGGGGAATAGAGGGTGAAATATTTGCTTTGAGACTCTGCTTTGAGAGACTGAAGGTTATCTGGGTTTGGAACGTTTAAATTAAGGGAGAAGTCAAAGAAACAGAAGACGTCATCAGGACATTCTGAGGCAAGGCAGCTTCTTGAAGTGCACAGATCACTGCTGGTTTGAGGAGATTTAACCACTCTTAACTCAGAGGCCAGAAGTCAAAAAACCACCAGCGCTTGGGTTTCTTACCAAGGGGTTTGGTTTGGAACTCCCATGTTTGGCAGGAGGTGCATTTTACTGGTCTTACACAACCCCATCTTTCCAGTGTCCCTGAGCTTCCCATCACACACAATCTCTTCTTTCCCTCCCCCTGCTGTGGCTGATGCCCTTGCTCCTCAGTTTTGAGATCTTGAGCACACAGGGATCTATAATTCAATCCCATTTCCAGTTCCTGATGGCTTCTTCAAGGCCTTTTCCAAGGCAGGAAAAGACAGGAGTCTCCAAGACAGGAGTCTCCAACAGGTTGCTCCGTGGTTCTGACACTGCCAGCTGCCCTGTCAGCCTTGCCCTTGTCACCAGCTGCCTGGCACTTTTGGACTGCCTGGAACAATGCTGGAAAGCAGTGAGAAAATAGCAATAATCACGTTGGAGCTTTATTTTTCTTTCTTGTTTTGACAACCTCTGACAAGAATCTAGTTGAGAACAGAGGGTCTGTGGGAATGATTGAGGAGAGATGATTTTTTTTTTTTCTTTTTTCTTTTCTGTGTGGTGTTTTTAAGCTAGGATTTACCAGGACAGCCACCCACCTGTTCAGACAAGGCTTCAATTGTGGTAGACAGTGGTGAACAACCGAGGATCTGTGTTCCACTCCAAGAGCTGCAATTCCTGGGTTATTTTTAGCAGATTTGCACACCTCTGTTTATTTGTTCTCCCTGGTGCACATTCCTCAGGCCCTACAACTTCCTCCATAACACAGCCAAAGCTGGAGGCAGAGAGGAGTTCCCTGTGAGTGCACAGAAGAGGACTGAGCTTTAGCCCAGTACCCACTGGCTGTAAATCATAGTTTTGGGCTTTGCTTTAGGTGGTCCCTGAGAGTGATCTCCTTTCACAGTGACCACACCATGCCACCTCTCCTGTGCCTCCCTGGGTGGTTTTGGAGCTTATAGGGGCTGTATCTTCATCTGCTTTTCATTTCCTTGGATGCTACTGGGCTATCAGCTTGTTTTGTCCTTAATGGCAAGTCACTGCTCCACACAGTCCCCAGGACAAGGAAGGTGTTTAGTCTGCTGTGGGTTTTCTCTGTGCTCATAAAATAAGGGAGAGAGTAACTGATGTCTTAGGGGTGGAGGGAAGGGATTTATCAGTGCAGGAAATCAGACTGATTTGAAAGAATCTCATTAGATGTGGATGAATCCTTAAGTGGTAAAAATAATCAGCCAGCTGAATAAAGAAAATGCCTATGGACCTGAGTGATACTGTCAGAGCCTGACTCTGTGTGGTCTCTTTTCTACAGTCCCCAAGAGCCTTGTCAGTGTTGGTATGCATCTTCTCAACGTGTCTGTGAAATAGGAAAGGAATTTCTTATCCTTGTCATCAGAGAGTGCTGAGAAGCAGAGATTGCCACCTACCTGCCTTGTGGGCCAGGTCAGACTCCTCAGAGCCACCCTGCATCCAACAGTGTTGGCTTAGTTTCACAGAGCAAAGTCCATCACAAAGTGCAGGCTTTCAGTGTAGGAGCACTTAATGCCCAGAGACCATCCTTCCATTTCCTTCCATTACTGCTAACTTACTCCTTGGGTGGCTCTCTGCTCTTTGTCTCTGAACCATTGTTACCATCTGCACAGGTAGGAAGGTGTTGGACAACTCCATTTCCTTTCACTCTTTTCTCTCTGGGTTTGTGTTAACCCATGATCAAATGCATTTCCAGTGTGAGCCTGCACTCCTTACTCCTTATGTTGAGATCTTTGGTTGGTGTACGTGGTCACTTGGGAAGGTTTAGCAATTTGAGGATCAACTTTGAAATATTCAGACTCATGAGTCTCAGCTCAGCTCTTCCCTATTTCCATCAGAGCAAACTCCACTCACAGGAACATAGCATACAGATTGGGTCAGGATTTTCTTGGTGACCTGAAATGTCTAATGATGCTCTTGCTATCAGATCTGCTCTTTAGAAGGTATCTCCACTTGTCTCCCTGCAGCTTCATGTTGTCTGTTGTGAAGGAAGATCTTAGAAACCAAAGTCTGGGGAACTGTCTGTAATGTTGGTCTCTGTATCACTCTGCATACCTCTGCCTGGAATTTCCCCATCTCATTTGCTGCTGTGCCACACAGTTCTCCAGGGTGGTACCTGTGCCTGCAGTCAGGCTGGAGCACAGTAGGAGTCTGGCTGATGTGTGACAAACTCCAAAAGTCCAACTGTCTAGGCTCAGCTTTGTTTGCAGGAAGGTTACAGGATGACTGAGATACTTCTATTGGAAATATAATGCAGTTGTGCTGACTGTGGCATATGGCTTTGTGCTGTGGGAGTACCTGAGGAAAAGAACTAGGTTTTGGTAGAGTACCTCACTTGTTTCTTGTCCTACCCAAGGCAAAAGCAGTTTTTTCTGAGCTGAGTCCTAAGCAGACTGTCCATGTCTGCAGAGACATCCACTAACACTGCCCTTGGAGACTGTTGTCTGTTTCCATAGAGGAGCCGATGACCTCTCACATCTCTCTTAACTGTCGGGTGGTGATTGCTTGGTGGTTCAAAGCACAATATCTGTAACTAAACACAAAATGACAACAGTGATCCTGACAGCCCTGAGATTAGCAGCACCTTTCCTCTTCTGCCTCCTACCACTTACCGTGGAGCTGGAAAGAATAGGAGCAAATACTCTATACCGCTTTAATATGGTTTGGCCGTGAAACTGTCCATGCTCTAACCAGCTTGCTGTATGTTAAACAAACAGGGAGACTCCTCCTTGTAGTGAAAGCAGAACCATTAATAACATTGTTTATAATGTGCTTATTTGCTGATTTGGAGGTCAAGCATGTTTGACATTCCTGCTGCTCAAAGGGGGCTCGCTTAGCAAGGACCTCTGCTTTACATCGGACACATCTTTCTTTGTTTTGCAAACCACATCTGCATTTGCCTGAGAAATGTTTATGGTTTGGAAGTCACTGACATAATTTTAAACATCTGCTCAGCTCAAAAAGGGAGATTGTAATTGTTTTTGCCGTGGCCCTCTTAAGCCTCAGCTATTTCTCTTATGTGCTGTGATTCATGTGTCACACTCTTGCTTACTTCAAGCATCTTGAAATGCACAAACAGCAATTACTTTGGATCCAGCAAACGCAAACAGCTCAGCACCTGCCGCTTGCATGGTGTCACTGTGACTTTAAAGCAGACCCTTAAAACTAAATTTTCATGTGTGTGATAGCCCAACCTGGAGAGTGCAGGAGAAGGAGGTTTTGTCTTCAGCCCCCTGTGTCAAGCAAGTAAGGAAGACCTGGACGTGCACTGCCTAACTTCGTAGCTGCTTTGAAAGGAGCAACTGGGAGGCCGAGAAGGTGACCCAGCAGGCATTGTTTGGACTGGCCATCAGTTCTGTGGAAGCCTTCCAGCATTTTATCAATTATGGAGAGACTTTTCAGTAACTGGAGTGTGGGTTTGAGTGCTGGTCTGTATGGGGTGGCTTATCTCTGCTTGCAGAGGTTAAGGGTATCTGCAACTTTGTCCTGGCTCAACAGAGCTGTGGATCAGTAAGAAGATGGCAGATGTTCAAAGCTTTGCTTTCTTATGTCACTGCAGCAGCTGACAGCTGGGATATCTTCTGAAAACTGTGGCTGTGTTAAAGTGTTAAAAATGTGCCTTTCTCTAATTTTTGTTTACTGTGCTTCACATTGCTTTATAGCTCTCTGTCAGTCTTATCATTCAGAGCCTGAAATGGAAGTAGAGCTTGATGCGATGATGTCTCTGGAAAATGGCTGGTAACAATGACTTGAGTGATTTACAGAAGTAGTTTCTGTCTTCTGAAAACAACCAACTTCTCTGCAGAGCACATCATCAGACAAGACAAGGGAAGTGGGTGCATTATCGATCTGTGACATGAACTGGACTACTTTTCAAATGTGAAAGTGGTACCCAGGGGCTGCCAAAATGTATTTTGGTGAGAAGAGCAAGGAACAAACTGCTCTTACTGTAGAGAAAGCAGGCCAGGATTCAGAGTTGTGCATCTACCATCTCTAGAGAGAAGCACCCACATATGTGTGTGTCAGCATTCTGTGACAATTTTTTTCCCAGCAAGAGTGGTCAGGCATTGGAATGGGTTGCCCAGGGAGGTGGTTGAGTCACCAACTCTGAGTGTGTTTAAAACTAATTTGGATGTGGTGCTTGGGGATATGGTTTAGGATGGAGTAGGGTTATCCATTGGACTTGGTGATCCTGGGAGTCTTTTCCCACCTGAATGTTTATGTGGTTCTGCATAACAGGCAACTGTTGCCCCTTGCCCTCAGAAATGGAACAATTCCCTGTGGGATTGAACCAAAACTTAAGTCTGAGGTTCGGTGTCCTTTAGAAATCTGGCCCCTCTTACAGACAGTGTCCTCTAAAACTCCACCCATAAAATCTGCCTTTGGAAGCACCTCTGTGGAAGTGGGCATGGAGCTGTTAGTCAGTTCATGTGTGTGTGCCGGCTGGTCAGGATGACAAACTGTCTGCCTTTCCTGAAGCACCAGGATTCAAGGGATTCCTTTTACTCAGCTGCTGGTTGGGATTTTGTTGTTGTTGTGGTGGTTTGGTTTGGGGGTTGTTTTTTAATAAAAAAGTGTAGAGACTCTGTTTGAAGACTTCCACTTGTGTCTTGCACATGGCTGATCCTGGTCAGCAGCATACAGACCTCTTTGGGGCTTGCACAGAGTGTGATCACAGGAGACTTGTTCCTTTATGAAACAGCTAAAACCAGAAGATGTTGTAGATTGTCATGGCAGGATTTCAAGCTCTAAATAGTATTTTAATTTTATTTTAATCCTAGTTCCCAAAGGAGGAAAAAGATGACGTGCTCATGTGGAGCTGTGTGTTTGCATGTGCTTGTTTACCCATCCATATTCACTCCTGCATGTTAGTTTTTGAACCCCTGGGCCAATTTCTGTGAAATCTGACATTAAGATTGTGGTCTCAAAGATTTTAAATCTTCAATTGTGTGGAAATGAGCAACTCAAGAGAGAAAAGCATTTTTATTAGTAGCTACAGGAGACTGACATCTAAACTCAACCTTTAGTAGGCAGGAGAGAATCCACGTAGGGGAATGCTATAAATGCTCCAGCCACAGGAGTTTCAATCTTAGCACATCCTTTATTGTGCACTGCAGAATCCAACCACAATGCAGAAATCCCCAGGAAACTACCCTGTGTTATTTCTGCTGCTTATAGACAAACTCCTCTGGTCTGTTTGTTTATTTGTGTTTTTATTTGATTTTGCTTTTATGAGGAAGCCGCAGGGTATGACAATTTCAATGAGGGTTATATTGCTATAGGAAATGGTGAGAAAGGTCACAGAAATATCCCTCCCTTGGCAACTGCAGACGGTTAAAACCATGGCCAGGCCTCGCTCTGCTGAGCAGGGTGTTGAAGATGTGCTGAAACAAGGCGTGGGAACGTGGAGCAGAGTGCTGGGCAGCCCTCTCGGGAGGCAACAGGAGCATTTGGGAGGTCAGTGTGGCCTGCCAGCACTCTGCTGTCCTGGATGCCTCTCCCCAGTTTTGCATTCAGATGCTGTAGCTGATGCCATGCTGCTGCTCATTCCCGTGAGGGTGCTGTGCTATAGGCAAATAGAGATTGTAATTATATAGGATCATACAATATCCATGGTGGGATTCATCTCCCCAGGCCAGAGCTGTCTACAGGATATCCAAGGCTAAACTCTTTTGTGTAAGAACTTTTTCTAGTCAGAACAAAGAGACAATAATAGAGTAACCTCCTCCATGCAGACGCTTCACAGGTGGGGTAGGTGGGGGCCCATCCTTTAGGTATGATTGCTTTTCATCATGGATTTCAACAGAGCTGAGGGCAACCTGTTTAGACTTGATGATCTCACTTATAGACAGCCTGTTAAGGGCAGATGAATGCCATTCAAGCTGTTCTTGTCTGCAGCAGTTGTTTACTGGAAAAGAGGTGATTTCATGCAGGGTTTTAGTACCAGCAAGCTGAGCTCAAGACTGAAACTAAGAAAAGGAACAGACATTGCCACCATCCAGCTGCTATGAAATCCCCATGCCAATTTGAAACATCCAACAAGGTTAGGATGCTGCTAGATGGATCCTAAGTCTGATCATCTTCTGAAAATAAGGTGTTAATAGCTTCTTGCACAGAAATTCTTGCCCTGGTGTGATGGTTTGGGAGTTCCCCACACTCTTATGAAATCACACAGACTAGACTCAACCAGCTGGAAGTTAAGGAATGAAGCTTTATATTCATATATATTAATATATATATATGAAGCTTAGCACAAAATACAAACAGGTATTTACAACATATTACAAATATGTACAGCT
Organism: Eubucco bourcierii; assembly: GCA_013396675.1. Taxonomy (NCBI): domain Eukaryota; kingdom Metazoa; phylum Chordata; class Aves; order Piciformes; family Ramphastidae; genus Eubucco; species Eubucco bourcierii. The sequence continues at coordinate 627,580 of VWZE01008295.1, forward strand.
ATATACAGAAATACACAAGTTAAAGGTAATACAGAAACACAGTCCCCCTCCCATTAAATCAGAGTCCCCAGGAGGGGCTCCCAACCACCCTTCCACCTTCTTTCCACCCCTCTACCTTATCCCAGGGTCTGCCTTACATGCAAGGTGAGTTTGGAGGATCAGCAAGGGGGGTTAGAAGCAGAATGATTAGTTGGGTTACACAGAAGCCCAGGGAGGAAACACAGACACTGCAGACTCTGACAGACAGACTCTCTTATCTATGTTTGTGTCCTTGCTTTTATACATCTCGGCAAACCTTTGAGTTAAGTAGACATCACCATTGTTTTATTTTCACAGCCTATAATCTATTTTTTTCTTCATTTAAATATTCCAATTAGCCTCAAACCAGCACACCTGGTCATGGGGCTCATGCTCTGAGAGTGCTCATGCCCTGCTCAGTAAGGAGATTTACATACATGTCTGATGCTGGCTGCTGAGTACCCCTGACTGTTTTAGCACTCCTTGTAGGATCATAGAATGGTAAGGTTGTAAGGGACCTCAAGGATCATCTAGTTCCAACCCCCTGCCATAGGCAGGGATACCTCCCACTAGTACAGCTCGCNAGAAAGTGTCAGAAAAGAGCAAAAACTAGAGGAGATGTTGGAAATCCAAATTGGTGAGGCATTTTCTGGTTATATTGACAAATAATGATGATGATAATGTATTGATTTTTTTTTTCCCCTTTGCTCTCTATTTGCTGAAGTTCTCAACATGACAGGGAGGCAGCTTCACTGCTGCCACTAATGGAGACCAGCTGATTCTCACAAGGAAAGTTTCTGCTTGGAATTATGATGCTGTTCTTGTGATTACATTAAGAGAATGTGGCAATCTCCAACTGTCCTTTTGCCACTTCTCTCTGCAGCTGCATACCCAAGGAGGGGTGGGGGGAAGGGCTAGGGGCTTACTATATGCATAGTCCCTCTTTTATGGGTACTCTTGCCACGATCATTGATTCACTCTTTCTATTACGTTTGCACGCTGTAAAAGTTATGAAACTTGAAGAATGAAGCCAGCAACATGGCCTGTTTTAGGTAGAGATGTTTTTTAGACGTGGGGACTGGGGTGTTGGAAAGGCTGACACTTGTTTTTGTCATAAAAATTGCTTTTGCTAACTCCAGCCTGGCTCAGTAATACCTCCGCAAGATCCTTGGCAGTTCCAAATACCCTTTTGCTATGCTCTCTGCAATTGTTTATTTTATGGTGTCGACTACTTTGTATTGTTAGGACATCATTGCAGGCCAATATTTTACTTGGCAAAAATCTTTGAGTCACAAGCTCAGCCTCTCAGAATTTCCCACTGTGAGTGATCAGCGAAGCCTAAGCACACTCTGACATCTGCAAAGGACTTTTGGGCAAAAGAGGAGAATTAGCAAAGAGGTGATCTCAACCACTTGCACTTTGCGTGCAGCACGTGGGGTAATTTAAAAATCATAATCATAAAGTGCTGCAAAATGGTGCTTGTGACTCCTCCCCAGTGTCTACAGCTGTGAAGTGCTGAGGCACGCCACTGGCTGCCTTGGTAAAGGCTGGGGGCAAAAGAGCAGTTGGGAATTGGAAATGAAAGCCTATGCCTTATTGAATGTGCCAGCCGTGAGGGGTGAATGCACACTCTCCACACACACAGGCTCACAAATATCAGCTGGTGATTTTAGGGACAGAGAGGGATGGAGATGGATCTCCTGGATGTGGTCTTGTGAAGTTTGTCTTGTTAAAAAGTACTGAAGCTCATCTGAAAAGTGATGGGTCAGGTGCCTCTGGCAGGTAGAGGAACGAGCAGTCGAGATCTGGAAAGGGGATTTGCTGAATGCTGAGATGGCTCAAACTGTGTCATCACCATGCCCTTATTTAGAGTTTGTTGGAGAAAGTATTGCTCTATTTTTACTGAGGCCTTGGCATCTTTTTTTTTTCTTTCTTTTTTTTTTTTTTTTTTCCCCTCTCCTGTCAGACTGTTGCATCTGTTCCCTCTGGATGAGCCTTGTATCTATTATTCTGCAGAAAACCCACCATGTCCGGGTGCATTGGAGAAGAAACCTGTTGCAGTCAGTCACAAGACAAAGCTTGCTGTGGTCGTTGTAGCCTAAATCCCAGCTACAGGGAAGCTGTGCCCACCCTCAGCAGGCTACACCCCTCACAATGCTCCTGCTTGCAAGGAACACAAATGGTCAAATTTCCTCCAGCTTCTCTGTTCCACAAAAGCTTCCTCTCTGTCTTTTTCTGCCCTGTCAAACGGGCCCATGGCCAGCAGTGATACCTGCAGTAGTGCTGGAACAAGGTGCTGCTGTATCTGGATTTGGGTGGACCTCCAGCCATAGGAAATCTCACAGATTTAACAGGGCTTGGCCAGGTAGCTGTGCTAGTTAGGCTTAAGGACTGGAGATAAAATCACTCACCAGCTGATGAGTCCTAATTATGCAGGAACAAGCTATCACAGCTCAGTTTTGTTAGTCAGAAACAGGACTGAAGCCTGGACTGCCTGAGCAGCAGAGTGGGTTGTGTTTCATCCCAGGAGAGTTTTGAGGGTTGTCTTGGCGGAGTACAATGGAAAAAGCCTGGTCTGTGGCTGCCTTCGCAACTCTTGGCTGTGTGCATGACAGAGTTTGCCTTCTGGCCTAACAGGCCTTTTCACCTTCATTAGCACAAACTCATTTTGGAGCTTTTTTTTTTTTTTTTTTTTTTTTCCTGCATGTGTGTGTGGTTTTCTTTCAGTCTCTTTCTGGCTTGTTTTGGTCCCCAAAGCCCACACTGATGGGAGCATCCAGCAGATAAGAAAATGGTGCGAGTTACGTTTTGCATCATGTATGGTTGGAATTTCAGTGCTGCAGGGTCAACTTTAAATTATCCCTGGGGGTCTGGTTGTGTTTTATAAGCTGGAGGGCTTGGCTTGCAGCAGTTTGATTTTTCCAAATAGTATAAATCTATAGACCTTTGCCTTTGGAGCAAAAAAACCTCCCCGCTTCGAAGTCAAGAGTAATTATATTCCCAGAGCCAAGGTCAGCAGCTGGAGTCAAATAATGGGATGAAAAAGGTCACTCGTGTTTCTTTTCACATGATTATTTTTTTTTAATGATTTTTTTAAAAGAAAATTTGCATCAGTATCTGCCCCTTGCTCCCATGGCAGAGTTGCTTAACCCAGGTACAGCTCCCAGTATCCTACAAGCAGGCAGCAATTACCTCTGAAGTCGAACACCAGTAACAACCTGTAAAATCCATCCCTCCACCTTCTTCTCCAGCTTCCTGACCAAAACTTGGGAAAACCTGAGTTGAATTAGTCATAAATAAGGCTATAGCAAGACAAAAACTCAGCACAGGTGTCACTACAATCCATGCTGGTGCCAGAATGGATGTTCTGCAACACTTGCTAGTTTTGCACGTCAACCAAAAGTTGCAGAAATGTAGGGAAGATAATGAGGCCTGGTTTGGAAATCAGCTTAGGGCAACCCTTGTGTTCTGCTGTTGTGTGACTTGCATCTACCCATCCAAGAGATCACAACCTGCTCCCAGCTCAGCAAGACCACCTGTGTACATCTGAGTATGATGGGTTTGGAGATGTTTGGTGTTGACCTTCATGGGATTTACACAATCACAGACTGGTGGGGGTTGGAAGTGACCTCTAGAGGTCATCTAGTTCAACCCTCCTGCCAACACAGGTACATCTCAATCGGGTTAAGTTGTGCTACAGGTCCCAGACAGCTCTCCAGGTGGCTGTGGTGCAGCACCACACCAAGCCCACCCAGCTGTGTTGTCTCCTGGTGTGGGTGCTGTCTGCTATCGACATGTACTGGGTCATGAGACACAGATCCATCTGCAGCGACAAATGCATGGAAAGCCACACAGTTGGTATTCCCTCTACCTACTAGTGAGTGTTTCCCTAAGATTTTCTGAATTCCAATTTCCTTTTTACGGTCAGCTGGAAGGAGTATGTTCATATCAACTGGAGTCTTTCAGTTTGGTACCCACTTTTTCAGGGGGAAATTCCAACTTCAGCTTTTAAAAAGAAGCTAAATGTAAAAATAGAAGAATACTAAAATTCCTTCCCAGGAGAATTTGGAGGGATCCAGGTTCTCATTCAGGTTCTTTGAGGCATACAGAGTTCCCTCACTGGCCACAGCACAGTGTGATGGGGCAGCCTCATACCTTCCTGTGCTGCAGGTTTAGTAATGAGCCCCTGGACAACCTTTTCCATATGGCTCAGCAGAGAGGACTTGGGATAGAATCATAGAATAGTAAGGTTGGAAGGAACCTCAAAGATCATCTAGTTCCAGCCTCCTGCATTGCCAGGGACACCTCCCACTAGCACAGCTCACTCAAGGCCTCCTCCGACCTGGCCTTGAACACCTCCAGGGAGGGAGCAGCCACAACCTCCCTGGGCAACCTGTGCCAGTGCCTCACCACCCTCACTGCGAACAACTTCCTCCTAACACCCAGTCTAAATCTCCCCTCTACCAGTTCAAACCCATTGCCCCTTGTCCTGGCATTCCAGGCCCTTGTCAACAGTCCCTCCCCAGCCTTCCTGTAGGTCCCCTTCAGATACTGGAAGGCTACTCTAAGGTCTCCTGGAAGCCTTCTCTTCTCCAGGCTGCAGAGCCCAAACTCTCTCAGCCTGTCCTCATAGCAGAGCTGCTGCAGCCCTCTGAGCATCTTTGTGGCCTCCTCTGGACTGGATCCAACAGTTCCATGTCCTTCCTGTGCTGGGGGCTCCAGAACTGTACACAGGACTCCAGATGGGGTCTGATGAGAGCAGAGTAAAAGGGCAGAATCCCCTCCCTTGTCCTGCTGCCCACACTGCTCTTGCTGCAGCCTGAACACTGATGTGACTGACAGTTTGGAAGAGAAAAATGTGCAGTGCATCTGTAGAGCCCATTATTAGTTATAGCTAGCATGATTTTCCTTCTTGGGACTGTGGAATTTATTAAGGATTATTATTTCAGGCATCCTTTCCTGATGCTACTGAAAACCCATTAGCATGGAAAACAAACCTTGCTCTCTCTGAACATATGGATCTTGATGGTCTGGACCAGCCTGTGTCGGACTGACATAACCCAAAAAACAGTAGGAACCCTTTGACTAATATTCTGCTGCCAGACATATTGAAGGTTAAAACAATTCTTGGCAGGATCTCCCTCCCCTGCAGATCCTAGGTGTTGGACATGCTGATTTCAGCTCTGCCTTTGCTGCCTTGGCCTCTTGTGTGGCTGTGAAGCAATTCGTAGGAGAGGAAGAGAAGGGTAGAGCCATGGCCAAAGGGGACAGGCTGGGCTTGGGCCAGTGCACGTTTTCCTCTCCAGTCCCATGGCTCCTCACATTCTTGGCTTGGTACAGATTTAACTGTGTCCTGGTGGTGCTGTGGGACTTAGGCCTTGAGGGTTTTTCCTGGGCTGAAGAGGGAGGTTTTATCATGAGCCTTCAGGCCAGGATGGGTCTCCTGGCTGTGCAAAAGGAGGAAAATTCCAACAAAAAACACAGTATCACCAAGGTTGGAAGAGACCTCAAAGATCATCAAGTCCTACCCATCACCACAACCCTCAAGACCAGACCATGGCACCAAGTGCCACATCCAAACCTGCCTTGAACACCTCCAGGGATGGTGACTCCACCACCTCCCTGGGCAGCCCATTCCAGCAGCCAATGACTCTCTTAGGCAAGAACTTTCTCCTCACCTCCAGCCTAAACTTCCCCTGGCACAGCTTGAGACTGTGTCCTCTTGTTCTGTCGATGGTTGCCTGAGAGAAGAAAGTAACGTCCCCCTGGCTACAACCACCCTTCAGGTAGTTGTAGACAGCAAGAAGGTCTCCCCTGAGCCTCCTCTTCTGCAGGCTAAACAATCCCAGCTCCCTCAGCCTCTCTCCATAGGGCTGTGCTCGAGGCCTCTCCCCAGCCTCGTTGCCCTTCTCTGGACACACTCAAGCACCTCAATGTCCTTCTTAAATTGAGGGGCCCAGAACTGGACGCAGTACTCAATGTGTGGCCTAACCAGTGCAGAATACAGGGGGAGAATGAGCTCCCTGCTCCTGCTGGCCACACTATTCCTGATGCAGGCCAGGATGCCAAACCATATTGGACTACAGCAGTGAGATGAAAATAAGGTCTCAATTGAAAAGCAGAGAGGATGACTGAGGTGACAGGGATTGTTTTTCAAACCTAAGGATATCTTTGTTCCACACAGGTGTGCCTTTTCTTCCTCTCTACATTATTTGTGTGTCAGTATTATTCGTCTGTCAATATTGAAAGTACTATTTGTTATCTTTTCTGCATAGTTCATGCATTTCCTCCTTCAACTTCCTCAGTTCTGGTTGTATTTCCTGGTAAATGTTGCTTGTGTTTTGCTCCCCTCCTGCTGAAAGTGATCCCTGGGACTGCTTGGGGCAGCAGCCAAAAAGAGGGGCTCGAGGGGCTGAGTAGCAGCTGAGGTGGCTGATATCCCTTGGAGACTTTAGTGAAAAACCCTCAACAGTGCCTTGAGTAATTCCCTGCTTCTTTCCCTGTCTCAATCCCAAATTTGTTAAACAATGAAAATAACTTCCCCCTTCTAATCTTTATATAGAGAACTTTCAGGCCAAAAGATACATCACATTCAAGTTTAACACCTAATAAAACTTGCCATCTTCAAAGCAATCTCTGAGGGTTGCCCAATCAAGCCTCAAACCCCCTGCCAGGCAGCCAACAGTTTCCTTAGCCTCATCTTTCACAGCAGCCAACCAATGCTGGGGTTAAAGCTGGCATCTTGGAGCTTCTGGGTGCCTTCAGTTTTTATTCCTATCATCTGACGTACCAAGGGTGCTGTCATCATGAAGCAGTACTTGTTGAGTGCCTGCTCTTCAGCTCACGCTGAGAAGTGGGCAAGAGGGCAACAGCAGAGCTGAGGAAGGAAAAATAATTTGGGTGATGGATTCTGGCAAGCCGCACAGTTGCTGTCATTCGTCCAACAGCACTGTGGGTTCTCAGCTTGCCCCAGCCCTGCCAGATCTGCTGGGGTAGGACCACTGTATTCCACAGAATCACAGAGTTGTTTCAGTTGGAAAAGACCTCCAAGATTGAGTCCAACTATCAATGCAGCACCACAGTGGCCATCAAGTCATGTTGCAGATTGCCACAGCCATGTGTTTTTCGAACACAAAAAGACTTGGAGATCTTCAGATACCCACCCCCCCTCCACTGAGTATTGCACTTTGGGCTCCTCAGTGGAATTCCTGGTTATCAGATGAGGATCCATCACCCAAGGGAGCAAGGCCAACTGTTTGCCCAATTGTTTCTCCATTGCTCTGCACCTGGTGTTGTCATTCCTGCCTGTCCCGAGTGGGTGTATAATGATTCCCACTTGCATTTCACAGGCATCCTGAATGGGTAAATAAGGTGAGGGCTGGGATGGTCTGGCTTAGAGAGCTGAGATGAACATACCTTCCTGCACAGCTTATACCAATGCTTCATACCCATGGGTCATTCCCTACCCAGATACCCACAGAGTTTCGCCCTTGGTCTAAGTGGTGTAACCAAGTCATGCAGAAAAGACTCCAGCAAACATACAGCAAAGGAGCAGCACTCCCTTGCCAGTCCAACAGCCTCATGAGGCATAGCTTTATCTAAAGGGCTGAGCAGGATATGTATTTTCCACATAATAAAGGTGTCAAGGAGTTTTGTTCAGGCTGCCCAAGGTGTGCTTGTTTGCAGGTATAAACCCCTCCAAACCAAGCAGGCCACCAAAGTCCTTTTGTTTTACACTGTGTGTACTTGATGTGATCCATCTCTTACTTATCTCACTTGTTGGTAATGTTTCTGAGGGGAAAAAAAGTTTGCACACAGTTTATCTCCCATGCATGATTGCTTCTGATTTCATTCACACCTGTGTTGTACTAGCTGAAGTGGAAATGGGATGTGGATGGGTTCTGAAGAGAGGTGACTGCAAGGTCTGTGCAGAGTCCCAACCCTGGCTGAGCCATCTTGGCACCAGCTGCTGCCTGTGGATTTTGGTGGTGTAGGTGTGGAACTCACATTCCAGCAGGCAAAGTGTGGCATGTGGGGAAACTGGTGGTGGTAAGGGAGGAGAAGGGACTGAGAAAACCTGGGCTGTGCCAGCAAAACACAGTGAGAGTCCAATTTTTTTTTTGATAAAATAACAAAAATCAAAGTTAACTATGGGAAGAAGGTGCAGATTCCAAAGATGACAGTTTGTCAGAGAGTGGGGCCCAAGAACAGGGTAAATCAGATGGGTCTTCAATAATTAAAGCCACTGATTAAATACAGGACACAGGACCTGGTGTCCAGGGGAGGCTACTGGCCAGGCTTGAGCCATCCTGGTGCTAGCAGTCAGAAAAGGCCTGTTTCAAGTTACAGATATCAGTGGTTTACATTCAGGGAAGTGCCAGGATCACTTGTACTGAGTTAACAGGAGTGAACAACTACCTGAGCAGGAGTTCAGTGTAGCATTGGCTCTGATAGCAGCATCTCTTTGAAATAAGGGTTGGGTTTCGGTTTTGTGGTTTTTTGTTTTGTTTTGTTGGGGTTTTTTTTAATCTTTTCCCCCACCCTGTGCTGTCAGCAGAAGCTTGCAGGGCAAATTTATCTGTCCACTGGTAGAATCTTAATTTTAGATACCAGTAAAACTTGACTTCTCGTAAGACCATCTCTTCCACCCTCATTAATATTGAAATAATTTTTCCTATGACAGAAAGGACAGAAGAACTATGTAAAAGGCAAACACCAAACTGGAAGGACAGGAAGAAATGGTGCCACCCAAAAATAAAGCCTAATGACTTTGGGGTTTTGGCCCCATTTAAATGAGTGGTAAAATTTGCATCAGCTTCAGCTGAGCTGAGCTAACCTTTAATCTGTTATAGATCATAAGCCTTTGGTGCTTATAATGTGAGTAGTGTGAGTATGGGTTCCTAGGTTGGGTCATAGCTGCCTTACTGAAGTCAATTGCAAAAGTCAGATTGGCTTCAGTGCAACCAGGTTTGGGCCCTGAGGCAGTCTTAGCCTTTTAGTCAGTCGAGATCAAGTGTTACATGAATTCAATACCTGATGAATCACCTCTTAGGATATATTTTTTCCCACTGCAGGGAAAGGGGTGTACCTGAAAACCCAGTAAGATCCTACCTTCTTTAACTACTAACAAACTAATCCAACTAAATCTTCTGACAGCAGATATCTGAAAGACACTAGAAACTGCCATGCCATGAGTGTGGCTTTGAAAATAGCTTTACACCAAAATGCTGCTTTATCACAGCAGTTGCTATAGATTCTGGTTCTGGCAGAGGTTCCCTCTCCATAAACCCTGGCCTTAAAGGGGAGTGTTGCAAGTCAGCTGTTGTGATTCCCATTAGGCTGAAACTTGGCACCATGACATCCTTACTTTAAACTCATCCCCTGCAGATCTTCTGAGTTTTCTCAAAGTGCATGTGCATGGCTCATGCACAAGTGAATCAGCCCAGATTCACTGACTGCCCTGAAAGGCTCCTTTCTGGGTTATGGGCAGCAGAGTCTTACTGCAAGGCAGGAGCAGTCCTGGGAGCAGCCAAGGGCAGGAGCAACTCAGTGTAGGCACAACCATGTGAGCTGGAATTGCAGCACGAAGGTCAACTTCTTTATTGCTATCTCCCTCTGTTCTGTATATTACATTTTGCTCTTTCCAAGGTGACAAGGTAAAAAAATGAGAAAACCCATATGTGTTCCTGGATTTCTGCTCCTCTGTGCTACTTCCATCTGTCCTGAGCAGTGAAATGTGGAAGCTGTGGGGGGAAGGGGAGAGCAAAGAGAGTCTTTACCAGCCAGACCTCTGCTTGGTTTGGGTGTGCCATGCCCCACAGCAGTAGGAAAGAAAGTGGGTGCAGAGAAATTCCCCCCTCTGCCACCACAGGACAGACAGAGAGAAACTCAGCATGAAGTGCTGGCAAATTCTCTACCTCCTGTGAACTGTGCAGAGGAGCAGTGCTGGCCTCTCAGGCAGAAGGCAGATGTTCTCTTGGGGCTTATTTGGGAGGACTGGAGGCCAAGGCATAGACAAGATGGGCAAATTTTTTCATTTCCTGACAACAGTTTGCAGTCATCTTTGATTAGCAAGAAGCAAGTAGGGTTTTTTCCCCAGTTAGCATGAAGCAAACCCTGAGTAGAAACAGCCCACTTGGAGGTCAGTCTTTCTTGGAAAGGCAAAGATATGTCACTGCAAGATGTCAGGTAAACTAAAGTGAGTGATTTGTTTGGGGTCACTGTGCAGCAGAGCTAGGCAGAAAGGCACTTGCCTGACAGAGCTAGGCAGAAAGGGCACTTCTTGTGCTATGATTCATGCTGTTAGCTTCGGTCCTGTACACAGCCAGGCTCATTCTCATACCAAACATCAGGGTCTGCACAGCTGCAGAAAACTGCTGGTGACAGAGGGACCAGGCAGCATCTTTTGGGGAGATGTCCATCCATACACAACTCTTGGGAATCAGCAGCTCAGAGAGGCTCAGGACAGATCTGCAATGTCAGAGCTGCAGAGAGGAGAAGAGGCAGGAAAGCTCTTCAAAAAAAAAAAAAAAAAAGCAAAACAAAACCCCCAAAACCCAAAAAAGAGTCTTCTCTATCCCCTGGTGCCTCTGATCCCACATTATGTCAATATCCACGCCACACAGGTGATGCCATGGGATACACATGGTGGGGAGACAACCCCATGGCAGGCAGGTCACTCAGCAGGTTGCTGTTTGAAGTTTAGTTGAGATTTTGATTTCTAAATTCTCCTTTTCTTTTCTTTTTCTTTGTCATGCCTTACTGGGACAAATGCACTCCTGTTGTTTTGGAGCCAGTTGTGCTTTATACAAACCAGATGCCCATTGCAGACAGCTGTCAGGTGTTATGGCACTGGCCAGGTCATGGCATGACTCATCTGTGCTGGAGAGAGAGGTTTGGGAAAGCTGAAGCACAGCTCCAGCCAAGTGCTCTTCCCTCAGCAGCACTGGTCCCCACTAAGACACCAAGGTCTGTTTCTGCAGCATCTCCCAAGGCTTCCTGAGGTGGGACCCATCTGAGCCTGACACAACTATGCAGTTGCTGCCTTGGGGGAAAGATGCTTTCAGGAAAAGGGAGTGCAAGGAACACGTCTGGAAAGAAATGTGAGATGGCCTGTGGAGATCACAGCCTCCCACTTGCTCCTGTAGAGCCCCAGGCGGACAGGGGTGATGAGATGTCTTCCTCTCCATCTAAGCCAGGGTTTGCTTAGGAAAAATGAACCATATGCCCTAGTCCTCAACACCAACTCGTTTCCTTGCGGGTTTCTGTGTGCTGCAGTTGCATTTTGCAGACATCTGGATTCAATAACCCAGTTGATACAGCCCATAAAATTAGAAACCAAACACTGTGGAAGACAGAGGTCAGCGAGTGATTCATCCTGATATAATGCACTGGGCCTGGAGTGCTCCATGACTCAGGATGGGGCTTTGCGGGGCCCCGGGGGTGCAGTGGGGCAGCCCCCTGCCCACAGCTCCCTCTGCTCCATGAGGAGAGGTGGGAAAGCAGGGGGAGGAGTTCATCTCCTCCAGCATTGTCCTGAACTTGGAAGGAGAGACCTAGCACCTCCTGGCTCTGGGCATGTCTGCGGCTTGCAGAGGCAGCGCTGTGCATCCCTTAGTGAGAAACTCATCAAGGACTTGGGGAAATGGGGCTTGTTTTCACAAACTTCTTGTGTAACGAGGGCCACATCCCTACTTTCCTTCTGGCCTACTGCTGTGATCATAAAACCAGAACTTGAGCATGCTGAAATTCCCATTTTGGGTGAAGTCTCCACTTGTGTGTTACCTTATTCCTGCAGTGGACAGCAATGCTGAGCTGCAGCTTGCCATCAGTTTTTCCTGTTCTTACAATGTTCTCCAATCACCTGAGAATCTCTTGCCATCATCCCTGAGAAGGAGGAGGCGGCTGCAGTGTCCTAGAGTGTACCCTGATTTCTTCCCTAGCTGGTCAAGGTCACAACTAGAGACTGGCTCTGCCTGATAGGTCACTCATTGCCAGCTGGCACCAGCACTTGGTGCCCTGAGCCTTGCTATGGGCAACTCCTTCTTGCCCCAGTAGCTTTAGGTCATCATTGCCTTCTGCTGGGTTTGGGGAGGTGAGAAGTCCACATTATGTAGTGCACTGTTACTCCTCTTTCCCTGGTGAGTAGAGGTGGAGGTGATTGCTTGTTCTGCAGCCTGCCAGCCCTAGACCTGATTGGAGACAAGGGACAAGCATGGGTCAGACTGCACGTGGTGGAGTTCACACACTTTAATGCATTAAAATGGAGAATGAAAGAGAGGGGGAAGTGATGGAAGAGATGAGAGAGCAGAGCACAGATTCAGACTGCACTGCTGAGCTAAACCTCAGAAAGCCCATGGAGGGACACCTGCATGCTGCAGGCTGGAGTGTGTGGACTTAACCTGCAGGGCTCCAAAGACTTTCAGAGAGTGCTTGCAGGAGCGAGATGTCCGTTGTGATCTTGTCTGGCAGCTGCTTATCATGTGGTGTGTGTGACCTGGCTCTTGTAGGAAACACAAGACAGGGCAGTCAGAGTGGGCACTGCAGCTTGGGCTGGTGGCAGTGGCAATAGGTAACGATGTCACACCAGCTCTGGACTGGGCCTTGGTGCCACTGCTTTGGTTCTTGTACAGCTTTGCAACAATGGTGTTTGCTGACCTTGACCAGAAAGCAGAGGAAGGCTTTAAGGCATCCACTGCAGGACATGGTCTAGACAAGAGGTTTTACTATAACTATTTTTATCTTAATAGTTCTTCTATTTTAATTCCCACCCTTGACCTCAACACACTGAGACCACCAGTCCTGTTAGCATGAAACTATGTTTTTCTACCACCCTGTAGCCAGGAAGATAATCTGTGGAGCCACTTCCTGGGCAGTTTTTGGGGTGGATAATATCTGCGGTTTCTCTTGTGTTTGCACAAATATTTATATCTGCAAACATATGGAGCAGTTCTCAGCCCCTGGTATTGCAGGGCAGCATCTTTTATTTCCAAGCCCTGATGACTTGGAGATGCTTCCTCCCCAAAAGCCTTCAGCCCAGGTGAAGATGTCAATCTATCACACGTGCCCTGCCAAATCTCTTGCTTTGCTGAGAGGGAGATTGCTGACAACTGGCAGGGTTTAAAAGTACCCAGATGTTCTGATGGAGTGGGGCTTTGCAGCTCCTGGCACTCCTCAGGTCTCTGAGGAGGAGGTACAGGCCACACTGCATGGGGTTTGCTTTCCCCAGCTGTGTCTGGGCTGGGTACTCCAGGGAAACCAAGCCTTATGGCACTGTATGAGTGTGGTTTTAGCAGCAGTGGGAGATAATCTGATCCGGGAGGCAGCTGCCTTCACCCGACAGCACCACTCGTGGTGTGAAGTCCCACGGATGTTCCTTATTCTCATTTTCACTGTTGCTGGTGTGAGGAGGACTCCTTAAGCCTAGTGTGAGAGAGGGGATTTTTACAGGTTTCAGTGTTGGATTGCCAGGGGAGGGTCTTGGGTTTTGCTGTGAGGCTCTAGGCTGAACTTCAGCACATTGAGCTGGAACCTGGAGGTAGAGGCTCTGAGCTTCTACCATCTGATCAGACATTTCAACACTGGATTGTCAAGTGCTGCAACAGGCCACTGGCATAGGTTGCCCAGAGAGGTTGTGGATGCCCCTCCCTGGAAGTGTTCAGGTCCAGACTGGATAAGGCTTTGAGCAACCTGGTCTAGTGGAAGGTGTCCCTGCCTATGGTAGGGGTTAGAACTAGATGATCTTTAAGGTCCCTTCCAATCCAACTCATCCTATCAACAGTCCAGACCTCATCCAAGAGGCTCGTGAGGGTGTAAAGTGTGCCCTGAAATCGCTGCACGTGTGCCCAGCAACTTGCCCATGCTGCAGGCTGTGCATGGTCAGCATCATGCAGCTTCACAGAGACTGTTCTCGGTCACTTCTCTACCCAGTGTGTCTCTTGCTCCTTTTAAGGTGAATTTTAATCCTATCTAACTTTGCTGAAGGCAAAATGATATTCCCTGAGGAAGCACAGGCAGGATCAAAGACCAGTAAGATCTTTTCTTCTGGAGAGTTTGGCTGGATTAGGCTAGGCTTTTATAAATATGCGCATCAAGTATATGACCTGTGTTTCATTTCAAGGGTATTTTATTAACTTTATTTTTTTTTACTTGTTATGGCTTGAGTGTGGTTTGGCTGAATGGCTTCAGACTGTTAATAACTTTGGCCCTGGTGCAAGCTTTTGCTGTTAACTAATTTGCAGTGCGTTTCTTTAATTATGAATGCTCTTAGTTTTTCACATCATTGCAGTCTGCGTGGCAGATAGATCATTTTAGAAACCACGTGCCTAGGCCACAAGGGATTTGTAAAGGCTGTGGCTCAGCTGGGAGCACAGGCACAGGCCACACAGGCATCAGGACATTTGCAGGCAGAGGACCAGACATGCATCGGGAACACCAAAAAGAAAAGTGATTTGCGTAGCTCTTAGCTAGAGGATAGAAGCTCAATAGTGCTGAAAAATCACACCCAAGTGTGATCCCAAATGATGCAGCCAGAGTAGTCAGCTGCAAACGAAAACCCCTGTCTTTATCCCTCCCCAACAGGGTTTGTGCTCTGCATTGAGGGCTGCAAATATTTCAGAGCCCACAGAGCAATGTGGAGGATGAAGCACCTTGGCAGAGTGGCATCTGGAGTGGAAACACCCAGCCACAGGAGGAAAAACAAATTAAATAAAAGCTCTTTCTGTTTTCCTAATTGCTGATGTTTAAAAGCAAAACACAAACAAAAAAAAAATCCTCAGAGGAGTTCGTGGTGGGGCAGGAGTTTAGTTGTGCTGCACTGTAGCCCTGGCTGGGTTTTGTCACGCTGCTGCTGGTGCCTTTGCGGGGAACTGAAGCAAATCGGGCTGCCCCCTGCAAAGGGAAAGGCAAGTGCTGAAACAAAAGGCTGTGCTGCCAGCTCAGCGGGCTGGAGGAGCCGTGGAGTCATGACTTAGCGCAGGAATTAGCCACAGAGGGACGGAGAAACTAATTAGATGGAATAAATCGTGTTACGGGGCTTGCTGGTGCCCGGGTGCAGAAAAGATTCAGGAGTGAGGAGCGCCCTTGCAGTGGGCAGCACTGAGGGCAGGGCATGCTCGTTCAGACATGCTGTCACAAGCCTGGGGCTGGCGGGATGATCTAGCTCACCGACACCAAGGACGTGTTCATCAGAGCCCAGGGGAGGTGCTGCTGGGCTCTGGCAGGTTTAGTCTTGGGGTAACATGAAAGCACTTGGGTGGAGGAGGTGTTTGGCAGTCAGGAGGTCCAGCTCCCCTCCTTCCTGTTGCATTTTCTGCATCCTAGCACCAACACCAAACAAGGTCAGGTGTGTTATGGTGGTGGTCTGTGGGTCATCTTCTGCATGGGCACCCAGCTGCTGTGTTTCTGTGTCCTAGGACTGGTTCGACAGAGCAGCCTGGGTGTGGAGCGCAGCAGGAGCTGCAGGCTTGTGAATCACACTTTGGCTGTAGCTGGCCAAGCCATGCATGCTGTGTGGCTTCAGAGCATGCATGTTTCAGAGCTTCCAGTTTCCCTCACACACCCCTTCGCTCGCCTCCAGCTCCATAAGCAAAAAGAGAGTTCAGGAGTTTCACACAGCATCCAGTTTCAGGCAAATGTTTTCTGTAAAGCTAGTTGAAAATATTCCTCTGTGCCGTTCGCACTGCCATGAGACTGTTCGGGAGGTCAGGGCTGCGGAGCCGTTCCCGCGCATCCCTGGGACGGGCGCGGGGCAGCTGCCGCCCGGCACGCGATGCTGAGGAAGGTACTGAGTGGTTACAGCAGGAGCCAGGAGGTTTTGTCAGAGCCTCATAAACTCTCGGAGCTTTATGGCAACTGCTCAGCCCCAGAGAATAGCCATCCCAAAGAATTTACGATGCAAATATTCGTCCCAGACTTTTCAGAGCCGAGTGTGAAATGACTTAAATCACTGGGGGATCTGTATGGCATGAGCTGGTTGGGACGTGTGGCTTCCTGTGGAAATGTTTTTGGCACAGCCTCTCTCTCTCTTCTCTCTAATATTTGATGCCTATTTTGTTCATCAAAGCCACAAGACTGCCCAGGGTGGGAGCTGTTCCAGGAGATCCACAGTGGACCTGATGCAGGAAGGCAACAGCGCATGCCTGTGCATCCCCAAGATGGCCTCTTTGGATGGGCTGAGTCCACCCTCTGGCTGCCAATGAGACACCCTCACTGGGAGCAGACCCATCACTGCCCTTCCCCGTGTTGGGTTTGGGCATACGGACAAAGTGCTGTGGCAGGAGCGAGGCTCCGTGCGAAGGCTCAGGTTTAGGAGCTGGGCATTGACTTTTGGTGAATTACCTTCATATTCTTAGTTCTCCGCTCACTTGTGAGTGTCACAACAAGAGAGCCTGGAAAGACGCCCAAACACACCAGAAAGGAATCTAATTTCTTTTCGAGGGAGTTGCTGCAGAAAAACATTTGAGTTATTTGCTAAGCTCTAATAATGATACTTTGCATTTGCATTGCAGCTTCCACCTAAGGGCATCTTGGCACAGCCGGTAATTAAACCTCCAAGTCCTTGTGAGGGACACAAAGCCCTTTTCTAACATTTGACAGACAGCTAAACTTTGGGCCAGGGTCAGATTAAGTGGCTTGCTCGGAGATGTACATTGAGTGTGCTGCAAATCCAAACTCAAACAAGAGCCTCGCTCAGCCCAAAGAGACATTTGGGATTCTGGTCCCTCCGCTCTGCTCCAGTTGGCTTTTTGTAAGCCTCTGTCGTTTGATGGCAGCTCAGAGACATCCCTTCTTGGTATTAAAGGCAGGAAGGTCTTTTGTCGGGCTTAGGCAACAAGGAGACCTAATTGCAAATTCAATTTTGGCTTAGAAAATGCAGCTCAGGCTACATTACCTTAGCACCCAAAGAGTTATCTCTTAGGACTTTGCACCAGAACTATATTCATTCCAGGTCTGTTTTCTTTAGAGCTTTATGGTCAGTAATTAATGGTATAATTACACATGGACATAATGACGGCTCCTGACACGGCAATCAGTGTCACTCATTGTTCATTCCTGTTTCTTTATTTTGGAAGCTGAAAGCAGGCAGCTTTGGGACTTGCTCAGAGCTGGCTGCCCAGTTCCCAGTGGGGGAAGCCTTGTGCACCATGGCTTGCAAGGCACCAGCACCCCATGAAAGCCACATGTCCCTATTTTCTGCTGGGAAGTTTTGTACTATTTCTTATTGTCCATCCTACTCAACAGCTGTCTTCATTCTTTGGGCAAGTCCTGAAGGTGAAGGCTTGGTGGGAATTCAGCAGAGTTGCCCCCCCCATAAGGTGGTCAGAGCTGAGCCTGGCAGAGCTGTCTGAACTAAGGGAACTTTCTTTGTGGATTTTCCCTGGGCTGATTCTGAGGCCTCCACATTACCTCCCCTCTGTGAAGCACCTTATCTGAACATGAGTAGATCTACAAGGTGGGCTTGAGCATGCTTTTGGGGGTTACAGCATGCAGGTACAGGCAACCAAGGGCATGTGAGGGGCTCATGGGGCTCCCTCATAAGGAGTCATGCTTGGCAGTACATCAGGTAGTGCTGCTGCAGAGAGAATGGGATCTTGAACCTCTCCTCTGGTCTCCTTCAACTGACTCAGCCCGGAGTGGGGACATCCACGGTGAGCATAGATCTCCCAATCCCGGACTGGCAGGGAACAGGCAGACCCTGGAACATCTGGAAAAGTTATTTTAGGGTTTATCAACCCTACGTTTCCTGCCCTAGGGATGGGGATTTCGTTCTTGGATGTTCGCCCTACTTTCGAGTCGCACAGCCCCTCTCCGAGACCCTGTCCTTGCCCTGCCGGCAGGGCAGCCAGTGCCACCTGAGCTCTGACTGCCATCAGGACACAGCCAGGGTGGAGGTCCAAGGTCGTCCGTGGATCAGACTTTAGCTGCTCTTCCATCCCCATCTGCTGGCCATCCTGGAAAAGCGCTTCCTGGGGACATTTCACGCTGCTGCAATCCTGCGGACAGCTTTGGGCAGCCAGGGCCCACTCTTACTGACCCTGTGATTCTTGAGCCATCCCTGGCTGGCCACGGTCAGCAAAGTGGGACCAAGAGCTGAACTGTCTGCGAGGATAAAGTGACTCCTACTGGGATGAATCAAAGCAGTTCACTCTGATTTGGGGTGGGCGTTTGTGAGACCCCATGAGTCTGTACACAGAGAGGAAAGCTGCTTTGTGCCCAGCTCAGATTAGAGTCAGATCTCTAACAATGTGTGGGAGTTCATCTTTCTCCTTCCCGTGCTGGGTCTTAGAAGAGAAAGTAACATTGGAGGACAAGGCCCCCACTGCACACTCCATGTGTTTTTGGAAGAGTTCTCAGCTTTCTGTTTTCTCAGCGGATTTTTCCAAAAAGCAAGAGCAGCAAAGCCTCCATGCCTCACTGAGAGGCTGCTGGGCATGTGTGATGTTCCTGGATGAAGCTGGTTCACTCTTGTTTTCTTGCCCCTGAGTGAAGGGAGAGGAAAACCCCAGCAAGCAGCTACGGTGGTTGCATGCAGAGCAAGAGCAGACAGGTCCCATTGTCTTTTCTGCACTGGTTCTGTACTGCTGCTGGTCTTTTGGTTTGTCCTGACTAATCAAAACCACACAAGCTGATGGCAGCAATGTTACAAGGGTGCTTTACTGGTGGAGCTTGTTTCTAGAGCTGGGAAAGGGACATTGGTGCTGGAGGCACCTTGTGTTCTGCTGCCAGACTACAAATGCAGTGGTGGATGGGCTCCCCTCTGCAGGCAGTGGGTCTACGAGGGTTGAGTCTGGGTGACAAAAGCAGGGCAGTGGCCACTGCAGTGCTCCCTGCAGAGGAATCATCCCAGAGATGCTGCTGGGAATTGCAGCCATCAGGTTTTGCAGGTTCCTGGCTGTAGGGTGGCTGAATTCCAGCCCTCCCTTGGAGGACTTGGCTCCCTGGAGCATAGCACTGACCTCTGCTTTTAATTGATTTTTCAGTTTGGTTGCTCTCTCCATCTCAGAAAACTTCAAGGAGGGGAAGCTCTGTGCAGTCAGGAGGCCTGGCCCTTGCCCAAAGCAATAAAGGACCAGAACAGAAAAAAAACCCAACAAACTAGGAGAAGACAATAAGGCCTCAGAAAGCACAGCACAGCAGGACAGTTTGCTCTGCCTTCTAGGGAGCTTTAAACTCATGTTGCCTGATTATTCTGCAGCATGAAGAAATTTGCCTGTGGTTTAAATGGAGAGGCAATCACCAGGATCAGACCTATCTGCTGCTGACCCCCTCTCCTCCCCAGCAAGGCAGGTGCTCACACCTTCCTGCCCAAGCACATACTGTGGTTTTTGCTCCTTGTGGGTGAAAGGCTGGGGCACAGGAAGGCTGGGGAAGGATTATTTACAAGGTCCTGCAATGACAGGACAAGGGGCAATGGGTTTAAACTGGCAGAGGGGAGATTTAGACTGGATGTTAGGAGGAAGTTCTTTACAGTAAGGGTGGTGAGGCACTGGAACAGGTTGCCCAGGGAGGTTGTGGATGCTCCCTCCCTGGATGTGTTCAAGGTCAGATTGGATGAGGCCTTGAGTAACCTGTACTAGTGGGAGGTGTCCCTGCCTATGGCAGGGGGTTGGAACTAGATGATCCTTGAGGTCCCTTCCAACCTTACCATTCTATGATTCTATGATGCTGGTGAGGCTGCTGGTAGCACAAGCCAAAATTTCTACACAGGGAGCTCATGTTTCTGGGCGTGAAGGAGGAGGTGACCCACCAAAGCATGATAGTGGTCACCTGCTCTGCATCACGGGGTGGTTCCTGATGGCACAGGGATAAGGTACCTGAGGAGTCAGATGTGCCTGCCCAGCAGCCTTAACCACTGCGGGTGCAGGACTCTGACATCTCTGAGTTGTGCTCAGCCCTTTCACCTGAAGTTTTTCTTTCAGATGCATTGAAGGTGCAATTTCTGCCTTTTGCAGACATGGATCTGAAAGCAGGAGAAATTCTGGCAGCTCTGAAGGAAGAAAATGGATGGGTTGCTCCAGTCAGTGCCCAACAATAGATGCCTTTAGTTTTGAGATCAAAATGCCACTGACCGCATTTGCAGTGAGATCAGCTTATCCTCCTGCTGATTAACGAGAACTGAGAGTTTCAGTGAGAGGAGACATCCCCAAACCTAAACCAGCCACAGCCATCCCCACTCTCAGAGACTGAGCCACAGCCCAGGCTGGTTTGTTCAGAGACATCTCTCTGCTTTTGCTCTCAGAGTTTGTTTAGCCTCCCTAAAACCTTATGATTGCACAGCTAAAGCCCAACTCCTCTAATTTCAGAACTGAGTTCAGCTTTTCATGTCTAAGAGAAAAGAAGAAAGTTCTTCTAAAGATGCAGCCAAAGCAGTAGTGATACAGGACCTGGGGATGGGTTGTGGAATTATGGATGATCTGTAGAGGATGATGTGCAATTGCAGATGGGTTACCAAGTGTTTACTTCATATATCTACTGCTACCAGAAAAAAATGATCAGAAAGTTGTACTGACAGCTAAAAGTAGAGTATCTACTAAATCTCAGGGAGTCAGTTGAGCCTTGATTTTGTTCCAGTAGCTGCTACTGATGTCTCAAGCATCACACACTGTCCTAAACCTGGGAATACACTGAACCACCAGACACAGGGAAAAGTGGATGCAAAGCCAGCCACAGATGGAGGTACATGCTGTTGACCCTTCTGCTTAGTGGAGGATGAGGAACAGGTCTACAGTTCAGCATCTGCATGAGTGCTTTTTTGAGACTGAGTGGATCCAAGGTGTGGATTCTGACCCCCAGGCCACCTTGCAGGGTTTTGTTAGCTTAGTTCAATACATCGATGCTGTAGTCATGGTAGTTGACATCATGTATACATGGGACACGTATGCCCCTTTCACTTGGGAACAGCATGGGACATGGAGAGGCTGTTCTCAGTAGGTGATATGTGCAACAACCCCCAAAGGTCTCTGGCTGCAAAGGCAGTGGCAGATTGGAAGCACTGGACTGTTGGGGAGACCATCATTAAATGCAGACTCATGTGGATCCAGTTACTTCAGTGCAACAAATTGCATGGGAAGCTTGTGTACTGTTCCTCTTGAGACCTGCTGGCAAGTGAAAATCTGGACACTACTTGCACTCTAAGATAACAAAAATGTCCACTTCTAGCACCAGTGTGAGACTGGATGAAGCTGAATCCTCAAAACCACCTTATTGCCCAAACCCTAATACCAGTGATTTCATTCCCAAGATTGTGCTGCTCTCAACAGGTGGGCAAACAGACCAAATCTTCTGCAACAACAGGGACAGCAGCAAGCAATGCTCTGCTGTCACAAAGTGGGGATTTTAATGAACTCCCTCAGACTGACTGGAAGCAGGTGCTGAAGGCTTAATAGAAGGTGTCACATAATACAACTTCCAAGCGTTTTCACTACTATGTAGGCACTGGAAGAAATCAGCTTAATCAGAGCCATCTGTAGAGACCTGTGATGCAGGACTTGGATGGTAGAGAAACTGGTGGTTGCTGACTTACCCCCAAAGAAACCTGGCTGCAGCAGTGCTAGGCTGTGGCTGCATATTAGGAGGAATTTCTTCACAGAGAGTGATTTGCCACTGGAATGGGCAGCCCAGGTGGAGTTGCTGTCCCTGGAGGTGTTCAAGAAAGGACTGGATGAGGCACTTTGTGCCATGGTATAGTTGATTGGATAGGGCTGGGTTATAGGTTGGACTGGATGAGCTTGGAGGTCTCTTCCAATCTGGTTGATTCTATGATTCTATATATGTGTGTGTATATGGTATTAGTGGAAGTGCCTGAATTAGGCTATGGAAAGAGATAAAGGACACTCCAGAGGTCTAGGGAGGTGCTCCCATCTGCTGAGTGAGGAGATCCTTGGGGTCACAGTGAGAGGCATCTAGACTACGGGGGACCATTGCCGAAGAATGTGAGTTGCCGAAGAATGTGAGTAGCCAAAGAATTCTTTTGTCCTTCTCTGATCATTCACCTCACTGTGACCAGGGTCAGGACAGTGCCAAAAGCTTCTGGAAATGCTTTTCTCCTTCCCAAGACTGTGCCCACATCCCCATAGTCCTCCAGGTGGCTGCCCAAAGCATGTCCAACATGTCTGCCTGCACAACATCCCAGCAGGATGGTGAGTCCTGCAAACAAAACATGGGGTGCAGGCATGTTTTTATGTGCTCCAGCAGTGGTGGGGAACCACCATTGTGAGAGGGTGGTGAATCCCAAGGCAGAAGCATGGCCATATCTCCCTTGATCTCTTCTAAATGTGCACTGAGACTGTTTCTAATTTTTAAAGGAGTCTATATTTACAATTATCCATGATCTCCAGTGATATGAGACATTTAATCAGCATCTCCTGACTTCTTGTCAGAATGATTACCATCAGCATATGTGTTTTCTGCTGTTTTCAGGGGAATCTGGCTATGGGAAAGTGAAGAAGCAGCTCTGCTGATTTCAGTGGGGCTTGCAGGAGGAGGGAGGGTAACGAATGTCTAATGGCTCTGTGGTGAGGTGCCCACATGCAGTGTTGCTTCTGCAGGTCTCTCTGCAAGCCCACTCTGCAGCCCTGGGCTGGCCTGGTTGTGCAGCCACTATCAACAGGAACATTGCTAGTTTACAAACATCTCTTGCTGCTCTGCAGGACTCCTTCCCGTGTCTGTGAGAGAAGCCAGAGCCATGGTGCAAACCCTTACTGGTCATTGTGGGTGAGCTCTTGCACAGGGAGCTATCTCAGCCAGAAGGGACAGGGCCTGAGAGGGAAGAGAGGGGAAAAGGGAACAGGAAAAAGGGTTTGTGCTCCTGGGGAATGGCATGAGACTCTTCCTCTTCAATCCGTGGGCAGTAATAATTTTGGCAGCTGCTCTGCTGCGTGGGCTGCTTTTGTGTGTATGTGTCCCCTCCTGCTTTCTCAGGCTGCGGCCCCACTCTGGAAGCGAGCGGAGGCGTGGAAACCTAATCCGGCACGGGGGCGGCGAGCCTGTGCCGAATGCCTTGGGGCTGGCGGTCGCCCAGCTCTCCCCTCCGCAAACCCAACGCCATGCTCAGCAGCGCGTCCGCCTCCTGCGCTGGGGCCGGATGGGGGTGCCCTGGGAATGCTGCTCCACACATGGTACCCATTAGGGACGCTGGGTGTGCGAACCAGTGGGCAAAACGGGAAAGCTGAGGCTGTGGAGAGCATAGGGCAGGGCTTGGCAGCCCTGCCTCTCCCAGCTGTCCCCAATTAGGAACCGACATGCTCCAACCAAACGGTAGCAGAGGCTTGTTTCCATGGCTGTCGTTGGGCTGAGGTCCCTTCATGCCCCAGCAAGAGGCACTTTCTCTGCTGTGTTTTATGAGGCTGCTGCGAGGACATGCTCTTCTGCTGTTGGCTTTCACCACCTCCTCCTCCCAGCTGCCTGCAGCTCAGGGAATGAGATGCCTCTAGCCAGCGATACTGCTTGGGAGGCTAAAACCCTTGTGGACTCATCCCTACGGGGTCCTGCAGTGATGGTAGCATTGACGTGCTGCTTGTTCTTGCTTGGCTGTGGGCAGGGAGGATGTGTTGAGGAGAATGAACTGCAGGTCCCAAAAGACAAACCCAAATTCCCTCTGTTCTTGAAAGACAGCATCTCCCTTGAGCAAATCCATAAAGATACTGGTGAGATACACAGAGCATGGCAAATGCCTGGCTAGGAAGTGTGACTGCTAACTACTCCTGACCTCAGCTAAGCTGAATGGCCAGTGTGGTTGGAGCCACTGTAGTTTTGTTCTTAAATTGGGGGGGGGGAAACAAACAAAAAAACAAACAAACAAAAAACAGGAAAAAAAACCCCACAGATTTCTGGGAAAAAAATATCTCAGAATTTATCTCTTCTCTCTCTCCCTGACAGAGGCTGCAGAGTAGAAATGCATTTGAAGCCTCATGGGCTTTTCTCATGGAGCACTCCATTTGTTAAAATATTTGACATCAGGGTTCTTTATTACCTGCAATAAAATGTCTCTGCTAATCTTTAACATGCAGCATGTCAGAGAACAAGGATTGCATTAAAAACCTGTTTATGGGAGTGTTACTAAATCTTGTTAAAAGGAATAAAAGTGAATGATGCTAAAAAAAAAAAAAAAAAAAAAAAAAAAAAA
>VWZE01008295.1:651733-712277 GCA_013396675.1 Eubucco bourcierii
AAAAAAAAAAAAAGTCACTGCTCTGACAGGAAAGGTTCTGCCCTGCCACATGGTGCCTGGCAAAACTGCAGAGGTGTTTGATCCAGACTTGAGCTCAAGGATGAATGAGCACCTCACTTTATCCCCACCTTGGATTTAGAGTGATTTCAAAGCCTGATGAGCTTTATCCCTCCAGTCTCAATGGGATAGAGACATAGAAATAAATTTATAAAAGTGGACGTATTAGGGGAAGACAATAGAAAGTTACAAAATGAGAATAGGGGATCAAAATATTGAGAGAGAGAGGGAGAAACTTTCAAAAGCAATGGGGTACAGAACAGACTAAAGAAAATAAAAAAGCCAGTATATTTGGCTAAGTGGTCTTGGAAATAGCTTAGCTTAAAGCTATGAGGTACAGGACAGACAGGGAAATTTTAAAGATAGGGATAGCAAAGTGGATGTGCCTTGACAAATTTCAAATGCGACAGCCTTATTAAAGACCAGAAAGCCCCACAAGGACCCAGCCCCAGACAGACCCAGTGACCCCGGGGCACTGGAAGGCTCGGCTGGGGCATCAGTAAAACCCGGGGAATGCTCAGGGGCTTTACTTGTCTATTTCTCGGTCACATTTGTTTTGTAGGTTTTCTAACAGTTTCAGAGGACTGCGTGGCGCTTGCAGGGGGCTGCAGGACTGCGGTACCGTGGAGTGAGACTGATAGACCTCTCCACGAGGCAGGCTGCGGCACCATGGAGTGAGACTGACAGACCTCTCCACGAGACAAGGCTGCGGTACCATGGAGTGAGACTGACAGACCTCTCCACGAGACAGGCTGCGGTACCATGGAGTGAGACTGACAGACCTCTCCACGAGGCAGGCTGCGGTACCATGGAGTGAGACTGACAGACCTCTCCACGAGGCAGGCTGCGGTACCATGGAGTGAGACTGACAGACCTCTCCATGAGGCAGGCTGCGGTACCACAGAGACTTGCGGACACTTCGGGGAGTTTGGGAGACTGCGGGACCATGGCGTGCGACGTCCGGAGGAGCAAAGAGCCCTTGCGGGCGACCGGGAGCGCCGTGAGAGCCGCAGCGCCGTGCTGGCGGCAGCCCCCCGTGCCGAGCCACCCCTGCGGGACAGCAGCGGTGTCCGCCTGCCGCCGAGGCTGCTCCGGACAGAGGGCAGCCCCGGCGGTACCAGTTTACTCTCCGGCCGCAGCGCCCTAGGGCCCAGGCCTCGCAGCGGTGTCGCTCCGCGTCTCGGGGCTTTCCTCCGGGTGCCTGCCGTAGTGGCTGTGGCTGCTGGGGGTGGGTCCCCGTCTCTCGCCGCGGCTGGGCCTGCCTCGGGCCATTTCCTTGCGGGCCAAGGTCGGGGCGCTGCTCAGTGGGGTTGCGCGGCCTTGGAGGGATGACTTTTAATTAAGAGGCGTGATCGGGCAGGGCAAGGCAGACTCTGCCAGGTACTTGACAGCTGTCCCGGCCGGAACCGCCGGTGCTGGGGACAGTGTGACAGTGGTAGGTCGGGAGCTGGAGCGTCCTGAGCGACAGCACCGTTTTGCATCACCCTGTCACGCCATTAGGGGATGTGTCACTTAAACGGCCTCATTAAATAATTATTCACTGAGGAGCGACTTGGCCCGAGGAGCATCGCGGTTCTTTGTGGCCGAGAGGGAAAAGTGGAAAAGGAGACAAAACATCGATAACGGGGACAGAGGTGAATAAGTCCTCTGGATCATGATAATTTCTGTTATCAATTAGGAACCAAATCATACTGTAATTAAAATGAGATAGTAAACTGCTCCCAGTCAGTATGCTGCTCCAAGTCTGGAAATTTTTATTATGATGATAATGTTTTGGCATCACTAATGCATAAATTTGACATTGCTATTACTAGCTGAAAGGCATTACTGATGTCCAGCCAGTGTTCTAAATGTTTTTAAAAATGCTGGACTTAATACTTTTATTTTAACTCTACTTGGAAATAATATAGTTTGTGGGGATTTTCCTCATAAATTCAGCTGTTTGTGACAGTTTTCTAATTTTATTTTAAACCTAAATCTGAGTATCTAGTCCTCCCAATGTGGGAAATAGCCTCAAGTTGTGCCAAGAGAGGTTTATATTGGACATTGGGAGAGAGAAAACAAACAACATCCCAACAACATATTGCAGCAATGTAGGTAAGACAAGGGGCTAGGGAGAGACTGGGAGGAGTAGGACAGGGCCCCATGGGCCCAGAAATCACAGTTCACACTGTTGGTGCTGTCAGGAGAATTTGACAGATCAGACACTTCTTTCTCCTCCCTTTATCTTCTGTAATACCAGTGGCTTGGCTGTCCTCCTTTCTCTTGACAGGAGGTTCTTGTCCACTTCTGCTACAAGCGCTCTGCCTTTTTGCCCCCAGACCACAAGGAAATCAAGGTCAGGCAGAGACAGACAACCCCTATGAGCCAGGTGCAGTCGGCAGCATCCTCAGTAAAGCAATGGTTACAGCCCAGGCTTCAGAGGACAGGCTGGAGCTGATGGCAGCAGTGCGAGGTGAGCGGGGCCGGAGGAGAGCTGGTGAGCTGGTGAGGCACTCGGCTCCTGTGCCCAGGTTTGTGTCCTCCTTTCACCTTCTGTCAGTTCCCGAGTAACTCCTAGGGGCTGAGCTGACTCAGCTCGCCTCCAGCGGACCGGGAGGCTGCCGCAGGGAATGGGTTGAGGCTTCCTGCCTTCCATCCCGGGGCAGCCAGCGGGCAGGAGACACCCTCACACCCGCGAAAACGACTTGCTGACCACGGGTAGCCTCGGCTTCGGCGTCGCCTCCGCACACCACGCGTGCGGGCTGCGTGGCCACAGTTCGGCCGCGGGGTGGCAGCACCGAGCGGGCGGTACTGGCGCTACCGTTACGCCCTTTGCACGCCAGGAGCCGCCACCGCGTCCCAGGCGGGAGGGCCTCGGCGGTTTCGTACTGAGAGACAGCAACGAAAGTGTCTGCACCAACCAGCGAGCACCTTGGCATCGCATTGCCATTAACGACGGACGGCAGCGTAGAGCACGGGGGACGGCACCGCGCATACCCATCTCCCGGGCTACGGTACCCAATGTCGGCCGCCCGGTGTCAGCAGAGAGCGCGGAGGCATCGCGGCACTCGGATGCCGAGCTGCAATCCCGAAAAGTGGACGCTAGATGGTAGCATCCCCTCAATTCCCGGAGCCTTCGGCGCGGTGAGCGCTGACCGGGAGCTCCGCCCAGTGTTCGCCATCCAGAAACAGGAAGTACTCCCTGCTCTTTTGCTTCTCGCAGCCCAGGTAGCGACAGTTGTTGTCCCTGTGCCTAAAAGCAGCCAAGGGCCCTACGCATTTCAGTCCTTTGGCTTTGTCTGCTCTGTGACGCTGGTGGTTGCTCATGTCGTGCCGCCATCCGTTACGGAGAGAGAAGCAGCAGCACAGGGAACTTTTGAAGTTCTTTTTTTTTTTTTTGTCCCCATGGATTGCTGTATGCATCTGCATCTGGCAGGGGTGTGAGTGACAGCAAGAAGTTAAGAAATGCTAGCAAGAGATTAAAACAAATAAAGCAACACTGATGGCATGCTGAGAACAGGTGAGAGGGACAGCTATCTTCATCAGGAAACACTTGGTTGCACCGCTGTGCTATCAAGAATCTGCTCTCCTAATCTTACAAACACATAAGGGTTCCTGTACAGGGCTTGTCACTCAGTTGGCAGACACTGCAGAACGTTCCTACTCGGTCCTCCAGCAGTCCTTAGACACAAACCGGAAAGGAAAGAGGCACATAGGTGGTACGTTAGAGGTCCTCCGCAGATGACCATAGAGCTCTGGAGGTTCCACCTTTGCTTTGGGCATGTGTGAAGCTCCGCACTCCTTACTGCACCTGCCACCAAGCCTATTGCTGCCTGCAACACACAATGCTTGGTAGGCCGGATGGGCTATTAGGCTGCTGTCAAATGAGCAGCCCGGGTCGTTCGGCTCCCTCTTTTGCCTCCTTGAAACAATCCTTTTCACACTTGGATTCTTGACTTCACTCCTGTTTATCTCCTGGCCTGCACGCCGTTCTCAGCAGCAACACAGCTGACACGCAGTAGAAATCGAGCTGTCACTTTACTTTGAAGCCCAAAGGCTTGAACCCGATTGTTGTGGACCATACAAAGACAAGTTACACAAGAACGCGGCCAGGCCCCGCTGCTGGGAGCCCGGGGCGGCGGGAGCGCCTGTCTTCTACGCTGACAGGTGAACAACGACAACAGGGTAGGCCGTTCCCTATCCGGGATACGCGTCGGGGCGCAGGCGGCCCGGGCGGGCTCGGTGGGGCGATGCGATGGGGTCACAGCTCACAGCTGCTCCCCACGGGGTCGCCGGAGTCGGCCGCGGTTCCCGAGAGCGACGCGAGTGGCGCCTGAGGCGGGGCCGCAGCTCGAGGCGCGCCCGTCCCCACAGCCAACGCGGCCCGCCCCCGTTGCTAGGGAAGTGAGGTCACGCAGTATGGCGGCTCGGGGCTGGGGCGGCTGAGGGGCCGGTCCGATAGGGAATCCGTGTCCATCCTTCCCAGGAGCTGCGGCGCCGGTGCTGGCTGTCTCGCGAGTAACGAGCGGCGGGACTAAAGCCGCGATGGCATTGGGAACCGCGGGGCTGTGAGGCGGCAGGGCGGGCAGAGCGACAGAACCGGGTCGCGGACGAACTGAGCTGCCGCCATGGAGCTGAGGGTGGGAAACAGGTACCGGCTGGGCCGGAAGATCGGGAGCGGCTCCTTCGGGGACATCTACCTGGGTAAGGAAGGGGGCTCGCTGGAGATGTACCCAGTGGGTCTGCGCCACTATGGAGAACATTTGGGGCCGGGCCGGGGTGGGTGCCGCTGGCTGCCGAGCCCGCTCTGAGCTCCCGGAGAGGTTGGGCCGGGGGCAACCCCCGAGACCTCATTTCACCCCGGTTGGAGCTCAGGCTGTGCTGCCGTCCAAGAAATGCCCTTCGTTACGAAGCACCTCGCTAGGGGCACAGCAATAAGCCACTTATGTTTCGTTGACATCATGTCCTAATTTGGACAGTGCGGAAATCGGGAATTCTGGCTGGTTTCGTTGCCTCTTCCTATTGTTTGTCTTGTGACCTTGGGCACCGTTAATCTTCTAATCAGTAAGAAAGGAGACGAGGGGCTAAATACCCTCATTTCTGTGGAAAAAACCAAAACAATAAACAACCCCCACCACGTTCAGAAAACGTTTTGGGAAACAAACGTGCAGCAGGGTTAAATATCACTGCAGTGGACTGGGCAGAATTGCTGCCACAGGGATGTTTTTCTCCTGTGAGGCCCAAAAACCCCAGAATAATTACACAACTCCGGATGACTGAATTGTTCAAAACCGTCGAATCCTTCAAAGAACCGTCACGGTTTGGCTGTCCTGTTGCTCAAATGGTGCCTTATTGCGTATCTTCTTTCCTGCTGCCCTGGGTTCCGTGCAGTTGGAGGGTTTGCAGGGTTGGTGTTGCCTTTGCTTCGGTTGGTGTAGCTCTGTCACAACTAACTGACTGCTTACAGTTGTGACGAGCAGCGGTGGGCACAACAAGTTCTGGATATAGTAAAAAAATAATACGTTCTGCAAAATCAGATCGTAAGAAACAGATTCGCAGAAATAGACATTTTATATCCTGCCACACAGCAACGACACACGACAGTGTGTGAAAACTCTGGGAACTTAGATAAGCAAGTCCAAAAGGGGAGTGAGGTGGAACCTGCTGGGTCTAAGGTATGTCTGGAGGGTAAAAACAACGTCAGCAGCTAATGTGTGTGGTAGGTCTGGGAGTGTATGCAGAACCAGAGGTGTTTTCTCTTCCTAGACAGCAGTGCTTCATGTGGCAGCGTGCAGCTGGCATTCCAAAAGAATTTCTTAGCTAAAGCTGCTTGTTTACAGATCGTGAAGTAGTGATTATCCATAATAAAGGTCATATGCATGAAGAAAAATCCATGTTTTGAGCTGGAGGCATGTGGTTGTCTGGCAGTAGAGAACATGATTTCTTCTCTCTGCATTGCTTGCATCAAAGATTGAAGGCTATTGTGAGAAAGATGGTGGCAATGCTTGTTGCAGAAATTGGCTACCACTGGGATTTTGGGTGGAGATAAAGGCAGCGTTTAAAATCTGAAAAATCATAGGATAACTTGAGAAACTCTTGCTTTAGCATTTGACTGCTACTCAGCTAGAGCAGTTTCTGTTATACCTTAATAATGCAAGTAAGATAAGGTTTTGATTTTGTGTTGGTTTTTTAAAATCTTTCTGTGTACAGCCCACACCAGTAAAGTCACACAGGAAGTAATATTTCTCTGGATGTTTGTACTGCTGCGATGCTGCATTGTGCACAAGAATTCCTCATTCTTAGTTTGCAGCCTATTCTTTTTATCTCCAGGTAGCCATCGTGGATTTATGTTTAGGGTTTGCTGCAAAATTCATGCCTGAGCAAAGAGTTACATGCTGGGAAGATCCATGGCATGGATTCCTTTTTCCGTGCGGTATTGCTGTCTTTCAGGAGCTGAAGCCCTTTTGTAGGGGCCCATTCAGTTTGCCTACATCATCTGGTAGAACAGAGGTGTTTGAAATCTGTGGGTTTTATTAAAAAACCCGAGTTGCTACTGTGTTGTTCAGATTGTGCAGTGGGATTTAAGTGCCTTATAATAACTCTTCACATTCTTGCAGAAGTCATGAATTTTTCCCTCAGTACACGTGCCCTCTGATAGCTCTAAATGTGTAGATTCCAACTCACTTTTATCCCTGGAAAAAGAAGATCTGAATATTTTTGCCTGTTTCCAGTGCCCCTGTAATTTCATAATGCAGTTACAAGGGTGTTGAAGACATCCTGGAGTTGAGAGGAGGGCCTTTCTGCCTACCTTTCTGCCTGCCTTTCTGCCTGCCTTTCTGCCTGCCTTTCTGCCTGCCTTTCTGCCTGCCTTTCTGCCTGCCTTTCTGCCTGCCTTTCTGCCTGCCTTTCTGCCTGCCTTTCTGCCTGCCTTTCTGCCTGCCTTTCTGCCTGCCTTTCTGCCTGCCTTTCTGCCTTTTTGGCATATAGAGCAAACAACTCTTGCTGTTATCCTAGTTCTTTCATATTCTTGTCTGTTCTCCCTCATACCTCAAAATATGTCTTCTGGAATTTGGAATGACTCCAGCTTTACTTGCTTAGTATGGCAAGATCTGTGGGACAGGATTTTGAAACTTAAGACACTGTGGTAAATAAAGGAGTGGGCTCAACTTGAGGAACATAACGTTTAGAAATTTTTTTAGTCTTTTTTTTTTTTCAAGTTACTCTCCAAAGGAAGATATAGGAGAAATGAAGTCCAGGGTACTGTAAATAGTATAAAAGATGGATCAAGGGCAAGGGATGGGGTGGTGTCGGAGTAAACATTTGTTTTGTTGCACAGTCCATGAGGTCACATAGATGTGAGTCATGAAGACATCGCAGTCTCTCTGTTTTTATTTCTGTATCATGTATATTTTTCTTAAGAATGAACTTTAGGTGGTAAACTAATTAAAATAATTTCCAAGGACTTCCTTACAATAGAAGATTTTACAGTTCCATTAAAACTGGAATTTCGCAGTTGAAAACTATCTAGACAACTCCAGACCTTATTTTTCACTTAGAAATTGTGACTTCTCATATACTACTTTTAACTACTTTGCAGTTACTCATTCTTCTCATGATACTGCTCCTGGCTACTTCTCAATTATTACTAACCTTTCCTTAAAGGGAGGTTTTGGTTGTTGCAAAATTGTTAAAGCAGATTTGTCTCAAGATTTCCTTGAGGACAGAAGTCCCTACCTGGGGACAAGAACTGCATTGCTTAGAAGAGTATCTGTCTTTTTGTTCTCTCTCATCAGTTTTGCTGGACTTGGATATCCTTGTTTTATTATTTTAATACAAAATTTCTTGTCTTGAAGAAGAGGGTTTATACAGAAGCAAAGTTCAGACTAAGGATCTTGACTATTGTAGGTCATAAAGACTTCTTGGGAAGGGCAACTGTCCTAAGAGATTATTTACTAGATCAAGACCATGGTCTGTCAAGTGGTCTGACCATACAGATCTTGATCAAGACCATGGTCTGTCAAGTGATCTGACCATGCAGATCTTGATCCTGCTATGCAGATTTTGCCCTAATCGAACAGAGTTGTGTCTTTCAGTATAATCAGACAACAATTTGTGCCTGCTTTGCGTGGGCGTGTTTTAAACAACAAACCAATGAAAACCCCAGAGCAGTTAATCAGATAGTATTGTCTCTGAGCTACACCTTCCATGATCTTGGCTAGTGTGAGATTGTGGAGAGCAGGTAGTGATTGTAGAGATAAGCAAGAAAGGGACAGAGTTCTGTGGTTCAAAATCAAGATTTTCGTTTGTTTGGAGTGGGGAGGTCAGGATTAGATCAGAAGAGAATGCATTCCTCCTTGGATTGTTGTTCTGTTCTTTCACATTTCTGGACCAGTGTCTCCGTAACTCATTTCAAGTCCACCAAAATACTAGAGTCATGAAATGTGAACGCTTCAGATCACAGATTGAGGAATGTCTAGTTGTTGCTACTGTGCTGTGACCAAATCAGCAGTTGGGGATTTTACCCCCTATTGTATCAGTTCCAAAGGAATCTTATGAGACACAGAGATGTACAACTTCATTTTAATTTGTGTCTTCCAGTTTTTCACTTTGAGCTGTGTCTGTTGTATCTAGAGTGAGCTTCAGATGGTTTGTTTTCTTAAGGTGTGTTATGAGTGTTGACCCTGGTGTTCACAGGGAGCAACTGACTGTACCAACACCACCACGTGAATATTTGTGTGTGCGTGCACACAAGAGGACATTTTATTAACCTGAAAAATAGAAAATAGTCTTGCGTGAACTCGCAGATAATTCCACACACCATCAACTCCTTGATGAAGAGTCATACCCTTTTTGAGGTGTGGGCTCTTAGCTTGTCTTTGTTAGCCTTGGTTAGCCTGCCTTTATGGACAAAAGGCTAGAAAGTTCTGAAGTAGCTCCTTGATCCCAGGCAAAAGATTTTGCAGTTAAAAGAGTTAGGTCAATATATTAGCTCAGTGCTTTGTAATGGTCAAAAAAAAAAAGCATATGGGGGAAAAAAATAGATAAGCAGGAAAAAAAAAACTATAGTTGGGCATCTCTGTATTAATTGCTTTGTGGAAAAGTACAGGTAAGTAAAATATTAAATAATTAGGGTTAGTTAAAAATTCTATACAAAGCACAACAAAAGTTTTTTGGCCTTTAAAGAGTTAAGGGAAAGCGAGGTATGGCAGAAGTCTATAAAATCCTGAACATTATGGAGAAGGTGAGTACAAAATGAGTATTTACAGTTTCTTTCTAAACAAATACTAAGAAACCTCAATTAAGCTTTTAAGGATCAGAACAGCAGGTGGTGTACTTCATGTGATCCTAACTCATGAGGCAATGCAGAAAAGAAAAGGCCAAACTCTGAAAGTAGGGACACTTGGTGATATGTCTGAAAACTGTCACACATCTCCTGTTGCCAATTCCTGTCCTCCTATAGTTCCCAAGCTGCTTGTCTGTGAGAGTATGCATTTTCTTGACTCTGTTTCTTTTTAAGAATGGCACATTTTCCCTACATGCCTCTAAACTTTGTAAGTGAACAAATAAACCGGTTTTTCCATCACTTGATTCCCAACACAAGAATTGTAGAGATCTTAAATTTGAGAAGACTCATCTTGATTCTGTGTAATCTGCCTCCCATCTGGATAAAACCATAAGGTGTCAGAATTCATCTGGAGATTTAAGGAAGTTGTAGTCTTTGTTTCCAAGACATAAGAGATGATCTGAATTCCTAGTATTTCTTAGGTTGGCCAGCATACATGCCACACTTGCCACTACAATCAGAGTGGAAAGACATCTCTCAGAACATGTGTTCATTTTGGTTTTTTAATGGGATAGTAGCAGGTTTGGGTTCGGGTGCTACAGTGTAACGATTGTCTCTTGAACTGATAGTCTGCTGAAGAGATTCTGTAAGACTTCGGAAGAATTTGTAGTTTATTGTAGTATTTGTAGTAGTGACTGAAAGTGCTTCAAATATCTGGATGTTTATAATTGAGAAATTGTTATCACTTGTTTTGTTTCAGTCTTGACAAAGGAAGTGTGTCTTAATATTTTGACCATTTTTAACACTTCTGGTTTTAGGAACTGATATTGCTGCTGGAGAGGAGGTTGCAATTAAGTTGGAATGTGTGAAAACCAAACATCCTCAGCTCCACATCGAGAGTAAAATCTACAAAATGATGCAGGGTGGAGGCAAGCAAAATTATTTTTCTTCTTCAGACATGTAAATGCTTTTATATTTGATGTAGCTGCTACCTTGGAAGTATTTACTGGTTAAGATCTATTTTTACATTTAAGGAGAAGGTGGAAACATGGCAGGGTGGGTGATGAGCAGTACCTCAGCTCTTCTGCAAGCTAGAGTAGCAGTTCCAAATCCATGGGTGCCAAACTTCATGATAGCCATAAGATCTCCCAGGGCTGCTTGGGACTGTGTAACCTGACCAGAGTAAAATGGGCTTTATGGGCTTATAAGGTCACGATGGTCATTTCTTTCTGAGGATGTATGCTGCAGGAGGAGGTAGAAGATGTTAAGTTTTTGTTCCAATAAAGATTTCTTTGTGAAGGGTATGCAGGAAATAGTAAAGATAAGAGTTTAAAATAGTGGATGATACCATTTCAATTCATCTTAAGAGCCTGGAAGCTTTGTGTGTATGAGCTGTATAAATCAACTTGTTATACTGAATACACTCTTTTTTTTTTTCCTAGTGGGTATTCCCACAATTAAGTGGTGTGGAGCAGAAGGGGACTATAATGTAATGGTGATGGAGCTGTTGGGACCGAGTCTTGAAGATCTCTTCAACTTTTGCTCAAGGAAATTTAGTCTTAAAACAGTCCTATTACTTGCTGACCAAATGGTAGGAAACTGCTTTGTTGATCTGGATAGCAAAGTATGTTTGAATATTAACATTTCTGCAGGGGTCATAACCAGCTAAGTTTTGTTTCTGTACTTTTGATGTGGATAAACAGTACCTTTAAAGACTCAAAATCAGTTTTATTTCTTTAAAGTGTCCCATCAGAAGAGGTGACAAAGTCTTTTTTTTCTTTTTTTCTTTTTTTTTTTTTCCAAACTGGACACAAAAGAAATTTCCCCAGGAAAGTTTTGGGAAGCAAATCTAAAACAGGCACAGGGAAAGTGCTGGAGAGAAGGTTATCTATTGTCTTCTAAATAGTGTTCTCTTTAATGCCCTTACATTTAACATTAAAAGATTCTTTACTACTTCTATCGTGAAGACAGTGTTGCTAGTGTTTCTATAATTGAAAAAGGGCATGCCTGGTCTCTCACAATGATTTATTTTGTTCTCTGTCTTTAGATTAGTCGAATTGAATATATTCACTCAAAGAACTTCATCCACCGAGATGTGAAGCCAGATAACTTCTTAATGGGCCTAGGGAAGAAAGGCAATCTTGTGTACATCATAGACTTTGGGTTAGCAAAGAAGTATCGAGATGCTCGAACTCACCAACATATTCCATATCGTGAAAATAAGAACTTGACAGGAACTGCTCGTTATGCATCCATCAACACTCATCTTGGAATTGGTGAGTTGGGGAAAGCAACCAAGTGCAAACTCTAAAAGTGTCAATGCACATAAATTGAGTGCAAGTAGCTGTTGCTTTGTGGAGGCATAGAAAACACTCCCTATTCCTGGCACTAATAGTGCAGCATGCTTGGCCTCCTATCTCTTGATTGGGTGGGATTTGGTCAATTTGTAGGAATTAGCACAAATTTTAGTACCTGCAAAGGTCGTAGGTGTTTGGTTGTACTGAATGAGTTTGTCGTGGGTGCAATAACAGCTATCTCTTGGTTTTTATGACAGTCTTGATGCACAGTCTTTTGTTTTTCCAGTAGAAAATGAAACCTAATGAGTCCACTTTTTTATGCTGTTGTAGAGCAATCTCGCAGAGATGACTTGGAGTCCTTGGGCTATGTACTGATGTATTTTAACCTGGGCTCCCTCCCCTGGCAGGGACTGAAAGCAGCAACAAAGAGGCAGAAATATGAACGTATCAGTGAAAAGAAAATGTCTACACCCATTGAGGTTTTGTGTAAAGGATATCCTTGTAAGTTACTCTGCTGTGGCACTAGGCCTATGTGTTCATGTTTTAGTGGTGTTTCTTTGTTTCTTTACAGTGAATTCTACCAGACTTTTTGACTTCTCTCTCTTGTGTTTTTTTGCTTAACCCATCTCCCCCATGAGTGGGCACATCTGTGATAAAGATACTGCGCTCTCAGGACTGGAATCTTTTGTGTTCACAGACCATTTGTACTTATCCCTTTCTTAACTATTAGCAAACAAAGGGTAGCTTGGTGTGCCCAGTTTGCACTGTATTGTGTGTGCATGTGTCTGTATGGTTGGATATCTGACAAACAGCTTTTTAATAAACTACCCATTTCTTCATATCTGGGGGTGCTGTTTCTTGGGTGAAACCAAAGTTCTTGTCAGATACACCTCTTATCTACTGCACTTGTTTCACCTGGGAATTGTCACTTCAGGTTTATCTGGTTTGGCCTCTTGATGGTCAGCATCTGTGAGAGGCACAAGAAGCCGTTCTGTATCCTAGCTTCATGCCTTGAAGTTCTGTTTCTCAGTTTGGTATATACACCACAGCAATAACTTGGCATGTTTGAGCCCTGTGAAATGGCACTTGAAGTTTTAGAATTTTTGAATTTGTAAACATTAGCTGCCATCAGAAGCTCTCCTGGCATCAGCAGCTAGGTACACTTAGGAGAACTAAGTTTTTAGTGGGGTTGTATGAAAACTTAATGCCTTTGATTTGTTTCAACTGTCACTTCATAGCCGTGCCTTCACATTTACTGTGTTTTTTCTCTGAGGTTAATAGGCAGAGAAAACCAGTCAAGTTTTCTTGTGCTGTTTGTTAGAATTTTTTCCTTAATGTGAATGATTGATATGTAGTTTCAGCCAGAAAGACTTGAACTCTAAAGCTGGTGATTTGATACTACTGTTACCTCTGATGTATTGAATTCATAACAATTTTTTTTTTCTGTATTTCCTGTGCCATATAAGAAAGGTGTTCAGGCTATTGCAAATCTAAAGCTGTGGCATGTCTTACATGGAGAATTTCTATGGATCCCCTAGTTCTTGTGTCTTTTGTGAGGTAACAGACATGAATCTTTATGTAACTTAAAAACAAAGAGATGCTATTCTGTGTCCTGCAGAAGATTGCATTTAGACATGTTGAAAGCAAAGAAAGACCAGAGAAAAAGTATCTCTTTGCTCAGCTAGTTTTAAACCTGTCCTTCTCCTACCTCCTACTGTTGGTTATAGAACTGTAAAATTGGGCCCTCTTTGCTGTTGGCAAATGAGATATTTGCCTCCTCTGTGGTAGTTTAATTTTCAGAGTTGACTTCATAGAGGGGCTGTAGCGTTTGCTTCAGTAGATTTCTAATATTAGCTCTTCCTTCTTCTATCTTGAGGAGATTTTGTGCTTGTTGGGTTTGAGGTGGTTGAGTTTGGTGGGGTTGTTTTGATTCAGAAATATAAAAAGCAAATGTGAAACTGAAGGAAAAAAACCCTGCATTTCTTTCATTGCAGCTGAATTTGCCACGTACTTGAATTTCTGCCGTTCTTTGCGTTTTGATGACAAGCCAGACTACTCTTATCTAAGGCAATTATTCAGGAACCTCTTCCACCGGCAAGGGTTCTCCTATGACTATGTGTTTGACTGGAACATGCTGAAATTTGTGAGTAGCTGACACAACCTTCTAAAATTAGTGGATTTTTTTTTGGTGATGATGTTAATTTTACTACATTGTAAGTTTGGAGTATTTTTAACATAGTGTTAGATTGTGTCAGGTACTGTTAGATTGTCTTGGCTTTTCCCTTCTGGAAGCTCTAAGCCTAGGAAAAAAAGAAACATCAGGAACTGAGGAAAGGCAGGAGATAGAGGAGCCATGAGGTGAGGGTTGAATGACAACTGCTGTAATAGTGTTTGTGTATGTGAGCATTTTGAAATCTACCACAGCAGTTGTATGAAGAGAATTTATGGCAGTTCTCAAGAAATTGGACCAAAATATTAGCAAAGCCCAATTCACAGGTTGTCCAGTTCTTTATTTTCAGTATTTTTATCCAAATGTAGTAGTAAGCTAAATAATGCCCCAAGTTGTTCACTAGTCTTGACCCGTAGGGTGCAAGCAGAGCGGCTGAAGATGCTGAACGTGAAAGACGAGAACGAGAGGAAAGATTGAGACACACACGGAATCCAGCTGTGCGTGGGTTACCCTCCACTGCTTCTGGCAGGCTGAGAGGAACACAAGATGTAGCTCCTTCTACTCCTCTTACCCCAACTTCACATGCTGGTAAGTAAGCAAATAACCTGGCAAGATGCATTTTGTAGACTACTCTTAATTTGAAGTTTCTTCCTAGTCGCTGGAAATTCAAAATTAGGATTAAGATACCTGAGTGATATTTGTCTCTG
This sequence comes from Eubucco bourcierii, assembly GCA_013396675.1. NCBI lineage: Eukaryota > Metazoa > Chordata > Aves > Piciformes > Ramphastidae > Eubucco > Eubucco bourcierii. The sequence continues at coordinate 666,230 of VWZE01008295.1, forward strand.
GTCAGGGTTTGTTTAGCTTTCCCTCTCCTTGCTTTTCAGTAGATTGAAGTTAATTGCCAGTAGCTGCTTAGATTTCTGTGAACATAAAACAAAGGCCTTGATTTCTCTTATTTGACTCTCTAGAAGTTCTAAATGTAGACAGTGAAAGTGTACTTTTCCCAGAAAGGATATTATGATGCCATTTCTGATGATGAGATTCTAATACACATTTTCCTCACAGCCAACACCTCTCCTCGGCCAGTATCTGGTATGGAACGAGAAAGGAAAGTGAGTATGAGATTGCATCGTGGTGCCCCAGTCAATATCTCGTCGTCTGACTTAACAGGCCGACAAGATACCTCTCGCATGTCAACTTCGCAGGTAAAAAAGATTTCTGTGTGATGGAAGAGTGAGGGTGACCTGATGAAGTTAATTTGCCAGAAGAACATGCCAGCTAATTGATATGATTTTGTACTGACTTTGCAGATGATGTTGGCATTTTAACTGAATGTTTGTGATGTGGCTGTAGGCTACTATAAAGAAAAAAGTTACTTCTTTTTCACCTTGGCAGCAATAAGCGTAAACCACTCAGTGGTACAGAGTAATTGGTGTAGGAGATGATGCGCAGTCCTAGAGACACAGCATTTTTACTTACAGTGGTAATACTTAGCTCCTTTTTACTCACTGAATTTTCTTGTCTCTGTAATCAGTGAGGAAACAGAGTAAGTCAGAGGCAGTTGTGAGTCACATTTCCAAACGAACAAAGCAAACTAATGCAGAATAGAGCTGAACTAGTTGATGAAGAACAGAAAAGTGCAAAAGTGCAAAAATGCTGTAGTGCAGCACTGCAGAGCAGATAAGAAGCCACATAGCTGGATGATGAATAGGTCACAGAAGGCTCATTTGAAGAGGATGGCAGGGGGATGAATGATAGAGTGATTCATAGCTATAGTCAGCACTGAAATCATCCTTCCTGGTCATGGTGATTTGTCAAGGAGATTTTAGGAATGCTTCTTTTTTTAAGACTGACAAAAATGTTTAAATATATTTTAAACTCTTTATGGTATAGCTGAAACATTCCTTTTTTCAGGGTATTCACACAGACCTGTCCTAAGTAGTGTGTGGCCTGGCTTTGTTCAGCTTACCTCAGAATGGGGAACCACCTGTGCTGTAGGCATGCTGCAGCATTACTGGGAGAGCACTTTGTTATGAGGACTGGTGCAGTCGCCTTCGGGGTATTCCATCACGCCTCGACGCCGTGCTGGAGCTCTAACTGCATCATTTTTGCTGTGGACTCATTTTATTCCTTGTTGACGGAGCATACCGATAAAAATTAATTCCTTTTGGCTTCATCATTTAATTGGCAGAATTAATTCTTTTGGACAGTACATGTTCTTATATAAAGTCTTATTGCTAGAGGGAAAGCTCTTTTAGATGGAGGCCAGGTGGTTATCTCTAATGAAGTCTGGGGGTGAACTGGATTGGAGAAACAGTTCTGCTGTAACAAAAATGAAGTGGAATTTTTTTTTGGGGGGGTTGCTTTTCAGCTGAATTAATTCTTCCACTATGCAGCTGCACAGATGTTTGTGCTGGCACAAGGGATGAACAGTTCAGGAGCAGAAATGACTGTATGAGAATAGGAAGCAGATGAGGTTTTCTGTGTTGGCTTTGGTGGCATTATTTGCCAGTTTATCTATCGAACTACAGTTCTCACCACCAGAAATTCTCCTGTTGAAATATTTTACAGCTGAAGTTTGTGAACAGTGAGGGAACAGAGGATAGAATTGCATATATCTTGTAAATATGCATAAATACCTGATAGAAGGGTGTAAAGAAGAGGCAGCCAGACCCTTCTCAGTGATACCCAGTGTGTGGACAATGTGCACAAACTGAAATACGAAAAATTCCATTTAGACACAGAAACAAACTTACACTATGAACATGGGCAAGGACTTGGAACAGTTGCCCAAAGAGGTTTTGAAATCTCATGAATTACCTGGAACCCAATTGGATGTTTTTCTGAGCAGCCTGCTCTAGCTGGGGAGTGGGATTGGACTAAATGGTCTCCAGGAGTCCTCTCTGACCTTGGCTGTTCTGTGAGGCTGCGACACGGAGTTCCCCCTCGACATTTACTTGAATGTCAAGATGGTTTCCTGGTACAGTGGGTGTGCCCAGGGTTTGTCTCTGGCATCCTGAGCAAATCAGATGCTTTGTCTCTGTTACTAGTCAAATAAATACTGAATGGGAGTAACAGAAGGAAGTGTAGTGATATTACTTGACTATGTTGTTGGGGTTTTGGGTGGTTTTTTTTTTTTTCTTTCTGTATTGCTGCTACATAGCTCAGTGTGCACATGACACTTTTCTAAACATTATAAGGTACAAGTAATCCAGGTAGATTTGCAGATACATTTTGGTTCTGCCTAACTTTTAAAATGGGAATACTCTGAGATTGTGTAGGATTGTAGTTTGAGTAGTCTCTGAATATCCAGATGTATCATTTGTGGTGCAGGACAACAGTACAGACTGGCTTAATGGCAAACTTCCATACATGCCCTTTTTAGCACTCTCCTCCAAATATGGAATCATACTGTTCACTTCTTTACAATTCCAATGGCAGCCTAGTCAAAATCTTCTCTGAGTTTGTTAGAATTAATCACTCATCTGTTGTCCTCATTTAGTTGTTGTTAAGGCATTGAACCACTGTTGTCCTTCACTCATGGTGACTGAACAACAGCATGCAATTGTAGGATAATTTAAGCAGCTTCCCATGGGGCCTCTCAGATTTGAAAGGCAAAGAGAGATTTACTTAAGCTTTACCTTATAACACTTCCCCTTGAGATTGTTAGAGAAAATTAACTTTTCCTTTTTCCCAGTTCTTGCTTACTCTCTATCAGTCAAGGTGGCTGAAGTTGCAGATTTGCGTAGCCTACACTCTTCCTAGTTCTTACATCATCACAGTTTGTCATTAAATGTTAACCAGGTTAGCAGTTAAAACCATAGGGTTACCATTATCTTTACACCTAATTTTTAATCAGGAAAACCTGAAGTATCCAAGGTTATGAAGGAGAATTTTGATTGTCTAAGTGTAAGAATACAGAAAACCATCCATATCCCTTCATACCTGGAAAACAGTAAAGCACAGCAGCTGTTTGTCCACGCCCATTCCAAGCATGCTCATTTCCTTTGTAAGCCTTAAGCAAACATGCTACCACTGTTCCTTTTTCAGGAAGTGCTTAAATCATATTCCTGGTGACAATTAGCTTTAAAGGTTTGCTGTACAGATCTACAGATGTCCTATGTTAAGAATTACACTTGTTAGAGTTGTTCTTTATACCTTGATAGATTAGTCTTGGTTTCGGATGCCTTGATTTGATAAGGCAATGCTGCATCTGTAATCCCAGCCTCTCCATTATGTAGAGGAAGTGTTACTGCTAGTTTAATAACTTTGGGCAGTGGAAATGTACAGAGGCTACTCTAGTAGTGGAAGCTACTTGTCTCTAAGTAGAGTTCTTAAAGGTGAATCCACATTTTTACCTGTATTTTTTCCGGAATGTGTTCTGATCAGTTCAGATTGAAAATTAAAACCAAAGCTGGGAATTGTAGATAATGAGAACCAAAATTCTATTCTGGAAAATGGATCTTCTCAGAGAAGTTTAACACTCACAGAAACGTGGTAAAGATAGCTAAATATGTCATGTATATTCCCCACCTCCAAGGCATTGTCTACATAGTAGCTGAATTAATAGAAAGACTAGCACTTGGTGCCACTAACTAACAAGTGTTTATTGGAGTAGCAAACTGTCTACAAAACAGCTTGTGAAACTTCCATGTTTCTGATGAGATCACCTATATTCTATGGCACACATTATCCAGTACTTTAGCTGTTGCATTCATGTCCATAAAATAAAGTTGTGAGTGTTTGACAATGATAAATGTTAGTGAGAGATGAGCAGACAGGTAGAAGCCTAATCAACTAAAATGTATATTGCTGCAGTACTCCAAAAACTGATTAGGATGAAGGAATGGAGTCCATTGCCTTATTTGAGGAGTTGTGTCTGTACTGAGCAATGGCTGAGGAGGCTTTGAGTGTGATGTTGGAAAGGTTAGTGCAATGTCATAATGAAATTTCATCCTTGAATCTCTACATGCCATAGTAATGAACAGAAATTGAGGGGTTCTTTCATGTCATTCATGAGACAAATGCTGGAATGTTATGCTTAGTTCAGTCCTCAGTTTCTTAAATTGTTGGAAAAGTATTGCACTAAGAAGAGCCATAAAAGTTGACATTGGGAAAACAGATTGTGGGATGCAAGACTTTCAAATCAGTGTCTGTCTTTGTCTGAAAGAGATCATCTTGAGTTAGCTGGTGTAGTATTTTAGCAACAGTGATTGTAATAGGAACTCATTTAGAAAACATACATTCAGAACCTCTTGCTTAGAATGAAAACCACTGACATGTAAAGAAATGTGAAACAGTGGTCTAAGTGAAGGCAGTTAGCCACTGAAGCAGCTTCTAAAAGAAGGAAATCATCTGTCCCCTTTGCCTTTGCATCAAAACTGGATTGACATCTAGGTGGTGTGTTCAGGTCTAAAGCAAGCTTAAATTGCAGGTCTCTGTGCAATGAAGATTTGTGATCTGTGCAGGACAGAAAATCATGCTAGCTGTTAAAAGATCCTTCTCCTAGGTTCCACAAGTGAATTGTTCCCTAAGTCTGTACTATAGTCTTTACATGTTAAGTAATGCAATAAAGGAAGTAGCAAAGGTCATAAGTATTCCAGCAAGCACTGCTTTGAATCAGTTCTGTTGGTCCTCATTGCACAGACTGCATCCTGAAAGCAGTGATCATCTCAGGAGTCTAGTTATGGGTGAGTAGCCTTCATGTCCTTTCACAGAAGGTTCGTTCCGACTGCTTATGGTATACAGTAAGTTGTTTAATTTTTTTTTCCTTAATGTAGCTTGTTCAGCACACAAGAGTCCAAACTGTGCATACTGTCTACTGGTAATAGAGGGATTCTCTCCGTAGTTGGAAGAAAAGATTGGAATGCTGCACAAAGAAGTACATGATTAAGTCTCTTTGGCAGGAGGGGTTTTTAGAAGACTGTAGCCAACACTGGTATTGAACAACTTAAGTGTTGTGCTGCTTCTCTGGGAAAAAAACAACATACTTCCAATACCTCTGCATTTTTCATCCCCTCACAAACAAATCTGTCTCCATATGTCCATCTTAATAGGCATCATTCTCTGCATTGGTCTTCTGACCATGTCAGCTGTCTTTGAGGAATAACAATTTATTCCTTTGTCATATCTCTATATGATAGGATTGCCTTATAGAAGTCTGAAATCAGAGCTCCTCAAAAAAATAACATTTGCTGCTGCAACTTTAGGTTGGATATTTGTTAGACATCTTTATATACTGGGGCAGTGGAACTGTTACAAATTGCTGTCTTTTCCCCTACCTCAGAATAGCATTCCTTTCGAACACCATGGCAAGTAGCTGCTCGTCTCCTTTCGTTGGAAGGCAGCACTGGGTGAGTGCTTCTCATTAGACACCGAAACTTTGGCTGGGGTGGGGAAAAAAAATCTTTGGAAACATCCAGCTTTGCTGCTTCTCCTCACCTTATCTCATAGTTGCACCTGTGCTTTCAGGTCAAATGCTTGATGGAGCACTGGCTTGTATCTAACTTAAATGTCCTTCCAAAAGTTGAATTATGACTGCTGTTCCACTTGAACTCTTAAGCACAATTGACAAAAACAGTGACTTAAAAAGCCCCTAAAATCATCCAAGCATCAATAATAAAATAAAATAACAGCTTTAAATTTTAGCTGTGTGAGAATTACATATCTTTCCAGAGGTATTCATGCAGCAGTGTGTCATCCATTCAAAATCAGATCTACTCCAGATTCATAAATCCAAAATACTCATTTGAAGGCTCAATTGACTGTGTTACTCAAACGGGGCTCTGTCGTGTTGTGAATGGAACATTCTACTACAGCCGTACCCATTTTTCACTGCTTTATATTCTTCTCCATTCCTTACAAGCTGTCAGTTTAAAAATATTCAGATCTGTTCAGTTCTGTATAGAACAAATGTTCATATACTAATGAGAATAGTTTGAACATGAGCTTCTTGGAGGTAGAAAGACTTGGATTTGGGTATTTAGAGCTCCTTTCCACTGTCCAGTGCAGTAGAAGTTTCTGCCTTTCTGTGTGCAGCTATTGGCTTTTTAGTCTGTTCTGCTTCTGGCAACAAGTTTCATTAGGGAAAAAACAAGTTTCAGTTGGAATCTGAACCTTGATGGCTGAAAGATGCTTTCTTTAGAATTTCAGGAGCTTCTTTGCTTTGCTTCTTATTAAATAAAGGCTGTGAGATTTTTCTGTTCCTTAATAAATTCTGTCATATAACTCCGTCTGCTGCCTCACTTTCTCTATGAAGCCTAAGCTTGCACTAATCCTGTATCTCTAGTTGGTGAAGAATTCTGCTGTTCCTCTTCCTGCTTTGTGTGCTTGGCTGACTGTGCATAAGCTGCTTCATAAACAGTTTGTAACATTAAAAAGATCCAACTGTAAATGGCAGCTTAACACTTTTAAAGTCCAATTATCAGACCTCAATACCAAAAAAAATAAAAATAATTAAAGGGCAAACCTAGAGCTTTGCATTGGAAACCTTCTGTGTGGGAGACATGCAGATTCTGGTCTGCTGAGGGTTGTGTCTGCATTGGTTGGCCTTTACTGTATGCCTCACTATTTATAGCTTTTTACAACTGAAATTAATACCGAGCAGTGATTCAGCTACTTGGACATTTCTGGCTTCTGTAATTGCAGTGATGTGTGGTTGTTTCTTATTTCACAGTGGAAGTGTTACTGAAATATTGTAACACTGCTACTGAAAATTGGTCAAGCTGTGGAAATTAATCAAGTGTCTTTCAACACAGTGTTCCATTAAAAAAAAAAAAAAAGAAAAGCTATTGAAAAGAATGAAATTATTTTGACCCTCTTATTGGGGGGGGTTGGGTGTTTTGGTTTTTTTTCACCCCAAATTTAATTATTCGTTGCGTCTACTTCTGCACATCGGTGGTGTTTTCATCTGGTTTGTTCTTCTGTGCATGTTTATGCTCTGTTTACTTTTCTTCAAAACATCCTCTCTGGCTGGCAAGGTGAATTTTCCATGTTAACTTCTAATAAAGGAGGAAAATGCAGGGAGCTTCGTGTAGCTGCAGGTGGGTGCGAAGCATGGTACGGCTGGTTGGATTTTAGATTCGCACACTTTTGCCAACGAATGCTTTACAAGTACTCTGAGAGCCACTGATGTGTGTCAACTGGAAGGATATGTGCTGATGTTGTCTTGTTTTTTGGCTTTGGTAGATTCCTGCTCGGGTAACTACCAGTGTTCTCCAGTCTGCTGTGCACCGATGAAAATTATTTTGCCATGGAGGGCAGATAATGCATGGCTGATCTCCTATGTTACCGATGGCTTTACTAGCAAAAATACCCTAAACTAGAGCGGAAACATTACAATTGGAGTTCTCCATGTGACTTAAAAGGCACTTGGAGGAACATGGACAGACTCCAGCAGCTGCCATTACAGGACGCTTTTGCCAGAAACCCAATGACCTTAAGAGAACCCTGTGGTAACAGGGCTGGAAAAGAAAGATGGTTTACAGAGTTGACCGCCTGTTATCGGATGGCCATTTCAGTTTTCCCTCCACAGGCGGCAGACTTTACCCCCTTTTTATTATTCTACTGTAACTATAAATCTTTTACTTGGTTTAAGAAAGTTTTTTGTATCATTTTGCTAAAATTATTGGCTTAATTCTCTGTAAAGAACTCTTTGCTTTTGTCTGATTTAAAAATGTAGAATATAAACAAACCTGAACTAAAGACAATGACTTGAAAGCTCTTGTTTTAAAAAAAAAAAAATGACAAAAAAACAATTAGTCTGGCAGGGAACATGTAAATGAATCAAAACCATCTGACTTTATTTAAACTGTGCATTTATTTGTATGGTCCCATTCTGACTGATTTCTCATGAAATTTTTAAAACTGTTAGAATTTTACTTTGCTGTTTGCTGTCTTCATTCACACTTAACATTTAACTTTCTGTATAACACAAAGGAACTTTTAATACTTGGTCTTTTCTTTTTTTTTTCATAAAAGAAGAAAACTAAATACCCTGCAGGAGAGTCTTGAGTATAGTAGAAGTGGTGATGATAGATATCTTCTTTTATTTTTTTGGTAAAGGATGGGAAAGACAAATTGAAAGACTCTGGCATTTGAGGGATTTAGAATTTGAAAGCTAGTCCTGTCTCTCTGCTTAGTTTGGGTAAATAGATAGTTTCAACCATTGGTTTTTATTGGTAGCATTTAGTTTCCCTCACTCTGAGGCTGGTTAGCTTGGAGAGTATTGCAAGTGGAAAATACACGTTGCTACTGAGTCTTCAGTGAACTTGCACGTTTCATTCAGCATCTACATGTTTTAAAATAAATAATTTGATTCAGGCCTTCTGTTTCATGCCAAGACTCAAAAAAGGAATTGTTTAAAAAAAAGAAACAAACCCCAAACAAATAACCTGTGAAAGGCTGAGAAATTTTCCAATTCAGGTGCATACCATATTTAATTCTGAACTGTATTCAACCTGTCTATTACCCACAGTCATTAACCAAGAATGACTCAATATGCTTAGGTTGTCCAAAAAAACTGTTGCAGGTGTTGGTAGCACCTGGTGGTTATGGAATGTGAGAGATTCTTTATATTGTTTGTTATTGTAAAAGGTGTCATGAAATGAAAGTAAGGTGTTCTGTCCTCACAGTACTTGGAACAGTATCAGAAGTACTGTTTGTACTGGTATGGCCGAAGTAATGGGAAGTTCCACAATGGGAATGGAAGTCTGTGCTGAGATTTTCTTTGAACTTTTAAAGATTCTAAGAAATTCTTCCCTACTTGATTTAAAAAAAAAAACACAAAAAACCAAAAACCAAAACAACAATGATTGTTTTTAAAGGCCTGTTGGTCTTCATAGTTCTATGAAGAGTAATTTTTATTGTTTTGGTGTTTGCAAATTCTTTTTTGCCCCTCTCAAAAGTCCACGTATTAAGTATTAGTCACACTTCTTTGGATGTTTTCAGAACATTAGCTACTTGCTTGTGTGTACTCTGGGTCTGACTGGGGAAACCTGTGTTTGAGGAGAGTATAGTGGAAAAGTTAAAAGTTTGGTCCATGGATAAGTTTGCATAAGAGAATTATTTCCTCAGTTACTATAATCTTCAGTATTTTAGGCATGTGCACTACCATTTGAACAGTTTTACACTTCACTGTGCTTTCCTTGTAAATATCTGTGGTTAATAATGTACTGTTAGAGGGACTTACAAAGGCAGCCTCTTTATTCTCTCTGTATCTGGAACATTAGATTGCTGTACTATACTTAAAAGTTGACTGCAGACTTCTAGAATTGTACTCACTTGTGGGCAGTTTTTGTCCTTCATAATAGTTAAATTCCATCATGCGGAAAATAGTTAGACTGTCTATATAAACCTGTGTATTGGAAACCAGTATCTCAGAGCACTTCATTTGTACTACCACTGTATTTGTGTACTTTAACAATTGTGTAAATACATTCATAATAACTTCTATTCTTCTTTGGTGTAACTTACTTACAATGAATCCTTGCTCTTTACTTGGCGTAACTTCTTTCTTCTTTTTGGTTTCGTTGGTTTTCGAGGGGGTTTCTCGACCTGCACTGAGCATTGTCAGCTTCAAACATTTGAAGATGTTGTGGTACTAAAACTTACAGGATTTTGGGAGTCATGGTCAGAGTGCTACAGTTAGGGTATAAAAGAAGAAAGAGAAGGCATTCACTGCTTTGCTCACAGAAAACATGTATTTTGTCTCTCTAAAGGTAAATGTTTTTGTTCGGATGTTGCTGCTTTTCCTGAAGTCTTTTTTACCAAGTAATAGATTATATTGATAGGAAACATGGGAAAAGAAGAGCTGGTTTGGCTTGATCAGTTATGGAAACTAGGGTAAAGGTAACAGAAATATTGAGCTCTGCTCACAGTGCCCTGTATTATTAATAAAAATCCTGGCTTTTGCTATGGAATTCTCAAAAATGTCTATTCATAAACTGAGGGCAAATGCACCTTCAGGAATCCTCCCTGTTTCTGATTAGCAGGCCTGTAAAAGTGGGAACACTATTTCATTTAGCCTCAGTTTGCATTTAGCACTGGCTGTGTGCATTTATGTGGAAAATGCCACCTATGCTGCTGGTTCACATAATCTTCGTGGTTACAGTCCTTGAATTCTCTGTGCTACAAGTACCTTGGAAACCACTGAAAACAAATTTTATGTTTTGAGAGAAATACTAAGTAAAAACACTGAAGGAGTCCATATATTCCATGTTAACTTCCTGAAAGTTAACTTCCAAAATCCCCCTTGGAGGAAGGCATGTAGAACTCAGAGGCATCTCATCCTTCATTCTCCAGCGAGGAAAAATATCATAAGCATTTTCCTGTCTTTGTTTGCTCAAGTCCCAGACCTCTGAGTGGCAGCTCCTCCATAAAACCTGTCAAAAGCAACACTTAAAGAAATTTAATTTCCTGACAAGAATCTTTACAATGAATTTGCAGATTTGTGAGTAGATGCTTGGCTAGACTGCACATGTTCATGTAAAGAATACTTACTTGCTCTTTGTAAAAGGATGAAATAAAATGGTGTTTATTTTGTTCTTTAACTTTTGCTTTACAAAAGCAGCCCTTCCTGTGTGCAAAACACTAAGTGAAAACAAACAAAGCTGCTGCCTTTTTTTTTTTTTTTTTTTTTTTTTNGGGTTTAATCCAGTTGTAAGGAAGTGTAATCCACCATGAACTTAATCCTACAGCAAAGTAGCTTCTAAAATTCACTGGGTGAGACAGGCTAACAATAAAAAGGTTTTGCTGCTAAAGAATGCAGTATGTCATTATTAAAAATAGTGCACTTCCCTCTGCTTCATTCAGGTGGCAGTTATTGCCATTACAGGTATACGTCTAGATTTAAGTGACTCTGTGAAGCTGAATTCTCTGGACTGTTTGAACCATTCAGTTGTTTGTACAAGGAGAGTAAGAACCTGATCGACAGCATAATCCTACTAACTTCATCAGCAACTATTTGCACAAGAGTAAAACACTTCATGGCTTTCTTTCAGCCATTGGAGGCTTTTTCCCTTCTTAAAGACTGGTATGCTTTGGTTCCTTTGATGAAACCATTGCATGCTGCAGGCAGAAGGAAAACAGAAAATTAGTTGAAATCTGTATAGACACAATCCACAAAAAGATTTTTTTTTCTTAGTGTTCTTTGTTAATTTCATTTGGGGAAAAATTCTTGACTCAAGTAGCATCTAGGTCAAGAAGTACAAGTGTAATGGACAAATAGGAACCTGGGGAAAGGGAAAATGGTCTATACCATCCTCAGGTATGAAGCCCTAGTCTACTGTGTCTTTGCTGTGACCAAACAAGGATGCTTGGGTTGGGATGGGATGGGATGGGATGGGATGGGAAACAAAAGAGGAATTCTTTTAGTACGTTATGGACTAGGAAGAAAATGTATAGTCCCCATATCATAACCATGCAAAACATTCAGTTACAGCTTGGTCCAGAGCTGCAGGTGTTAAAGGCACAAAGGCAGTGCAGAGCTGCTGGGTTTTCCCATGATCCTTAGGGAAATGCTAAATCAGTAATTCACAGACTCTTGAGGTCAGGCACAGATATTTTTCTTAAAAGACCCCAAAGAGCAAATGTTTCCCTACCCTCACTTAAAAGAAATTGTAGTCTTAAATTTGTCTTGACATTGTCAACAAGGCTGAAAAGTCTTTTGCTGTTTAAGTGGTTTAAATACTAAAATCCAGATACTCTTCTTCATTGGATTCAGAGTTTTCCAGTCAAAGGCTTTAAACTGCTGAAGCAGTAGTAGACAGTCATGTGAGTGAGAGCTATGCTCTTTTTTTACTGCTCCAAAGCATTCATCTAGGGCTGTTGAGGAAGGTTGCCAGCTGGAACGTTGCTGAGGTGATGAAGCAGGTGTTGAAATCATTTAAGGAACAAGCAGCATATAACTAGAGGTAAGTAGCTTTCTTCTCTGTCTGCCTCTGACTTCTTGTATTTCCTCAGCCAAACACAGGACTGCTGATCTCTGTTACTAGCAAGATACTTTGACAAGCCCTCACTTTTGAAGTAGATGCACCTTTTCCTACTGGCACAAAACCAAGCTCTGTTTCAGAAGCGTGGAGAAGGCTGCTAAAATAATCCGTTGCAAAACCATTGCTTCTCCTAGGCAGTGTCTCTGCTATTGTCAAAGTTGTTTACCTTCAAATATTGGCAGGTCTCCTTCCTTCAACAGGTCTGGACCTGCTGAAGGTCCAGGGAAGCAGGGAACAACTGTGCAACTCCAAAGCAAACAGATGATTCCTTTCTTCTAGACTCAAAGAGTAGCAGAGGCAAAGATAAACTCTTTGGTTTTCTGTCACAAGGATGTGCTGACTGCATGCTAATGAATTCTTTCATTTCAGTTCACCTGGTAGCATTCCTGTAGCAGCATATGGCTTGATCTGGCCAGCTGGGTAGCAAAGCATTTGATTACTCCTTAAGTGCTACCAGTTTAAGTAAGGTAGGATAAAAAAGGTTAATGATGTTTATTCAAACATGGGGTTTATGTAAACTAGACCTATGATCTTTACTGTGTAAATATATAGACACTTTGGAAGGTGATTTTAGATTTCTGCAGTTTCTCAGCAGAGGTTCTTAGAATTAGGCACAGATAGGCATGAACCTTCCCAGTAGCTCCTGTATAGCAAAATGTGGCTCACTATATTGAAGAGAATTTTGTTTCACTTGAGTGTAGCCTTGAGATCCCTTGAGGAGCCAGCATTAGCTGGGGTACCATAGAATCCAAAAACCCCACCATAAATATGTTCTTAAACTATGTTTTCTTAGGGGCTTTCAGGTTCTAAAGAGCATCACCTGATGGTAACAGCAGCTGCTGGTGGGTAAGTACTCAAAATATTTAGGGCTTTACACATCACAGCAGTTCATAAAACTTTACCTGCAATCAAAACCTGGAGCACTCTTCACAGGACAACAGTAATTTCTGCGTAGAGCACCACAAAATGAATAGCTATTATTTTAAATTAGTTGAAGCTTTAAAATAGTCTTCAGGATCACTTACAGCAGGAGCCCATTTCCAATTTGGAACTGAACAAACTGTGAGTCACAGCAAAAGCAGTCCCCTTGCCTACATTAAATTCCAGCCCCGTCAGCTCAGCGTCACCTCTTATTTTCTTCTCTCTAAGCACTCAGCTTCAGCGTAGCTACTTGAGCAAATGGGGCCAAATTTCCAAATCTGGGTGTTAAAAGTTACTTTTTCTAAGCTTATTTTCTCACACCCACAGGTTTTTTGACAACCAAATATTTATTCACTACATATGCAACAGGTTTACTAGAAAAGCATTAAAAAAAAAAAGGTATAAATGTACAGGTTACATTAAAGTGCATTAACAAGAATGAAAAAGTCATTTCACTTGCACAAAAATGAGGTCCCAGCACCCTGAAGACAAGTGTGGCAGAGAGACACAGACACAAGTCAGTACTTACCACTATAACATCTAAGAGTTGCCTTCTCTCAAAAGCCCTGTTCATGATTGCCTACCAAAGCAGAGGTTCCTTGGGACGTAACAAAGCTGCAGAGGTGAGTGCATTCTGGATTTTCACTTTCAAGTTGGATTGTTTGGTTAGGAGAATGGTTTGGTTCTGCATTTGCATTTTGCAACACATTTGTTGGGATGGGATTTAATATTGCAAAGGATTATCTGTCCAGTCCTTCACACCATACCCTCACACTATCTCAAGTCTCAGCTTTAGGGATCTAGCTGCTGTAGGCAGCAGGTAGGGCTGAAGACTTGCTGTGATGGATTTAAGGATTAGAGAAAAATAAAACCTAGGGACTGTGATGTTAATTAACCAGCTGCATCACTTTAACATTTTCACTTCTGCTGAGCTCTTCTAGGCTTCAGACAACTACAATATATTTTATTTAGAAATTTTCCAAAAGCAAACTTACCCTTGTATAGGAGGAGGAGGAAAACAGTTTTAACTCTGCTTTGCTCATTGTCTAGTAAACAGGGAAACTATCTACTGGGTATTTTGCATATTTGATATATCTAGGTATATACATATATAAGTATGTATATATGCACACACACACACACAACCTTTTAGTCTCTGTGTGTTACAGGCCTCTATACACATACCCTCTCCTTGCATTAGAAAATGAAAGGCTCAAGATATATGATCAAACATAAAATATTTTAGCCATAAATCCTATAGTACACAATGTATAGAATGTACAAAGGTGTAAAAATGCTAACCTGTACACTAACAAACCCCTCATGAGTTTCAGAGCAATCATCTTTCACCCATTCTGTAGTATTGTACTTGGATTTTTTTTTTTTGCACTTTGCTTCCCTCACAGATTTCCTAAATAGATTCATGAGCTCTATGTCTAAAGGAATTGTTTCTATAGTGGATGATGCCAGAGCAAATTACAGTGTTGTCTTTGGGGTGCTTAGCAGTTCACTTGTGTAATGACTTTACTCTCCTTCCCTTCCCTTCCCTTCCCTTCCCTTTTTTCAATGAAAAAAAAAATTGCAAAAATTTTGACCAGGTGAGGGCTGAACAAAGATTCATCCAGATAGATGTTGTCTGGAATTGTTCTGCTTGAGACTCCTTTAGCAATGCTTTGTGATGCCAACCATGCATGTTCTCAAAATACATAAAGAGCACATCTCACAAACTGCTCTTAAGGGGTTCTCAGTGGTGTTGAGATTACAGAAATGCTGTACTAAAATATCTTGAGAGGTTTGAAAGCAATTCCTTCTGAATTTACAGTAAGCAGAGTTCAATTAAGGAGCCAGGCTAGTCTTGTCAAGAGAAAGGATTCCAGTATCATCCTTCCCTTCTGTGTGTACTGGTTCCTAGCAGGTGTTGTAAGGCAGTGCTGGGAACCTAGTTGCTTGCTTTTTTTTAAAAAAAAAAAAAACAACAAAACAAAACAAAACCAACTCTTGGGCTAGGAGGGGAAATCTGTAACAGAGGAACTCAGTGTAAAGGCCTTTGTGGCCACCTCCATGGGAGCTGTGGAGTATATGCCCCAACACTGCTGGCTTGCAGTTTTTCAGGCTAGGGATCACTCACTATAATCTGTCTCTTTCCAAGAAAATAAAGGCAGCTGAGTGGAAAGAGGGCTGGAGAGTTAGCTCAAGCCTAGGAGTCACCCCTAAATGGGACAGAATGGAAGCAGAGAGCTTAAAGAAGTACTCTCAAGCATTCTAGTTTTGATGTTGCCAAGAGACCTGCATTGGGAGGTTTTCGGTTTTGTGTTGATGCTTCTTGTAATGAGAAAAGGTAAAAGATTTTATAGCTTGTGTGAAATTGCTCAGCAAATGAAATACCCCGATTTCTCACAATTTAGTCCTGTGACTTGCCCTCTCATGCAGTAAGCATCTCCTGCTCTCACAAATGCTGCAATCTATGGGAAGATCTCTGCTGAAAATAGCACGAGAGCACTGGCAGTCCTCCTCAGAGCAGTTCATTTTGGAGTCAGGGAAAAGTACTTGCATAGGCCAACAGGGCACATTCTGGGAACGCTCAATTTACTTCAGAAAATATTTATGGTGTCTTGGTGAAATGAGTTTCCTTTGTCTTAAAACTTTCCTCTTCTGCCCCAATCACATAAAACTGTAGCATAAACATTTCTTGGTTTCGCCTTAACCGTAAAGGTATTATGTATGGAAAATGAAGCAGAGTCTGGAAAGTCAGTGTGGTAAGCCCAAGTTTTTGACATGTTACAGTCTAGACAATTTACAGAATGTATGGAAACTTAAGATTGTGCAAAATCTGAGGTGAAAGAAATAACCATTTAGTTCTGACAACAGTGTTGCATTATCTAGCAAAGAAATCTGGTGATCGAAACTCACAGTAAGAAAAGAAAAGCCTATTTGAGAGTCTGAATTCACCTTTGGGAAGGTTTCTAGGGTTTGCTTTATGAAAGACAACAGGGAACTCCTAGCTGAAAGCGATATCAAGCATTCATGTACCATCTGAAGCATCCTCCAGGGATATAAATTGATCTGTGGAATCCATTTTCATCTTGCCCTTTCAAATGGCCTTCTGAAGCTAGCAGTGTTTTGTTCCAAGTACTGATTTAGTCTTTAGCAAACTGGAGCTAAGTTTGGTGACTTAAGTTCTTTGAACTAGGACATGCCGGCACGATTCCTGCTGCTTCCATTAATAAAAGGTTTTAAAGTAATGCACTAGATGCAATATAAAAATAAAGAGTTTATTCAGTGTAGCATCCATTTCATTTTAAAATCACTCAAAAAAACCTCGTTGTGACCCTAGCTCTTTTATTTCCGTGCAAGGTTGTCCTAACAATGCAAAACCATTTTGAAGAAGGTACCAGGATGGAAGCTGGTATCTGACATAGTTCCATTAGGGAATGATTCATGGTTTTGGCACTTTGTTGGCTTCACTGCTTGTTTCTGTTAAAATAGGTGAGTGTTAAATAACTAATGATGTTATTTTTTTCAGAGGGGCACAGGGTTTGAAGGGATCAAGGTCTTTTCAGTTATTGAGCAGAACAATTTTGGCACCTAAAAGCCAGTATTTGTTTGCTACCAAAGGGAAAACTGAATCTGTTACACTTGGTCTGTTTTGAAGACTGTTACTGCAGTCACAAAGCCTGGAGAGCTTTTTCTAACCATAGCTGAAAGGTGGGTTGCAGTAACTTTGAAGTGGGTGGTTGCATGATTTTGTACAGATCGCATTTCTTGGATGTGTTCGGTTGAAGAAAAAGCTATAGAGCATGATTTACCTTCCTTTTCTATTCAATGTCCTCACAATGAATCTTTTCCCTTCCTGCATTTCTTCAAATGTGCTGTCACTGCCTTGTCTGATGTGTTTCTGTTTCTTCTCCTTTCCCCATACCAATGTCAGAGAAGATTCCAGCACTGGCTAAGCGACTCCCCATTCTGTTTGTGCAATGAGTAGCAGAGCCAAGCCCATTCTTGATTGTCCTTAAGCATTACCGTGGTAAATACAACCAACAGTTCTATGATGTTTCCTCAGACAGCAAGAATGGCTCCTTGGACATTCACAGATTAAGCAAAAGGACAGGGAAGTAGGGTAAATGAGGGGGAAAAAAAATCAAATAAATAAAATAAGCCTGTTGAGACCTTCCTATGTTTGCTAACATTGCATTTTAAACCTGGCTAAAATGTTACAAAATAGTCCAGTCCCTTCCCTAAGCCTACCCACTCTGTAAGTCATCTGGAAAGTTGAAGCTGTTTCTTTTATATACAGAATGGACACGCAGAAGTTTCTACTAAACCTAAAATCTTCTCTGTGGTACTTGCAGAAGTTTTGAGTGGTGCAGGGAACCGCACTGAAATCCACGTGTGTAAGCAGGTGAACTTTGCTTACAGTCTGTCAGGATTGATTCTGCTCGTTTTTTCTTTAGTAATACTTCAGAATCCCATTTGTGTGACCCGCTGAGGCCAGTACCTGTAATGTGCCATCCCACATACAGTATCTCTAGATGATCATTACAAAGATTACAGGTTTAGACAAAACACGGAAATGCATTTACATAGAGTAGCAGACATTATCAAAATGAAATTAGGGCTGAGCCAGTTAATCTAAAAATCTAAAAAAATAAGTAAGTTCAAAACCCTAATGGAGACCTTTAAGTTCCTGAGATTTTTCTCCATCTCAAACTCTTTCCCCTTCACAAAGAACACAGAAAGGGAAATTATATTTAGCCACATGACACAGCGATTTCACCAATATTGCCTAAAAGCATACACAGAATTCCACTTCTCTTAAAATATATTCTTCCTATATCTCTTCAGGTGAGCAGTTTCTGGTGATGCATAGCAACACTTTGTGTTTATAAAAGCTTTTTTTAGTTTACGTAAAAAGTAAAACCACAATGTTCCACCTTTTACCGATAAAGCTAAATTTTCCCCATAAAAGGTAGTCGAGCTAATCAGCTTCCAGAGAGACCTGATGAGCTGACTGGCTTCCAGTTAATAAATCAGATGGCCCAGCCCTAAACTAGTTCTATTTCTAAAATAAATAGTGTTGAAAATCTTTCTTTTCTAAACACTTGGTTGGGTTCCTCCCACGCTCACACACAAGTTTCTGGGTTAGTTACAACTTCGCCGTTTTTTTCAGGCTCGTCTTTCAGAAACTGCTCCACTTCGATGGAGTCCACCTTGGCATCTTCGGGAGCTTTGTCTTCAGATTTGTTTAATTCCTCTCTTTCTGCTGCTTCTTCTTTTGTCTGTGGTTCTTCTGTTTTTTTCTTAATGCAGAAGAAATTTCCCAAGGCCAATACGAGTGCAGAGGTGGTAACTTCAATTCCAGCAATAATGAAAACAAACATGTACTTCCCTGTAGCATCCAAGAGCTTGCCTGAAAAACACAACAGTTCAGCTCATTAACCAACACTGCAAGGTAGCAATGATTTTTTTTTTTCTTCTTTTTTTTTTCCTTTTTCTAAACACTAAATGGCTCCTGTCTAGAAGTGTCATGACTATCAAAGTGAACTTTTTGAAACAACAATTTAACAAGTTCATAAGAAAATACTTTTTGATGATTTCAATTCATTGGCATTCTGTCACTGAATCCCTTGGGGATACAGTCATGCCATGCAACTGGGATAAAACCAGCCCAGCAAGAAATGAGGCAGGTGCCATGTATCCCAGATGAATGTGTGCATCCATGGCCATGATCTGTATCATCAGCTTCCTCTCACTCCCTGTCTTGTTTCTTTTCCTATACAGGCATTGCACTGGCTGCTTAAATGCAGATCTCAATTAACAGTCAGTCTGAAGTAATTAACTGATTGTGATGCTTTAGTCAGGATTTGGTGGTGGTGAAAGAAATTGAGGGAGAATGTAAAGGAAATGTCCCTCCAGACCTGAAGGTCAGATGAAGTAGTGCATACTACCAGTTCTTCCATGAGGGTTCTGTCACAACAGATTCTTTGATGCTTTTCAGTGTCTGATATAAACAGTAACTGTTTCATGGTAGGGTTTGGATGAGTGTTTTTTTTTTTAGTTCAGGGTCTGAAAGTATATGTTCTTTGATAACTTGTTTGCAATTCTGAATTCATATTAACAAACTTGAATCTTTTATAATGTCCCCTTATTCTTGAATTGGGAGACATTTGAATAGAAGCAGTCTACCTTCCTTAGAACAGTTCAGTTTTTCAGTCCTCTGCAAGATTTTTTTCCCCTTTCCTTCTTCTGACATCTTTCCTTCTCCAAAATCTACCATGAGTATAGATAATTTTTCCTAGCACTTTCCAGAGAACATTGACAGGTTTCATATTCTGATTCCCAACTCCAAAGACCTCTGAAATTCACAAAAGTTATTCTCTATGTGTAAAGCTCATGTCATATATTATTAGCCATCTACTAAGGCTAGTGTAGGCTTTCAGTGGAGAAAGAGCAGCATGTCCACATGGCAGTTGAGCCAGTCTTGAAATGGATCCAAGAAGCAGAAGATTCATCACACCACATCTTGGCCTTCATATTGTACCTGCAGAGTCACTGAAGCAACACCAGCACAATCTGCACTTCTCCAGTGACTTGTCTTTTTCTCTGCTCCCTTATGCAATCTGTGCAAATGGATGCAATGGAAATTATTTTGAATTCTGAACTAAATGGAACACTTACCTGCTGATGGTGGACCAATTAGAACAGCCATAGCTTCTGCCAGGAGCACCAGACCGATAGCACTGGAAAACTTCTGCGTTCCAACAATAGCCATGAGAACTTCAAACTGAAGAGCACCTACCATTCCATAAGAAATGCCAAAGAAAATGCAAAAGACCACCAGGCCAGCATAATCAACAGACATAGAACCCATGAGATCTGTAAAGCCATTGAAAATCATAGCAAAACTGAAGAGGTAGACACAGCGTGGTCTAACCCATTTAAGACCAGCTACCATTCCACAAATAGGCCGAGCAAATATATCAATGAATCCCAGAATAGTCAGAAGAAAAGCTGCTTTGGTGTCTTGATACTTTAAATCCTTGGCATAACTCACAACAAAAACTGGGGGAACAAAGAGGCCGAGCACCATGATAGATGCTGCTAGTGTGTAGATTACAAAACCACCATCTTTAAATACACTGAAATCCAGGAGTTTTTTCTTCGGTTTCTTCTCTGTTGGTTCTTTGGTAGCTTCAGGCTTTTTGGGTGGTTCCAAAGGTCTCATTAATGCTCCACATACACAGCAGTTGAGCAGCATCCCACCCAGTATAAGGAATCCTCCTCTCCAGCCATACTCGTGTTGCAGTATCTGCCCCAGCGGTGAGAGGGCACAAAGAAAGACAGGACTGCCAGCAGCGGAGAGCCCGTTGGCTAAGGGCCGGCGTTTGTCAAAGTAGCGGTTTAACATGATGAGTGAAGGCTGGAAGTTCAGTGCCAGACCCAAACCTGTAACAGAGGGTGTGTGAAAATTCATACTGGCCTACAGTATCACTGCTAACAACTTTGTAACTACCGTTTGTCTGATTTGTAACTTTAAGCGTTTTGTTTCAAATGGACATAAGGACTCCCAGATAGTATTTTTTAAAGTGTTCCATTTGTATAATATTCTTCTCCCCTTTGGTTGCTCTTCTCTGCTTAGAGCCCTGGCTATTGAACAGAGCAGAAAAATTAACATTCATCAGAAAGAAATATGTCACTTTAATTCCACATTTATTGGCCATCTCTACAAAAGCCCATTTGGATGATCCTGATCTTTGAGGTATTTGCTACTTACACAAAACTTCAACCTCAAGCCAAGCCATTAGCTACCTTTTTTCCAACCATGCCCACCACTTACCTGTAATCACACCTGCAGTTAGATAGATCTGAACAATGCTTGTGCAGAAGGAGGCTATCACCATCCCCATGGAGGCGAAAAGGCCACCCACAAGCATGACAGGGCGACAGCCAAAGCGATTGACACATACACTGCAGAGTGGACCTGGGCAAGAAGAGAGAGTTGCAGCTGCTAAGATAAATCCCTTTTTTGCAATCAATTATATGTCAGTTTGCATTTCTTCTTTGTGGACTTGGCAGCCTCCATTATATGTATGGAGTCAATCTTAAAGGACTTTTCCAACCTAAATGATTCTGTGTACTTTGTCCATACTCTCTAGCCAATCTGCAAGAGCGTTCTATCCTCTACAGTCAAATACTTCATCTCTCTCACCTTCAGAGTGCCATGCAATTTTTTTTCTTTTTCATCATCTTTAGTAGCTATTGATTTCTAGAGATCTAATGTCATAAGCAAGCTGGATGTGCTTAAATAACTTCTGGAGTAATTTTTTTGAATGGCTTGCTTGGACACATGTAATGATTCATGTTGTGAGTGATTGTACGACCTACAGACATCATTGCCTGATGCAGTACTGCTTCAGAAACAGAGAGCTACCTACCTGTTCCATAAAGCATGGCCAACAGAATGGAGGAAATCCATGCAGTGTCACTGTAGCCAATGCCAAATTCCCGGATAAGTTCTTTGAAGAAGACGCTAACTGCCTTGGGAAAGGCATAGGAGAATCCTGTAATGATAAAACAGCCAAAAAGGACGGCCCAGCCCCAGCCTCCATCAGGGGCTTTAACACCAGTTGGGCCATCATCGGCTACTACAGCTCCCATCACGAAGATCAAGAGTGTTCCCTAGGAAACAAAAAAGCAATTAGTTGACAAACAGTGGGACAATTATCTAATCAAAGTCGTGTAAGCAAAATAGGCAGAAACTGCACTACAGTTGAAGCTGCCAGTAGGATATGGACTATTTTAACTGCAACTCTTGAAGAGTGCAATTCTAACTACTCCTTGTTCGGATTTAATCCTTGCAAAGGCTGCAAAAAATACATGAGGTGCACACAGGTGAGTTCTAAATGAACACCCCCTCACAGCTCTCACAAAGTCAGAACTGGACCTCAACCGCATTGCTGCTTCAGAGGAAAACTGAAGCCGTGGCAGCAGTTCAGGGTGTACGTGACTTCACAAGGACATAACAGCCACCACACTCTGGGACTTCACAAGGACAGAACAGCCACCACAAACATCTGTGGGATGTTTGTTACAAGACTTTGTTATGTGAAGCTCCTGGACTACTCCATTAGGAGACCTGAATGAAAATCCTGGTGCCTCACAAGTATTCTGTGCAGCAGTGGACAAATCGGCCAGGCTTTTTGTTCCCTATTGAGGACAGCAACATAGCCCTGATGAACGGATGTCTTGAAAAGATGGACAGATCCCTTTGAGCTTCTGATGAGCTGTCAGTTTTCACACATCAAGTTAGTACCTAAACTAAACCCCAGTGAAAATGTGCCTGGGCAGTTTCTGTGGCTGACAGGCATTAGTAACTGCAGCACTGTTCAGTATCACTGTTGGTCTGAAGCAAATACTTTTCATTCTTGGGTTTATTACATTATCAGTAACGTCTTTTAGTATTTAATGAACCTTCTTTTTCACATTTTTCCGTAAGGGCCTTTGCTCTTAAAAAACAATTTTGTCTCTTGTGTTCGAGAAGGTTGCACACTAGACAGTAATGCTACTGAGTTCCAAACCAGAGATATGAAGAGAGGGCAGGAAGGAAGATACTGAAAGAGCAGATAAAGTGTCCCTGTGTGTGGAGAGTGCAAGGAGGCTGACTGCTTTACAGCAATCAGATTTTTGTAGAGCCTGTGTATTGGACAAGCGTCGTATAGGCTTTATTCAGTATTTAGTGGCAACGCAGTAGCACCAGGTGAGTGCGTTTAGCGACAGCGTCTCCCTTATCGAGCCTACGGCCAAGATGTTGGATGGCAATCTCTGAGACCTGCGGTTCTGGACCCCGAGAAGTTAACGCTCAAGGCAGGTGGTTTGGGACACGAACCACCGTTAACAGCGCTTCGGCTGCAGGCTCCTTCCAGCTACGGCCTGCACCGAGCGTCTCCATGGCGGCCAGGTACTGAGCTCGGCAGCCAGCCCGGGGCCGGCCAGGCGCAACCGGCGGGCAGCGGCCAAGCCCCGCATGACGGCGCCGCTGTGACGTGCGCCAGCGCGAGCCAGCCCTGTGGGGCGCGCGCCAGAGCCGTCGCACTGAGACGTGCAGGACGTGACCGGAGCGGGGGCGGAGCTACCGTAATTGCGGCAGAGGCAGCGCCCGATCCTCCGCAGGCTGCGCGCCCGCCCCGCGGCTTCTCCGCCCTGCGCGCAGTGCCCCGCGGAGCCAGGTTCGCTCCGGGGAGGCGGGACCCGCTCCTGCCTGGCCGTTCCTGCGCTCTCCCTCGCTCGGCAGAGCAGGGCGACTGGCAAGGGGCGTGCTCTGTCCCACCTGGCTGCGGGACCGCGCTTTGTATTTAGAGGGATGGACCTTAAAAGGGTTTTATGTTCTGAGGTGGTGACAGAGCTGGACTTGGAGATGTGGAGCACCTGGGGGCACTCCCAGCACTTCATAAAAACAAGCCTATGGGGAAACAGTAACATCCCTTTCCTTTACGTCATGTCTTCTGCCACGTTTGGCTAAAAATTACCCTAAAGCAACCCAGCAGCCTGTCGAACGCCATCCTTTTAAGGCTGGTCTGTATGCACATGCATACTTCACTCTCGTTCATCTGGTTTGGCCCAGCTGTAATTCAAGTTAAGACATCAAAATTACAAGGCCATTACCATAACTAAATGAGTCTTGCCTCTGTAACGACAGCAGAAGATGCCCTTCAACCTGGTCCCTCCATCCTGCTGCCCTGTGCCTTACCCATGCTGGATCCACTTCCTTAAGCACTCATGAGGAAGCAGCAGGGAGGTTTCCGTGTGGAACGTGCAAGGCTGGCATAGGAAGAGATTGTTGATCATGGTTGATTTGCAGAAGCAAAATTTTTACTTGTAATTTCACTGCAGTAATGCCAAAGCCTGGTAAGACAGGACGCTACTGCACAACTCCAACAGTTTGCTTTGCTTTCTGCTTTTGCCAGCTCAGCCTTGTTTGGAAGCAAAGGATGACATTCATCTGGCTGCAGCTGGGCTTCAGTATCTCGACAGACAGTATAGTATTGTCAGTATTTATTCCATACTCTTCCTATCATTAATGTTTTCTTGCTTTGGTAAAGTGTAAAATAAAAGGAGCAAATGTAGTTAAATCTGTGGAGTTTCATGCTCCCAAGATTATCTTCCTGTTGCCATGGAAACTAATACAGGATCAGTTAGGAGGAGATATTAGGTGATGGTAGGTACATTGTGGGTGATGTGTGGTGTGGTGGGGCAGTGTACATAAAAAGGAGAGCATTTCTATCACCACGAGAACCTAGAAATGGCAAAAAGCTAAAACGGGTCTTTAGCCAGTACCCTCACTGGCCACGTAGCAGTACTTGGTCATCAGCATGGGTAGGAAGGCTATTTGTGAGACTGTAGCCTGACCTATATAGCTTAAGAACTTGCTTTGAATTGATTTGTTTTAACTTTAGCAGAAATCTGCCCAACCTTGAATCCTAGGATGGAAATAAATAATGGCTATCAAAAACAAAACATGAACTTCCACGTAAGGAACCCAGTTCAGACTGGAATTCAGTCTGAAACTCTGCTAGGTTGAGAACTGTACAATTACAAAATGAGGAAGACAGTCTAAGCTCCTCTTTTAGTTTCTTACCTGTGGAATGAGGATTCTCTCTTTGTGAGGTGTTGGGATTATAGATACACTGAAAAGCACAGACTCTCAATACTATGTTAAGAGGACTCATAAACCTTATGTATTTGCCCAAGGATATTAAAATACAAGCAGACTAAACAAGTGATGTAACCAACTCTAGTGAAATTTTGCGGGAAACAACCCCTGCAAAAATAATTCTATTTTCATAGCCTTCAGACCCTGATGGCAGCCTTCTACGTATAAGATACCCTTTGCATTGACATCACTGGCATCTGCCTATTTAGCATGACTTTAACTCTTTCCTGAAGCTCTAAAGCACTAATGTACCTATCTTTAATTCCATTTTTATTTATTTCAACTCCTTCTGAGATACTCTGAACAAGCCATCCTGCTGGGCCACTGGCATGACACAGTTGTGCATGCCTTGTGGGTCACCTGTTTAAACATCAGCTGTTACACACCTATTTCCAAAGGCTGCTGCAGACTCCCCTACAAAATCATTACTGTATTTAATGATGGCTGCCCTGACCTCCTGTCCTCCGTGCAAAGCCCCACAGTGACTTTCTCTCTCTCATTTCAGCCACTGTTTTATCACTGACGGTTTCCTGGTTCTGCTGCATCTGCCTTTCTCAGTCAGGAGTTTACCAGCTTTCACCATTTTCTCATCTCTCTCACGAGTCCTACACTAACCCACACAGTAATCCTGCACTGTCTGTCGCTGTAGATGATGTTCCACACCAACACTTGCTATTAATCAGTCTCCAGCCTCCACTTAGCCTCAAACTATTTTGGTGTTCCCTGCTATAGCTCAGTAAGTAACATACACATCACGAGCTACTAACAGGCTGCAGTGACACAGGAAACTCACACACACTGCGATTTTAGGTGTAGCAAGTGTAGCAAGCTGACCAGTGTAGCGTCTGATACCTGGGAACAGTGCTCCTCTGGGGAAGTTGTGTTTATCTATTTATATTACAAAAACGTCAGAACTCTCTTCTTCATGTTATCTTGTAAAATGAGATTATATTTTTTGATTGGTCTCTTGGGGTTAGTTTGCTTGGGTTTTTTTGCCCATAACAAGGAAGTTACTAACAAGCACATTTAACTTACACCAGGCCATACATAAAATAATAAGCCACAGATCTGCACACTGACTACACGTTTTGAAAAGAAACACTAATGTGGCTTTCTTCTTAACAAGAAAGAAATAGGTCTTTTAATCTCGAGATAAATACTTGCAAAAATGAGGGCCACAACAATTCTCCAAGGGCTGGAGCACTTCTCCTGTGAGGGCAGGCTGAGAGAGTTGGAGTTGTTCAGCCTGGAGAATGCTCTAGGGAGACCTTATAGTGGCCTTTCAGTACTTAAAGGGGGGGTTATAAGAAGGCTGGGGAGGGATTCAGGATCAGGGAATGTAGTGATAGGATAAGGAGTGACAGTTTTAAACTAAAAGAGGAGACATTTAGACAAGATACAAGGAAGATATTTTTTAAACAGGGTGGAGAGACACCAGCCCAGGTTGTTCAGGTAGGGGGTAGATGGCCATCCTTGGAAACATTCAAGGTCGGGTTAGACAGGGCTCTGAGCAATCTGATCTAGTTGAAGATGTCCCTGCTCACTGCAGGGGGCTTGGACTAAATGACCTTTAAAGGTCTCTTTCAACCCAATCTACGGAATATTTTCTTTAACTACAGCAGTACTTAACAGTTCACTCTCCTCTCGTACCACCTTTGAAACAAGCACACCAGTTCTGTAAGAACAGCTCTGTTAACCATTACAGTCTCTATCGAACGCCAGCTTCTGGACTTGTTTTTCTACAGCCTGCTGGTTTTACACCACATCCATTACCGTAAGTGCATTAATGTCAGCATCACAGCTGCTCCTTAAGAACAGACAGCACATGCCCTTTCTGACAAACATGCCTTCAGTTGCACTTGAGTTATCTGGCTGCTTTCTCTATGCCTTCAAAAATAGAAGCTGCAGAATCCCAACTTTGGCTGAAAACTTAAAGTTCATTTTTCAAGTATAATGAAAATTAATCTCAGCTCTGCAGCTATGGTGGCTCTGCAAGGTGTCGGAGCTTTAGAAAAACAGATTCTTGCCAATTTTTAGTAGAAGTGTCCTTATTTTGCCTAGTATAAAGCAAAAAAGTGTCAGAGGCAAATAAATACTAAGGGTCCATTGCTGTCACCAGACAGACATACAGGCTTATTTTTACAGAATATGATGGAACTGCCCTGATGATATAAAGTGCTGGCCTGCATATGCACTGTATCTCGCACATGTAGCTGAATGTAGTGGAAGATCATCTGGCCAAGAGGTGTCCTTTTACACAATCACTGTGGACAGTGCAGCTGCCTGGCATGGTGTCACACATGGAGATATGCGCGTTCCCAGTTCAGACACAATTTTAAATGTCACCTTATTATTTTTATCTTATTATTTTACCTTGCACTATCCTAGACACAACAGGTGTAACTGTACTCAGATTCTGCTTCACATTTCCACACGGCCACGCCTTACCAAACCACCGCTCCCTCTGAAGCAAGCATTGCAAAACCTACATGACTTCACCCTCTGACATCCTCAGCTAAACTGTTTTCCAATTGCTTTACCCCAAAAGCACACACACCCGCTGATCAAGGCTGTGTTTCCTTAGCCGGTGCTAACGGTCTGCGCCCCTGACAAGTTATATAGCGGCGATTTCACCGCCCCTTGCTGCGCTTCTCCTCCACTTTGCAGCCCTTGGAGCAAAGGGAAAACCTCCTGGTAGAGGTTAAGAGCAGAAGCGACAAAAGGCTCTTTCCCCACTGAAGCCAGGGGGCTGCATCGACCCGCGGAGAGTGGGAGGAGAGGGATCGGCCGAACAATGGTGGCGGGCGCGGTGCCAACGGTCGCAGTAAAGGCCGCCCGCGCGGCGCTCCGGGGCGGGCACGTAGCCGAGACTGCTCCCGCCGAGCGCTCCGGTCGCCGCCGCCGCGGATGCTCACGGAGTCTGGAGAGGTAGCCGTGCGTAAGCGCCTCGCCGTTCTCTGCGCGTTCACCGCACTAAGTAACCGAGTCCCAAACCGGGGCCGCGGCGATGCCCTTATGAGGGGACGGTTCCCTCAAACCGCGCGTCGCCGCTGTGACAAAGGAAACTCCGGAATTGACGCCCCCGGGGCTAGATGCAAGGTGAGCAGCAGTTAAGGGGCGGTGGAGCCGGGGCTAGACGCCGGGAACCTCGTTGCCCGGTACCGGTCTGAAGGCAGCGATGGCGGGAACAAAGCCCGAGCTGGCGTGTGCCTCCCGAGCCGCCGGTGTGGCACTGTACGTGCGCCGCGGCCGGTGGCACCGCTCCCCTAGGCGTGACCCGGCTGCCAAAGAGGGAAGCGGGGGGCAGCGCTCCCTCGCAGCAGCCAGAGCGGGGCTCGGCGGCCAGCACCGCTCAGAGCCCGGACAGCGCTGCCAGCCTGACGGTGGTGGAAATACCGGGCGGACCCGTACGGTAGCGCTGGCTCCCCGACCAAGAAAAGCAAGCCCTTAGTCCCACGCGTTGGGGGCAACGCAGGCGGCGGAGGGCACCCGGCCGTCCCACAGCAAGGTGGCACCCAGAAGGATGAGGACAGTCCGCGCCGTGCCCGCCGCCCCACCGGCGCCCCAAGCAGCCTCTGTCTGAGGGATGAAGCCGCGACGACCGCTCAGCGCTCGCCCAAAGCTTCGCTAGCATCAGGAACCCCTAGGCAGAGATATCCTCCCAGCCTGTCCGGCGCTCCGGGATCTGTTCACCCGGCTTCGGAGCCCCCACCCCGTGCGCCAGCCAAGCGCTCCATAGCATCACGCACGACGGCTCCGCCTCAGTACCTGAGTCACGTTCGGCGCCTCGGCGTGAGGATGCCCCTGCTCACGCCGGACCGCTCTCCGCTTTCCCCACTGCCCCCAGTCAGACCCGCCCCAGCCCGTCTGCGCCTCACCGGCTGGTGAGCGCTCCGGAGCGGCAGGTCTGTGACTGCTCGCCCCTCCCACACCGGAGTGGGGGCGACCGGGTCCTAGCGCCGCCACGTGACCCCTTCCCGCCGCTACAGGGGCGCCCGCGCAGGGGCTCCCCGGGCGCGTGCGGAGGGGTTCCGCCGGCGCGGGCTGGGCAGCGGCCGCGGCCTGCCCGAAATGGAGCTCCCGCGGGAGCCTGGGCCCCGGCAGGGAAGCGCGGGAGGCACCGGGCGAGCAGTACTCACGGCGGTGTGGGGGATCCTGCCTGCGGGGAAGGCTGCCCGGCTGAGGAGGCAACAGGGCCGAAGTCAGGGACTCGATGGGCCAGATGGTAGCTGTAGTGGGGGTGGTGTTCTGCCGCCACTTCTGCGTTCCGGAAAGCGGACGCAGGTCCTTCGTGGACTCCTCACCCTTTGCCGAGGGAGCACCACCTCCAAATATGCCTTCACAGAACAATGGGGGTTGGAAACGATGATCAGGAGATCATCTGGTCCAGCACCGGTTCACCTGGAGCGGATCGCACAAGAACATATCCAGGTGGGATTTGAAAGTCTCCAGAGAAGGAGACTACACAACCTCTCTGGGTTACCGATACCTAAAAAGTTGGAGTCAGGAGGATGACTCCAGGCTCCTTTCAGTGATGCTCAAGAAAGGACATGGGGCACAAAGTAGATCACAGGAAATTTTTGTCTGAACATGAGGAAGAATGTCTTTCCTGTGAAGGTGTTTGAGCTCTAGAGCAAGCTGCCCTGAGGTTCCAAACCCACCTGGACATTGTGATCCTGGTTAACCTGCTGTGGGTGACCCTACTTTAGCAGTAGAGGTGGAGCAGATGATTTCCAGAGGTGTCTTAACAACCCCCAGCACACTGGGATTCTGTGGGATACTTCCTTTTAGATCCAGACGGTGTGAGCTTTTTTCTCTACTGATGAGCTGTCGCTCCACTGTTCAGTCATACAAATCAGGCAGCATTATAAGACTGAGTCTGTGTTGATACTGCTATTATTTAGCATCCTTGCAATTTATGATAGGTTTCTAAAGTGCTGTACAGAAAGTAGGCTGTTCAGGGATTAGGAAATTCAGGAGTTGGTGCTCAAGTCCTTCGTGTGCTTACAGCACAGAGTCTGGTGTGTTGGGAAGTGACAGTACTTGAATACTGGGTTCAGTTTTGGGGCCATAACTACAAGAAGGATATTGAGGTGCTAAACTGGCAATAAAGTTGGTAAAGGGTCTAAGCAAATTTCTGAGGAGGGACCAAGAGAGCTGAGGGTGTTTAGTTTGGAGAAGAGGAGGCTCAGGGTGGAACTTCTCACTCTCTACAACTAAGAGAAAGGAGCGACACAATCACAGAATAGTAGGAGGTTGTAGCAAGGTGGGACTCTGTCTCTTCGTCCAAGTAACAGGTGGTAGGACAGAAGGAAAAAAAGTTGTGCCAGAGGAGGTTTAGATTGAATATTAAGAAATATTGCTTCCCCAGAAGGGTCGTCAAGCACTGGAGCAGGCTGCCAAGGGCAGTGGTTGAGACATCATTCATGGAGGTATTTAAAAGATGTGCAGATGTGGCACTTGGGGACATGCTTAGTGGTGACTTGGCAATGTTAATTGTACAGTTGGACTCCATTCTAACCTAAGTGATTGTGGTGGTTTGTTTTGAGCAGGTAGCATACAGCCAGTGAGACATACACCACTAATTTTAAGGATCAGTAAAACAATTTTTTTACTGTCTACCACTACCTGAATTTAAGCCATTCGCTTACAGGCTAGATGAAGGTAATGGCAGAAGAGCAAAACCCAATGATTCTTGTGGAGCTTCTGAAACAAGCAGTACAGTGCCTGAGGACCTGCAAAATTAGTGGAGTCTAGCAGCTGAAGACATTTTTACATGTCTTTACAGGTAGTGTTGGTTCTCCAGGAAAAGATGATGATCTTTGTTGCCAGTACCAAAGAGCTGGAAACACTCCCACGGTTTTTGAGAGGGAGATAGTTGTGTTTGTCATGACCCTGCCCTCTGGCTTTAATTTCTTATGAAGGGCAGTTCCGTCCTGCAGACTTTACTGCTTTGTTACTGCATTTCACTTGAATCACTACATCATAGAAATGTGGAGCCACCAGTAGATGTTTCAATTCAAACCTCAGAGGTATCTACTCTGAAAATATTTTCAGAAGGGACAGAGGTGCCTGGGAATGGAGAGGAGCAACACTGAAAATGAAGTTGGCAAAATATGTAAACCATTAGTCCCTCTTTACTCACATGATGTAAGAGGCTAGAGGAGGAAAGATGTGTTAACCGAACATGTTAAAATGAGAAGAGGGCAGGTGTGTCCTTCACATCTGTCACATTGCTCCTGCCGAAGCTGCCATCCTTGCAGCCTAGTAAGCAGAGTGCAGTGTGCTCACCGATAGCATTCAGCTGTAGAAAACACTCCGTTTTAGAGATCCGCGCTTTTTTTGCTAGAGGCAGAGGAGTGTCACTGCAGATGGTCTGGTTTTCAGAAGTGGATGTCCACTGGCAAAGAACAGCTGCTGAGAAAAATCACCAATGGCCTATGGTCTCACTTTGGTAGCTGACGGCCCCTATTGTTGTTGAAGAAAGCGTTCTCTAAAAGAGATGTGTTGGTAGAGGGTGACGTGCCGGGGTCAAACGAAACCCCTCAACGTCAGTACCCAGATGATTGGATATGATTCAGCACTCAACAAGGCAGCAGTGTAAGTGAGCAGAACACAGGGTTGCTGTGCTGGCAGAAGCCTGCACAGAGTCTGGACAACCTCATAAACACCTGGAACCGAGATGAAGGCACAAGCCCCCTATCTGTTAGGGGGGGTTGTGCTGTGTATGCTTAAGCATTAAATATACTACAGTACGCTTTAGGAGTAGATGGAATTAAAATGCAGCAAAGAGAACTCAGAACACAGTGACTTGAGGCATCTAACTATGAAAACAGCTTTGAAAAAGTCTTTACAGTTTAAATAAGTTTTTTTTCTGCATCTTAGTATTGTTCACACGTCAGCATGCCACTTATTGCAAATATTCTCAGTGGTTTTTTGCACTCATGAGGAATCCTTAAATAGGCAGATTCTTTGTTGAGAACACATTGTGCAAGTCTCAGTTTCTTGCTAAAGGGGATTCTTAATGGGGAAATATGCTATTGGGTTATGCATAATAGATGGTACATTCCACCAGCCCACTACTAAAAAGTCCATCAGTCCATAATTTCTTACTAGTTTCCAAAGAAATAATGATCCTAGTGTGTTCTTTGTTTACATATTTTGTTTGACTTTGTCTGTTATTTATTTTTTCTGCTGCTAAGGAAAGCTAATGACATACTGAGTACTGAATAGAAAAGCACATTGCTGCCTCATGGTTAATTTGTTGTCCAGTAGGACCCTCACCTTTCCAACTGGCTGGCCCCCAGGCTGTATAGGTGCACAGGGTTCTCCTCACCAGGTGCAGGACTTCAGATTTTCCTCTGTTGAGCTTCATAAGATTCCTAGATTGTTTTCATTAAAAACAGAGTGATGTAGTGGATTCAATAACTGCCATTCACGTTAGTAAAGACAGGCAGAGACTGGTGGAAATTTTTACCTGATCACTGGTTTCCAAAAAAGTCAGAAGTGATGGAATATTGTTGCAGAATATAAATAGGAAAAGGATAGCTGACATTAGGACAAAGATTCATTGCTCTGGAACTTAGGAATTCCGATGGCAAATGTCTTCTCTGGCACCTCCTGAACTGTAGAAACTCTTGTGTGTATCGTAACGGTTTTGTGTGGTTGCCGCTTCCTGTTCCAAATTCCAGCTGTGCTCTTTGCTGTTCCAGCACAGTGTAGATGGGTCCCAAATACTACTTTACAAGTGCCTGTAAACATTTATTCTTATTAAGCTTTTTTACATATTTTGTTTTTAAGTCTACATTTTCCTATTTGCACTTGAATGGAGTCTGTTGTGTTCATTCTGGAATTCCACTGCTGTGCTTTTAAGAATGTTAATGGTAACTTGGAGCATTTCAAGTGGTTTCATACGTGGCTAACTGTGCACTGTGCAATGCATACACATTGGATTCTGCCTTGGATTCAGAAAGTAAAGGCAGCAGATCACGTTATACAAGGAGCCCTTGTATGTCAAGTAATATTCAGAGTTGAGGTTTTGGTAATTTCCAGTTTCTTTTTGATGTATGAAAATAAGGTCTTTTTATAAGACTTTCAGGAACATGAAGTGTACCTGTAAAGATGTATATAGTCTTCAAAAACATGAATCCACAATTTTTGTAAAGGTGTACATGGAAAAGAGACATGGGTAGCAAATTCATTTAGCCTGAGTGAAACTGGAATTTAAATGTGTCATTTAGTTCCTAAATAACAGGACCCAGATTTCAAAGGGGATCGAAAATTCTTCAGGTGTCCTTTTGTAAGATATACAGTGAGCCACTTTTGTTTGGAAGATCATCTTTAAAATGTTAGTTCTGAGTTTTTTCTATTTATTGCTTGCATACTGTCCACCAAACACATTCCTCCAGGTTCTGTGAAACTAAGTGTATTCATTGGAGGAAAGCTGTACTTGAAAGAAAGACCTTTCTGAATTACATTTATGTTTCATCAAGACAATGTCCATGTTCTCTTACTGAAGTCTTGCATCATGCTTCTCAGACATCTGTTCCTCCGCCTGTCCAAGTTAAGCATCTTTGGAGAGTGCCATGGCTCTTGTGTGGCCTGTGGCTTGCAACTGCTTTTCCATTAAAACAAGAAAGAAGGTGGTAGGATAGATTGAGTCTTTTCTTTTCATGCAGTTGGGCTGTGATGAGTTTGACATAGCGTTTGGACTGGACAGTTATGTGGCTTTGAGCCTGCTAGTATATTTGTAGCCAGGATATACCCTGCTTTCCCTCTCCAAAATGCAGCATTTTCAGAGTGTGAGTCCATTTTCGTTCTTTCTTTCTGAAGCTGCTTTACATGTTGCCATGTCACAGTGAACTGCTGGGGCCAGGTGGTTCTAAAGGTGGCTGAAATCTACCTTTTGCTTAAATTGCATTGACCTCAGTAGTGTTTGATAAGAACAGAAAATCTCTCTCTTCCAAATTCCTGTTCATTTTGGCTACAAGGAAAGAAGAGTTCCTTTAATTTTCATTTATGAAACCAGGACATTTTCTGCATTTATTTTAGGTGTATACAGGTTTCTGTATTCTGTGCTGTGTTGACTAATCTTTGAGTCACTGTTAAAATTAAAATTTACCCATTTTGGGCACTACTGAATCACCAGAAACCATCAGTTACTCATTTGAGGAACTAACATGCGTTTAACTACGCGACTATGGACTCTCTGAAGGTACCTTGGAGAAGATGACAGCTAGGGCTGGGTGGCGAGGAAGGGTTGCAAAAGATAATGCAGTTGATAGGTTAGGCAGCTTTGGGGTAGGACAAAGGAGAATGGCACCAATCAGTGTGCCATAGAGATGTAGGCATCAATCAATACATGCAATGTGTTGGTTCTGAAGAGTGCTTTCAGAGACTTACTGCAGAGTAAAAATTATGATCGGACTGGTGCTAGAATTTTTCTGTGCTCAGATTTGGAAAATTATTTGAGGCCAGATTTCACTGCTGTATTTTAAAGAAAAAGTGATTCACAAATGAACTAAATCTCTTAATTAAATGTGGTGTTTCGAAATTAGATGTTAGTACACTTCATTTAGCTCAGTGAAACTTGATTTATTTCAGAAGTTAAGTTATTAATTCTGATTCTAATTTTCAGAAACAGTTCCTGATGGAAATAAGTCCCTTTATTTACATGGCATAGGATTAGGAAATACAGCTGTCTTCTGATCACCTAAGGAAAGAAATGTAAGAAGTATTGATAACCTATCTCCTGTGAATCAATGTACTTTGCATATAATTCATGCAGCATTCAGGTTTCTGAAAGGTCTCTCATTTGGCAAAGCTTTTTGTATAACCCAGGAACATGAAAAAGTGAACGAGTATTACAGGAAGCTTGCCTCATGGTTCCCAGACAAGCAAGTCATCCACAGTGACTCAGGGAAAATCATGTTTTACGTCCAGTCCACCTATCACATCTTCCTCAGTCTCACGTAGACAACGTAGCCAGCTTTCCTTGAGAGATGCCTGTTTCAATAATTAAACACCTTGGTAGCAGAACTTACTTATCTGTGCTGCAGTCAGCCTGAGCTTGTTTTACAAGCTTTTACAAAGTTTTTCACATGATGCGGTGGGACTCAGGAAAGAGTGCAAAGTTTGTTCCCTTTTTTCTCCCATGCCTGGAGCTGTGCTTGAAACGGGCCAAGGGTCCCCTTTCTGAGCTGCAGAAGGAATTAACGTTCAACAGCTTGATAAACAAAACGTACAGGAAGACAAGTGAACAAGGAAGTGAGATCCGAGGGTGTGAAACAAGTGTCTACTTGGGAGGTGTTACTAAAAGAGATACGGGCTCTTGAGGAGCGTGCCTATGCCCACGCAGCGAGAGGAGGGGATCTTGCGTTAACGAAGAGGGTGAAACAGGGAAGACAGGAGGAGGAAAACATGGCACCAGGTGCCGGGGAGCGAATGCAATGGGAAGAACTGCGGAGGACTGGTTTGCTGAGCAAGGAGAGGTCAAGAAGGGAAGCAGCCATGCCCGCAGAGCCCAGACTAGGGCAGACGGAGCTGGCAGCCCGGAGCCGCGCTGGGGCACTGGGCGGGGCCGAGCCCGGGGCAACAGCCCTCTGTGGGCGCGGCCGAGTGTTGGGCGGGGCCGAGGTTGCCATGGAGACGGGTCTANGGACGCGGCCTGCGGCCGGCCCCGGAACCGACGTGCAGGTTCGTGCCGAGCCGCCGCCCGTGCCGTCAGAAGGCCGAGAGGCCGCACGGCATCGCCTTATGCCGCAGCTTGTCCTTCAGAGCACGCGGTGCGCTCTCATGCATTTTGCGGCCTTGCTCCCTTGGGAGTCCCGCTCTTTCTGCACCCTTTCTGCTATCGAGTACCCTCTGAGTGCATCCTCTCTGTCCCAAGCATTATCTTGTGCTGCTGTGTGCTGCTCTCTGCTGCCTTCCGCTAAGGGACTTGAGCTCAGCAGTTAGCCTGACATCTGCTCTTTTGCCTCAGAGCATCTGGCCCTCTGGGTCCCCCATGGTGCTTCTTCCCATCCTCGGAACTGCTGCCTGCCTGCTGGCTGTTCCACTGGCAGTTTTCTTTCACTCCTGCTCTGTTATGGCCTTCTCTCCCTCTCTGTACTTCAGGCGTACAAACCTCTAGTCCTGCAGGGTACTTGACTCCTGGTTTGCCAGTAGCATTCCCTTCCTCTATCCAAATATCTGTCCCTTCCTGTCATCCCTGAGGATATTTGCTATAACGACTCTTTGTCAGTGTTTCTCATGGTGTGTTGTTCTCTTTTGACATTCCTAGGCATTTTCTAGAATAGGCACCCATTTCTGCATCTGAGGGACAGTTGTTTCTTCCCACCATATCTTGTCTTTTACTTAAGTTGTTTCTTATGTCTCCCATCTGCCCTGCAGAGCCTAACACCAGGCTAACATATACCCCATACCTCACAGCACACCCTACCCTACCCTGCCCTGCCCTGCCCTGCCCTAGAGCCGTGTCACTACTCAGTACCTGACCTCCCAGGTTACTCTTGTATGTTATTGTTCCTTATCCCATGCCTTAGCTTCTACTGTGTTTTACCTCTTCTGATAACATTGTATGATGCATGATGTATATTTGCTGTGTTACATGCCTAACCTTACTTGTAAGTAGCAAACCAGCTACTCACAGTAAAGAAGGCACACAAAGGGATGCTAACTTTTATCGCTGTCACTTTTTTTTTTCACACCTGATAGTGCAGCTGTGACTGGTGCTCCTTGCTTCTCTCCTGGTGGCTTGCAGCTCATAGTCAGCCAGCTGTTATCATACTTAGGTGGTCTTAGTTCTGTTTGTTACTATTTCCCGAGGAAAATGTTTGTGGTTGGAGGTGTTTAACGGGTACCAGCTGTGTGGCATTTTCATTTTCTCTATGGTTTTGAAAGGAAGAGATGCAATCTTGGTTAATTAGCTCTGCTAATCTGTTCCACACATCTTATTCTTGGTACAAGAAGGATACGTTGTAAGGATGGTGAGGAAGAGATAAGCAAGTACAGCTCCTCAATGCTTTGAACAAAATCATAAAGCTTTATACCCCTTTGACAAATAGGAGTTGTATGAAAATGTGAAGGTTCTCAGCTATTACTCTAAAATGTTCTTCAGTATCACCTTGTTCTTATTTGATTGAAAACTGAGTAGGTCAAACGTGGCATCTAACTTCTCGTTGAATTTGCATTCTAGTAGCAGTGAATCATAGAATGTCAGGGGCTGGAAGGGTCCCCAAAAGATCATCCAGTCCAACCCCCCCTGCCAGAACAGGTTCACCTCTAGACGAGATCACACAGGAATGTGTCCAGGTGGGTGTTGAATATCTCCAGTGATTGTGAAATCTCCACTGAATCAGGCATGCCGACCACATTCAGTTGTGTGTGATTTGCAGCCAAGCCACCATTTTCCTTTGTTGAAAAGGCTGAGTCCCATTAAACTGTTGTGGGAAGGAACAAGACTATCTACCAACCATCTCTTTTTGGATATGGTTGTAGTAAGTGGTTGGATTGTAATGGGTGTCTGCTATTTAGGTTGCATGGATAAGCTGTTCTGCTTGCAAGATGTTGTCTATGTTTTTATGTACATTGTTTCCTAGGTCATCTTTTTAATATCATCAAATACTGCTTTACAATTCTTCTTTAAGCTGCAAGACACCCAGGCAATTGGTGGCATTTCTATTTAAAATTACACCATTGTTTTCCTTATGGTCCTTAATGAAACTAACTTGCAACTGTAAATACTGCTGCTGTCAAAGGCAAAATGCTATTAAATTGCATTTATAAGAACTGCAGGTCTCTGTGATGGAAAGCTATGTCTTAAGATTACAGGAAAGCTCATTCATTGGTATTTTTATAAGAAATTAATAATTCCAATGTTATGGGTCACCCAAATTCAGGATGTTGCTTTCCACTTACTAGTGCCATTAGTTGAAGTGAGCTATGTGGAGGTAGGAAGGTTGTTTTTATAGGAAACTGTGTGGTGCCTTTTAATTTTAAGATAATTGCAGGCAGAGATTGTAAAAGATGTCTCATTTTTCTTAACCATCTATTTCCAAGAAAAATTGTGACATCAGTTTGATGATTTTAAGGAAGTAATGGAGCTGTGGTCTTGGTTTTGATTTCCTACATAAAGGTCTTGTTTAATAATCTCCTGCCAATCTGAGCTAATGAAGCGAAGTCATGCTTTTAAAAGGCCCTCACAATAGTATTTTGATACCTTAATGTGTTTAATTTCTTTCAGTGCCTTGACTCTAGAAAGCATCTCATAGCTTTTTTTTTTTTTTTTTTTTTTTTTTAAAACTGAAATGTATTTCTGATTGGGGTCCGGGGGGAAAAGAGTCAGATTGAGTTAATCTTTTTAACTGTGGTAGCCATCAGATGCATTTGGAACAATAGTGGCTGAAAAAAGGAGTATATACAAAGAACAGATCTTTTAGCTGTTGCATGTTGTAGGCAGGGAGACTACTGGTCATGAATGTCTATGACAGTGACTTTTACAAAAAAAAAATCTATTTCTGCTTATTCAGGTGAAGAAGATGCTGCTTTTACCATTTCCTACATGGTAGCATGATTTGAAGATTGCCCAGCACGGCACGGGATATGAGGAGAAAACATTATTTTAATTGCCTTAGGGATAAATGTGGAATCTAGGTCAGCAGAACTGAAAGACCACCAGGTCATTGTGTCCTCTAGCAGTGTTTGTTACTTGGTGTACCTGGGAACATCAAGCTTGAATTTTGTTATTCTTGTCATATCCAACGATCAGAAACTCTTTTTTTTTGATGCTGCAGAATTAGAGTTGTCTAGGTTCTTTGTGAAGAAAAACATTGTTTAAATCGTGACATCCTTTAGCATAGAGATAGCTCATCATGTTTGCTGATCTGGAAATCTCTCTTTCATTTAAAGAGATTAAAGAGACACTGTTTGCAAGGCATGCTTGTCTGATTTGTTCTCTGCATCCCCTGTGCTTATCCAGATGGGATTAGCTGTAACCACTGACACAGAATAAATAATGCTGTACAGTGAGAGAAGCTGTATTGACTCCAGAGGTTTGGGGGAATGGGAACATGATCATTTCTGTTCATCTCTCTCCAGAGATTTTTCCAAATCTGTCTCCAATCTGGAGAAATCTCAGCAGAAATTACAGGGTTTTTTTTTTCCCCTTTTGCTTAGAAACAATGTGTTTGGGTTTTTGTTTTGTTTAGTTTTCTTCTACAGAGTTTATAATGAGACAAATATGGAAAATATACAATAGGAAGAGATGAAAGTGAAGCAGGTAAAGGGTTTCACCAGTAAAAGTACAATCTCTATGTTGTTTCTTTTCAGTTTGATGGATACAGTTAATATCTCACTGAAATACACATATTTCCTCATGCCTGAGGCATTTAACTGTGGACAGAACAGTAGCTTTGTAGTCCTGTGAGTAGTTGTGGGAAAAGAAGATAAGAGGGACACAGCAGTAAATATTGTTACTATTAAAAGAGGGCTGGACTGTGACTTGACTTATCATAAATGTCTTCAAGAAAAGAGAAATGTACATGCAGTTTACAGTCACTACATCTTATATGCCTCTATTTCCAATCTGTATAAAGGAAGGAGAAAATTATGTTTTGCCACCCCAAGATTTAGTGACATTGCACAACTACCTTGGAAAGTCTTAACCTGTGGTCAATATAGGATTATAAGTGAAAGTAAATTCTGCTCCTAGAAGTGGCCAGTGCCCTGATGGTCCAGAAAACTTGGCAATCTAAATTTAAATTTCATTGACAGTTAATTATTTGCTATGTATCTGATTAGGAGTGATGAGATGCTTGATTTGTATGAGTTATCAGTCTTCAGTGTCACCTGTCAGCTCCTATTTCAGATTCGTAGTAGTGTTCCAAATGGCAAAAGAATGAAATCGTCTCTGGAAAGAAACTAGAAAGAAAAAGAAGGGAAAGAGCTACATGCTTGCCAGTTTTTCTATTTAAAAAAAAAATGCTACAAGATGCCAAAATAGCTATACTAAGCCATGTGAATTCAGGAATTGTATATGGAGCATATCCTTTGGGAATAGAAGGAGGAGTCTGAGTCTTCTGCACCCAGAATTACCTCTTTGCCAGGCTGAGCTGGATGCTGATCACTGAGCTGTACAGCAATTATTCTTCTGATCTGCCTTGCCCTGGAGAATTGTGGGGTGAACAGGGAGGTGTAAAAGTGCCTGTCTAGACTATACTCAGACAGCACTTCTGTTAGACTTCATTTATATGCATAAATGTTGGCTATAGGACTCAGATTAATTCAGGTGAAGTGAAAATTTAAAAGCAAAACCTAGCAGAGTATGGAGGTAAATGTGCACATAGCTGTTTGTGACTAGCCAGGTCAAGCCTGCAGTTCTGTCTGTGTATTATATTATGTTAGTATATGATCAATCTTACCTAACCAAATGCAGTACTCATAACTGTAATACAGACCTCAAAGAAATCAGAAGGCTGCAGAGCTGTCTAAGTCTGTCTGTGGCTGTGTATCAGGCTGCTCCAAGCCTACTGAGTCTTGCAGGGGTGAATCCAAAGGTTGAAAGGATTTAGGATATCATGAAACACCTTAGTGCTCATGATAGGAGTATCAGCTCTTCAGATTTGTTTGAACTTTTGACATTACTGCTGGTCTTCCTCTGTGTCCAAGAGAAACGTATTTGTAGATAGCAAATAAAAATGCTGGGGATAGGATAAGATATGAAGCTTCCTCTATTTTTTTGTGTATCTGAAAGCTGAAATTTTTACTGGGCAGCCCTTGT
Organism: Eubucco bourcierii; assembly: GCA_013396675.1. NCBI lineage: Eukaryota > Metazoa > Chordata > Aves > Piciformes > Ramphastidae > Eubucco > Eubucco bourcierii. The sequence continues at coordinate 706,780 of VWZE01008295.1, forward strand.
TTTGCAGTTTTCTTCTTTTGTAACAAATGTTGGGGTAGAGGAGGAACTATTATACTTAAGTGGAAGTCTTACACCACTTTTCAGCAAATCCTTGGTATTTTATATGCAACTAAGATTTAAGAAAAGACAAATACTGTTGTAATTAGTTTCAACTGATCTATGAGGAAAAAAATGTTATGGTCAGCACTACTTTAAGAAATTAGACCAACTTCCATTTATAGTTGTGTGTTACTGTTCAATATTTTTTACATATATATGCCTCAATAGGTTGCCAGAGATGCTCTTTAATGTAAAATCATTTTTATTTTTGTTTCTAGCTCTAGAAACAGTCACATAGATCATCAGCATAAAGAGTATGTAAATCTGAAACATCCCATGGAGAGAAAAATCCAGGAACTGTAAGGAGAGCTTGCTTGTCCTTTTTCCTCTGCATTTTTCCTTCTTTCCCCCCTTCCGTCCTTCCTTCCTTCTTTCCCCCCGCCCCCCACCTTTTTTTCCTCTATTAGAGTGTTCTGACATAACATTGCTGTGGTTGTATAAGCTTTTAATTTTTTGCCTTTTTTTTTTCCCCTACATTGATGAGATCTGTAAGGACACTTTAGAAAATTCTGCACTACTTGTGCACAGCCATTGCTTTGCTTGTCTTGCAGCTGCCCTTTGTAAAGGACTGCTAGGAATATGTTTAGCAATCTGATATTGTGTAAGATTATTTTATGTAGGCAGCACACTACTAAATTTAACCTTGAAACTGCAGGAAAGGTCAGCATCTAGAAAGCAGAGGCAGCCTCAGGCAGGATGAGTAGATGTATGTTGTTTGTCATACTCCTAACTACAGGGCACTTTTCCCTCCATTTCTACCTCTTATATTGTTATAATTTCATCATAAAATGATAAACTTACTAATGTTGAAATTTTGCCTTCAGTTGTGATACCTTAGGGGGCATTATAGCAACTATATATATTACAGACCTTAAAGAACAACCAAACCTACCTTCCTTTGACTTTGTATATAAGTGTATTTGATATTAAAATTACTTTCAATTCTTTACAGGCAAATGTGTTTGATCATTAGAACCAGAATGGTTAATTTTTTCACCTGTCACCCAATCCAATGTGTAATATAAATGTGTAATACAAATGTATGATACAACACAAATACCACTTATAAAGTGGTAGAAGAGATTGTTAGGCAATTGCATCTTGCACCCAATACCTGACAGTCAAAATCTTGCTGCTTCAGTACAGTAGTCCTGCTAAAATAATCCATCTCCATCCATCTATCTTTTAATTTTCCCCCCTGTGGTTATAGAATCTAATATTTTACAAAGGATGCCATTCTTTAAGTCCCCCTTTGCTGCAGGTTCTGTTAGGCAACCTGCCATAGCTAAATTTCACTCACCACGTTCTGCTTCTCATTAGAGCAGAGAAAGATAATGCAATGATTAAACCCCTTGTACAGTGTTCAAAAGAGCCTCTGACAACACAAGGTTGCCATCTGAACCATTGTACCAGTGTTAGCTGTCTGTTGGTCCTCATGTAGGAACTGGTAGCCAAATTTGCTTTGGCTAGTATTTTGATCTAGTAACTCCTGTGTGAAACACAGGAAAAGATAAGTTTTGTTGGTGCTGCTTTTCTTCCACCTATGTAGTGAACTCCTTGTTTCCAGGATAGCAGGAAGCAGGGGTATTTGTAGTAAGCATCTTCATTCATAGTGACTGATTTTTTTTTTTTAATTTTTTTTTTTTCCTCTGCACAAGCAAATACCTAGATAGGTCTTTGAAAGGACTGTCTCATCTTTCTAAGGCTAGTAATGAGGGATTCCCTCCTCCAAAATCTGTCTTGTCTGCATCTTTAGTCTTCACTAAAGACAGGTGGTTCTCTGGTGCCTGTGTTTGTTTCCCTCATTGGTGCTTTAACTGATAGATTAATAATTCAAGAAACTAATGTGCATAGGTAGAGGGGAAAAATAATGGCATTCATAGTTTGACAAAACAACCACCTCACACCCTGTACCACTGGCAAGCAAATACTGATTTCTGTTTCCACTGCTTCTGATTATTTGAAGTTGTTGAACCAAACTGATGAGAGAGTAAATTATCAGTAAGGTGCTTGTGTTGCTTGAAGCTTCACTTTATTTTGTCTCTCTACATCTTCTAGGCATGAAGAACTAGCTTGTGCTGCAGAGGAACAGGCTGCAATGCCAGCTTCAGTGGAAGAAGCACAAGTCAAACAATTTAAAAACTTGAAGCAACAGATTAGAGAGCTGCAGACAAGACATAAAAGTCTGGAAATTGAGCTGTTCAGAAGAGAATGGAGTCACAGCATTTGTTTAAGGGAGAAAGATGCTCTTATTAGAAAGTGAGTGACTTGATTCATCTTGTTTTGTAAGCTGTGATAAAGAAATTCAAAACACTATACTTACCAGATTTATGTCCAGCTTCTTTATGTGAAAAGTTCACAGTACTTGATGGTTAAACAGATACCATATTTGGAGTACTGTGTCCAGTCCTGGTCCCCACAATTGAAAAAAAGACTCAGACGGACTGGTGAGAGCCACAAAGGTGATGGAAGGGAAGGAGAACCTGTCCTGTGAGGAAAGATTGAGGGAGTTGGATCTTTTCTCCTTAGAGAACAGTTTTATTTATTTATTTATTATTGCATCACTTGTATTCATTGCCTTAAGAAAGTCTATATAATTATGAGAGGGGGATTGTTCTTGTATCTAAACTTCAAGAAGAAATGGTAGTGCTAAAACCAGGCCAAGGTTCTCTCTCATCTGGTTGAGGTTTCTAAGGAACCTGCCTCTAAAGAATTCCAAATTCAGTTGATGCGTGGAGAGGAAGAGATGCTGAGGGCATAGTTGGCCAAATTCCAGAAAACATGCAGAGTGATGAGGGAGACTAAGACTTTGTGTAAAGTGACATTTACAACCAATCCTGAGAGTGTCCCAAAGTCTTAACAGCTTTGTGTTTGCAAAGCTCAGCCCTATGACAACTGAATCTGTCTTGAAAACCTTTCAGTTCTGCCTATGTCATTGGTCCTCACTGAGTTTTCAATATATGCATATGCTAAAGCTTTGAGCTTAGGAATTCTACCCTGGCAATCCAACAACTTTAATTCTTAGCTCTTTTACATCTCATTTCCATTATTTGCAAATGGAAAACATGCTGTGGATGGTGTTGCCAAGAGCAGTATTGGAGTTGAAGAGCAGTTTATGCTGCTTGAGCTGAGGTGACCTCCAAAGCTGATTCTAAATACCCATACAGATGGACCCTAGGAGGCTGCTGAGCTCTAAGCAAATTAAAATGCTTTTGTCCAATAAAATACTTACAGTGGAATAGAATAAAATAGGTAATTTGGAAAATAGAACGAGGAGAGAAGACAAGGACAGCAAACAAGGTTGAGATTTGAAAAACAAACCCAAAAGCCAAATGGAAAACATTCTCAGCATTTCTCCTGCTACAATCAGCAGCTTTGCTCTGTTTCATAGGTATAAACAGCAACTGTCTCTGGCAGCTGAGCGAGAGTGTATTCTTGAGCAGAATAAAGTGCAAGCAGAACAGGACCGGCAGCAGCTCTGTGAGAATGCTGAAAGTGATCAGTGTCAGAAATCAGAGGGTCTAACACAAAGCCTTTCTTCATCAGGAGAGCAGGTAAGAATCCCAAATTAACACTGTTTAGGAACCATCTGTTACACAAAGAGCTATGGAATTTTTCCAACGTCGTGTTTCTCGGAGGAGGCATGACTTCAGGCTTCTTTCAGAGATCTGTAAACCAGTGTTTCTCTATTGTGAGCAGCAGTTCTCAAATGTGTTTGATCAAAAACTAGATTTATTTTCATGGGCAATCTATAATAGCAGCCTTTACTCCTTTGTAATGAAGTTAAGTCAACTTGAGGGATGCCACTGCTTTTCTTCTCTTTATGCTGTAGCAGAAGAAAAAAGATCTCGCTTAGATCAGCCTCAGGCCAAAAAGAGTTTGCTTATCACAGTACAGCTTGACCTCTATGAAGGGAAAAATATTAGGCCTAGAAAACCCCAGAGTATTCTTGTATGGAAAAAAAATCCTATTTTGTGAAGTGTTAAAGCTTCTGTTTCTGAAAAATTAAATGCATGGTTATTGTTTTAGAGACTGTGACACAAAAGGCTACCAGTGATTCTCAGTGGCCAGCTGCCTCAATCTCATGGGTACAGAGGAAACCCTGCTTTACAAGATACAGAATGCAGGCATTTTCTCTGGTGTTTTATTTTGCCATTGTCTTCCCAAAGTGATTCATAGGCATCAACAGGTGTAGCACAGGAAGGCATCTGAGAGAGAAATCAGCATTGGCCATTTCACAGCAGAAGAGACAATTAAGCCAAATTATTTTCTTATGAAGGCAGTTTTTGACAGAACCAAAAGAGATACTTTAAATCCCAGGACAGGGATTTCACAGTCTTGAAAAATTTTATTTCCTCCTTTTGTTTTATTTTTTCCTTCTTGGTTTAAAATTTATTTAATCTCTACAACCTTTGTGCTTGAAATACTGAGGGCTCTCTGGTTTCCTTCCTTCCCTCTTAAATTGAAGCTGATCTACAGAAAAGAGAGGACAGGTTGCACAAAGTGAAGACTCTTCTTTCTGCTTTGACTGTTGAGAGAGAATAGACAACACAAACGTGGTTTGATCACAGTATTTTACCTGAAGGGGAGAAACAGGTTAGACAACACTGAATGTCTTAGCTTTTGTGAATTCATTTTGAGATGATAGGTTTATGGGGCATGTTTTCAATTCTTGTAAGCCGTTCCTCAGTTTCATGTCTTTAATTCAAAATACAGACATGTCTAGTGTGGACTACACATAGATTAGAATCATAGAATGGTAAGGTTGGAAGGGACCTCAAGGATCATCTAGTTCCAACCCGCTGCCATAGGCAGGGACACCTCCCACTAGTACAGCTCACTCAAGGCCTCGTCCAACCTGGCCTTGAACACCCCCATGGAGGGAACATCCACAACCTCCCTGGGCAACCTGTGCCAGTGTCTCACCACCCTCACCGGAAAGAACTTCCTCCTAACAGCCAGTTTAAATCTCCTTTCTGCCAGTTTAAACCCATTGCTCCTCGTCCTGTCATTTATTACAAGACCTTGTCAATAGTCCCTCCCCAGCCTTCCTGTAGGTACCTTTCAGATACTGGAAGGCTACTATAAGGTCTCCTGGAAGCCTTCTCTCCAGGCTGCAGAACCATTAGGTGTCACAGGCTTCATTTTCACTCTTGATCCATTACTCTGTTGCAAAAGGAGCAAGCTGGATGTAGACAGGTGCTTCAAAACAGGACAGTGTACTGTACCATCATGGCACATCACAATGGGAAAAATTAAGTTCTGGACTGTTGCTGAGGCTTCTGTGTTAGTTGCAGTTCGTGGTGGATTTTGACATGGCAGAGGTGAAATTGTAAAGCAATGCTACAAATACTAACTTGTCAGCTGTTTAAAGTAAGGTCTTTTAGTACCATTCCCTT
>VWZE01008295.1:714585-800599 GCA_013396675.1 Eubucco bourcierii
AATCCCCTCCCTTGCCCTGCTGCCCGCACTGCTCTTGCTGCAGCCCAACACACAGTTGCTGTCTGGGCTGCACTCACACTGCAGGCTCATGTTGAGGTTTTCATCACCCCAGACCCCCAGGGCCTGTTCCTCAGGGCTACTCTCAGCCATTCCCCACCCAGCCTGGAGTTGTGCTTGGGATTGTGCCTACCCAGGTGCAGGACCTTACACTTAGCCTTGTTGAATGTCATGAGGTTGGCCTGGACCACCTCTCCAGCCTGTCCAGGTCCCTCTGTATGGATCCCTGCCCTTTAGCAAGTCGACTGTGCCACACAGCTTGGTGTCATCTGCAGACTTGCTGAGGGTGCACTGATTCCTCTGTCCATGTAAAGCCATGCTGGTTACCACTAATCACCTCTGCTTAAAGTCCATACTTTAGACTTTTCTTTAAAGATAGGCCTGCATGCTTTCCATGTATGTTCTTAAGAGCCTTCTATTTCATGTTAAGCTATCCAGAGAAATAAAGGATTAAATGCATTATCTGTTTGTTTGTTGGGTTTGTTTTTTTTTTTTCAGAGATCAAACCCCAAAATTCCTGAAGAAAAGATGGTAGATTTTGGACAATTACCTGATGTAGGTCCTGGTGGTGTTCTTCAGTATGGTGTCAACTGCACTCTACAAGGAATGCAAAATAAACTGAAGGAAGCGGCGCAAAAGATTTTAGTTTTGACCCAAGAGAAGCAGCAGCTGATTGAAATGGGAAACAGGCTCAGGGCAGAACTTGGAAAGGAAGGTAAATTTATTCTGTAGATGAGTGCTAGCTTATACCTTTAGAGTAAACCCTGGAAGTTAGTTAATTCTTTGAGCTGTAAAATGCTAACCTTTAATTTGAAAAGAAATTGCTGGACCTGACTGGTTTCTGATCTGCATATTTTGTGTGAGACTGCAGAACTAGTTGTTGCAAGTAAGGTTATTTGGTGATGAGAGGTGCTAAGACACAACAGTGAGAGTCTAGGCAGCAACTTTTTATTGATGAACATCTTAGATGAAGGACTCATTGGTGCTTAAATGTCAGTATGGGAACTGGAAGTTGGAACTAAGAGCAGAAGGGAAGTGGTTTATGTCTTGGAATTAAAACCTAATGCTTTGTGGGAGTGGAAGAGAAAGCAGAATAAACTTACTACAGAGTGAACTTGAATCAAGAGTATATATAATGTAAGAAGATTTCACTGTGGACATTTAATTGCTACAACAATTGCTCTAGCAACAAAGCAAGGGGAAAAAGCATCAGGCTCACTTTCGCAGTGCATTAAATGCATCTGCAATGGGAAGGCCTGTGTTCTGTCATTCACTTGTATCCACTATAAACACCTTTTGGGAATGTAGTATTGATGACAAAACAGCATAGAATGACTTCCTCAGTGTTTTCCCTCCTTTGTAGGACTTTGGCATCCTGCTAGCTCTAAGCACTGCACAGTTTGTCTTGCCTCTGGCAGTCTTTTTCCAAGTGAGCTTGTCAGAAGGATACGGTGTCAGCTGTCGGCTTTAAAGCATCTGCAGCACAGCCTTGTAACACAGGTAATGATGTGCCCTCTGAAATCTAGTGATAGGAGCAACCAAGGAAAATCTAATTCCATCAGTATAACTTCAAATTCTGCATTTGATTGTCTTCTACTGACTTGAGTACCTTGGTACCTTGAAAAGTTTCATAGAATTAGGAGCTGGGAGACAGCCATGTAGATCTTTGAGCCCTGACTCCACACAGGGCTATCTAGAGGTTAAGCCTTGTATCTGAGAGCATTGTCCAAATAATACTTTAACAGTGACTGGCTTGAAGCTGTGATCACCCTCTGAGGAGCTTGTTCCAATGTTTAACCAGTCTCTCAGAGAAGAACTTTCTAATATTCAGCTGGAACTTCCCTGATGCAGTTTAAGCTATTCCTGTGCATCCTATCCCTGAACATCAGAAAGAAGAGATTGGCACTCCCCTCTCTGCTCCCCCTTCTTAAGAAATTTGTAGACAGCAATGAGGTCATCCCTCAGTCTCCTCTTTTCTAAGCTGAGCAAACCAAGTATCCTCAGATTCTTCTGTCTTGCCCTCCAGTCCTTTCACCATCTTCGATGCCCTCCTTTGGACACCCACTGATAATTCTATATGCTCGTACTGTGGAGCCCAGAACTGCACACAGCACTCAAAAGTGAGGCTGCAGCGGTGCTGAGCACAGCAGGACAGTCTCTCCTTTCAGTTTAATGCCTCCCAGCACACAGTTGGCCCTTTTGGCCACCAGGGCACGTTGTTGGCTCATACTGAGCTTCCCATCAACCAAACTCCCCAGATTCCTTTCTGCAGGGCTGCTCTCCAGGCTCATGTCCTCCAGTCCATACAGACAAGCAGGATTAGACTGTCCCAGCTGCAGGGACCAGCTTTTGCTCTGGTTACATTTCATATGGGTGGTAATAGCCAAGTGCCTCATTCTACTGAGATCTCTCTGTAAGGTCTTTCTGGCCTCAAGGGAATCATAGAATTGTCCTGGTTTAGTATCATTGGCAAACTTACTTAGTGTTCACTCAACTCCTGTGTCTGCATCATTGATAAAACCACTGAAGATAACTGGTCCTAAACCTGAGCTCTGGGGAGCACCACTAGTGACTGGCTGCCAACCAGATGTTATCCTTTTCACATAAATGGCTGTACCTGAGACTTCAAAAACCATCTTTCTTTATGTTTCACCCAAGGACTTTCAGAAGCACTTGTGTTGGGGTATAGTTTAGTGGTGGACTTGGTAGAGTAGGGTTAATGGTTGGATTTGATGATCTTGAAGGGCTTTTCCAGCATAAATTATTCTATGTTTTTATGATTCTAATGCAGCATAAATGTATTTCTGAATAACAGGCATGAGTATCATAAAGCTTCATTCTAAGTAAGATAGGCCATTGGAAAGCTTTGCAGTATGTTCTAAGATAAAGTTGAAAATGATTAATCAGTGAGCATGTTTCCAAATACCCACAGTGCTGGGATTTTTAAGCACCCTTATCCAAATTATTGTCACAGCACATTTTCCATCTGTGAAAGCAAGGTGTGTAACTAACCTGTCTCTTGTCTTTTGTAAGTGAAATACAACTTTTAATAGTTAAATTGCAGCTTTCATCAGAGAAACAAATGGATGAATCCCTAGTACTTGGTGGCAGACCTCCCCGTGACTTCAACAGGCAGGATTTCATTGTGTACTTTACTTAATTGATCAGTGGGTTTGTTCCTGTGAGGATTGAGTCAGAGCAGCTGATTGTTGTTGTAGTTTTGAGGGTGGTAAGCAATGTTCTTTGAGAAAGAGTGAGGTTGTTGCTCTGAGGTATTAAACTCCAGTAGAATTATTAACCAAGTTCAACTGGGGAAATACTTCCTCTGGGAACCTCTATGGGCAACTTGTTCCAGTGTTGGATCACCCTCTCAGTAAGGAAGATTGGGTTGTTTTTTTTTTTACCCCTTGTGAGTGTCCTGTACTTCACTTCCTGCCTGTTGCCTCTTGTTCTCCCACTGTATATCGCTGACAAGAATCTGGCTCAGTCATCTTTACCTCCTCCCACCATCCCCATCAAAGGCTTATACATGTTGAAAAGATCACTTCTGACCTATCTCTTCTGGAGGCTGAACAAGGCCAACTTCCCCAACCTGTTCTCCTATGTCAAACACTTCCATTCATTGGGCATCTTTATGCTGCAGTTTGTCAACATCTGTCTTGTACTGGGCAGCCCAAAAGCACATACAACACTCTAAATATGGCTGCAGCAGTGCATGACAGAGGGAAATAATCATCTTCCTTGACCTGCTGGCAGTGCTTTCCTCATGCAGCCCAGAGTGATGTTGGCCAAAGGTCACAAGAACACATCACTGCTTCATGGTTGACTTGTAGTCCACCAGAATTCCTGTTTCTTTTCTGCTGAACTGCTTCCCAAGCAGTCAGCCTCCAGACTGTTGGGCTGAAACTGCCTTTAGGGGAGAATCAACTGAATTAAAGATAATTTCCTCTGGAGGGACCTGTTTATTTTTAATTCTCTCTTTATGCATTCTTAGTTATCTTAACTGAAATCAAGAACAGATTGGGAGCCTTTTGGGGGATTACTAAGGTTCATCCAGGAATACACAGGAGACTGAAATTTAATGCTTCTCTTTATGCATAGTAAGATCTCGGTGTTGATAGGAAACTGCACAGGAGACAATCCTATCATGATGTCAGATTGCACCAGGAAATCACAGCCCTCAGTCATTTACTTGAAATTTTTACTATCTGAACATGACTTAAAACAGTTTGAAACATCTTTACATATAGACACAGTCTAAAAAGAAAAAAATGGAATAACCATGTCTTGTAATGCCAGGACAAGGGGCAATGGGTTTAAACTGGCAGAGGGGAGATTTAGACTGGATGTTAGGAGGAAGTTCTTTCTGGTGAGGGTGGTGAGACACTGGCACAGGTTGCCCAAGGAGGTTGTGGCTGCTCCCTCCCTGGAGGTGTTCAAGGCCAGGTTGGATGAGGCCTTGAGTGACCTGTGCTAGTGGGAGGTGTCCCTGCCTATGGCAGGGGGTTGGAACTGGATAATCCTTGAGGTCCCTTCCAACCTTACCATTCTATGATTCTGTGATTCTATGTATTCATTCTGAGCATGTTACCCTGTGGTTTTGTGGGCCTGAAGTTATCACTAATTTATTCAGATGTTATCTGATTGGCCTGGGTGTTTACAAAGGACATGAACTATCTAGGCCAGATAGTTTGAATGACGAAGGTGAGTTTCCTAGAAGAGAGAGTGGAAATAAATTCTAATTAATATTTTCTTTTCTTACATTTAATAATGTTGTTAAATAAAACCAAGAAACTGTAGTTGCTTAGAGTAAGTGCTACAGATCAGGTAACTAAAGGTTGAGTGACTCAGCTGACATTAACTTCACCAGCTGTACATCTGGGGGTGATGTGCTTTCAATTTGCAATTTAGTTCTGCTGAAAATAGATTTTTATTTTTTTTCCCCCCTGGGAAGTAAAAGAGCACTGCAGATTAGCCATGTAATTGTACCCATGAGGATTGTTAGCTGAACTAATGACAAAAACTTTTGGGTCAGTAGATTTGAGAAAATAATGTGAAAAGCTGAAGTACAAAAATCATCCAGAGACTGAATTTGAAGCATGAGCGTTGACAGGATCAAGCTCAGTGTTCTGCCGTCAGGTGTTTAGGCAGGCAGTTATCCAGCTTCTTCACAGGATTACTATTCTCTTGGCTAAAAAATAGTAGTAAAACCAGACAGTACTTGTTTGTAAGGCTCAGATGTTGGCATATGAAAGGAAAAGGCTCTCTAAGCATCCAAGCACTTTTTCAGCTGGGAAAGACACATACTGGGGAAGAATTCAGTTAAACATTTCTTGGCAGTGATGAATTTATCAAGCTGAATCTATGGCAATATTTCAGAATATGTTCTAAGGGAATCTGGCAGAGAACTCCCTGCTCAGATGCCCTATCACAGGTGATTCAATTTCTCTTAGCTTCTTCCCAGCAGAAGATATCCCCAGAAGGGGCACTGTTGTTTGATAGAGAAGGGTTGCCTGAACTCCAAAAGGCTGTGCTGTTAGAGTCAATTAGAACCAAATTTGAACAGCTTGCATGAGTGAAAATAAGCCCCTGTTCTTCTTTACTGCTCATTAGTCAATGAAGAAGTTTTAAAGGTTGCAGTGTGGGCAAACATTGTAAACCATCAGACAGTGATAAACTGAGAATGCCATCTGGTGTACCTTTGCAGAGCTAATGGAGGCTTACTCTTCCTTAGATATAGCAGATAGTCTGAGATAATGGAAATGGAGAACTGTAACAGGTCAGTCAGGTAAATGCAACATGAACTGGAGATGTTTTGCCAAATTTATCTAATCTAGATCTTTTGACATCAAAAGTATTAGTGAGGGCAACAAAAATGCTAGTTAGGACATGCTGTAGTGAAGGCCATCTGGGTTCCAAAGCTGGGAAGGCTCAAATTATTCAAGCATTGTGAGAAGAGATCTGGGAAAACAGCACTGTTTTGCCACTCTTCATTGACAGTTTGAGGGCTTGGTAAAGAATTGTCATAGTAGCACTGTCACAAGTATTAGAATCCTGTTGTAGCATAGAATCACAGAATCAGTCAAGGTTGGAAGGGACCACAAGGATTATCTAGTTCCAACCTCCCTGCCATGGGCAGGGACACCTCACACTAGATCAGGCTGTCCAGAGCCTCATCCAGCCTGGCCTTAAACACCTCCAGGGATGAGGCTTTCACCACCTCCCTAGGCAACACATTCCAGGGTCTCACCACCCTCGTGGTGAAGAACTTCTTCCTAACATCCAGTCTGAATCTACCAATTTCTAGCTTTGTTCCATTCCCCCTAGTCCTGTCACTACCTGACATCCTTAAAAGTCCCTCCCCAGCTTTCTCGTAGGTCCCCTTAAGATACTAAAAGACCACAATAGGGTCCCCTTGGAGCCTTCTCCTCTCCAGACTGAGAAAGCATGAGAAAGGTCCTCAGAGAAAAAAAAACTGGGGAGCATTAAATAAATAACCTTATTGACATATCAGTGATACACTTTTGGAACAGTGGGATGGGCTACTTCTGGAGCAGGAAGTCTTAAACTTCTCAAACTCCTAGGTGAAAAGGTGGACTTTGGTCCTATGTGTCACTCCTGAGCATACAATTGCAATCTCCCTTTTGTGGAGTTTCAGAAGGAAATGGGTAAGGGGTAAGGCAACTGTTAAAGTGTGCAGAAAGCCTGGAAAGTTGTCTGCCAACAGGTGAGCTGACTGTGGAATGCCTCAGTGTGCTTGTGGACAGATAACTTGTCCATGATGCTTGTGAATACCTCTACTAACTTGAAATCACAAGGTTGGCATTCTTTGTTCCCTCAAACTTTCAGTTCAGTGGAGTGTTTCTTAAGCTCTTAAAATCTAACACCAAGAATAATTTTACAAAGGAGATTCAGGTCCAGTAAAGCATTGAAGTAGACTTTTTGTACCCTGCTTGTTTAATCTGTGCATTGCTTGGATTGAGGTCTAAAAAAAAGGATTAGTTAAATGCTTACACTAAACATCTATAAAAGTGATTTCCAGATCTGGACAAAATAGCCACAATTCAAACCCATATTTTTTACTTTTTCTTTTTTTTCCTATCCACCTCTTTCATTTGTCTTTCTTTCACATCTCATTTGAGAACTTAGCCCATTCTTCAAGTGAGACCACTGGCTATTCATTGCCCATCCATCCCAGTCTTCCCTTGCCTTATTTTTAACAAACTAGGGACTGTTTGCTGTTTTCTGACATCTCATGTCCCCCAGGTTCTTTTTTAAATCACTGAAGGTGACTGTTTCTTAAGAAAAACTGTAAGTTTAAAATACAGTGTGTCTGTGGCTCTTGGAGAGGTAGATTTGACTGTGGGTTTCCACATGGTGCACTAAACTCCAGGAGCAGTAGTCCACCCTCTTCAGCTCATGAGTATCTGGTAGGTCATGATTGAAGTGATTGTCATTGAGGAACTTTCCATCTCTGGTACCTTTTGGAATAATCTCTGCTACTGCTGGAATTTGTTGAGACTAGAAAGGAGGAGAGCCCTTTTTATATCCAAGATGTAGTAATTCATTTTCTTTTACAACCTTTCAATATGAGAAATACTACTTTTTTCTTACTTTTTGCTGAAATCACCTACCTTTGTAAGACCAATATGCCACTATCAGTTTTCCTTGACATGAGAAGTCTGTATTTGAATAAGGCTGTATTTGAATTTGAACAGGTTCAGCAAGATTTCTCCACCAAAAATCATGGGCCAGAGCAACAAAAGACAGACTCATCCTCAAGGATTGTTCAAAGTCAGCTACTCAAGGAGAGTCCTAGTCAAGTCCAGCAGCTCCAACTTCCTTTATCTAGAGCACATAATTGCTGCCAAGATATTTGCCAAACTTTAGAAATGGGATCAAGCCCTTCTGTTTTCAGTCCTCTAAAGAACACTGAGCAAGGTAAGCATGTTTTGTAAAGTAGTCACAGTATTTGACTCTTCAAGAAGAGGTATGGTATTGGATGCAGTCCCCTTCCACTAAATGTGCCTGTTACAGTCCTGTAGCAGAATCTGAAGATCTAATGAGTTACCTGATGGGAATTTAATTGTTTTCATCAGGAGCAGAAAATAAGAGGAGTGCCTATATAGGTCTCTGGCTTTAATGCCATTGTTGCAAATTACATATTCCTGGGAATATTTTTTTTTGGGATGGTCTAAACCTTATCTGAGGCATATATGAAAGTGTCTCTCTAAGAACTGCATACTTCATGTGTTGCCAAGTAGCTTAGATCAAATTGAAATTTGGCATATCCTTGCCTAATCATTATTTCTGTGGCAGGTTAGTAGCTGCAATACTAATTAATGTGCTAAGACATAAAGGCCAGGAGTGCGATACAGGCATCATGTGGGATATGCTGTGGGCACCCACTGTGAACTAAGCATTATATAGAATTTTACAGCCCAGTGCAGCAAGCTGGAATACAAAAAATAAAAGCACACACCACCCTGACCTTACATGTCAGACAGTGTCAGGGGTAGAATGAGAGGAGAAGGTAAAACCTAGGGCATAGACTAACCACTAGTTGATGTAACACTTCTGCATATTCTTGGAAATTTCAGCAGAATCACCATTTCTAAGGTGTGTGCAGTAAGTGTAGCCTCTTCATAGGCAAATTGTCAAGGAACTTTTGAAGGGTAGCCATTATGTTGAGCAGTGTACTGCAGATGAATGTTAGGTATCCCAAACTGTTGGCCTGCTCATGAAATAATCTTTCATCAGCAATAGACTGGAAAACACTTTTCTAGCAGCTGCTGTGGATGGAAGAAAATTTAAGTCTTAAATTATAATACTAGAAAAAAACTTTAAGGATGGCTAATACCAGAGAATGTTCCCCAGAAGGAAACTTTATTGAAGAACTTGATAGATGACAGACAAAAATTTCTCCAGAATGTTCCAAGTTAAGATGATTTTTCCTATTTTTTTAAATAAGAGTTACAGCATTCAATGAGTTTACTTTTTAGAATTCTGTGGGGCTTGTGTGGGTTGTTTTGTTTTTTGGGTTTATTAGTATTATTTGCATTATTATTCCTGAGATCTGATAGCAACTGTGGAGTAATATGGCAGCCAATGAGCTTTTCCAAATGAGCTTTATATTCATAATGACCTGTTGCCATTACATAGATACCTGTGTGCCGTTAACCACATGCCAGACTGCACAAAGAATCCTCTTGATGGGTTAAGGGTGGTTACTTGCATTCCTCTCTATGGTATTTGTGAGGCCATATCTGGAGTACTGTGTCAAGTTTTGGACCCTCTAATACAAAGGACTGGAGTCCAGTGAAGGGGTACCAAGATGGCTGGGGTGCTGGAACATGTTACATGAGCAGAGGCTTAGAGACCTGGGTTGTTCAGTGTGGAAAAGAAAGATTCAGTGGGTTGTTTGATTGCTGCTGTTTAAATACCCAGTGAGGGATTTTGGATCTTAGTTGTCCACAGTGAAAAGAGGCAATGGACACAAGTTGTGTCAAGATCCGTTCTGAGCAGGGAGCAATAAGCACTGTGACATTTCACCCTGAGGACTTTTCCAACCTGAGTTACATCTATTTTTAAATTAGGTTATAGATGCAATGAACCATCTTTAGCAGCATGCAAGAAAAAAATAATCATATTTAAGAGGGCTTTCAAAATGCAGGATGGATTATAAGTGTGTTTATTCACAACACCATTGCATTGCAGAGACAAAGTAATGTGCACGGACAGACCTGTAGGGCTGGAATGGACACAGCGCTGCCAGTCGTGATGCATGTGCTTTACTTGTGGGCCTGGGACTGAAATAGAAAGATGACTTCAGGTCAGGCCTATATTGACAGGATAAGCAAAAGGATGTCTTTGAAACATTACTGATAGTGCCACGCAGCTTCATGCTGCTGTATGCGTGATGCAATGCCACTGGCAGCCTTACAAGGACATCAGTTTCTTAATGTTTAGAAATTTCCAACCACCATTGCAAAACTTACTGCAGATTTTTGGGGGTTCAGAAATAGCAAAAGGGAAAGTGATATTGCTGACATGAAACAAATGAAACATCAATAAGGAGTGATATTTTCCCCAGGACCTTGATTTGATCTCTGCATCCTGATTTGATCTCTGCGTCCAGATTTGTTCTCTGCGTCCAGATTTGTTCTCTGCATGTAGGTTTGTTCTCTGCATGCAGATTTGTTCTCTGCATGTAGATTTGTTCTCTGCGTCCAGATTTGTTCTCTGCATGCAGATTTGATCTCTGCGTCCAGATTTGTTCTCTGCATGTAGATTTGTTCTCTGCGTCCAGATTTGTTCTCTGCGTCCAGATTTGTTCTCTGCATGTAGATTTGTTCTCTGCGTCCAGATTTGTTCTCTGCGTCCAGATTTGTTCTCTGCGTCCAGATTTGATCTCTGCGTCAAGAATACCTGAGCAGAGTTTCTTACTCTTTTGATGTGCAGACCCTGAAATACTGCACTGCAACAAAAGAACTTCTTAAAACTCTTATGTTGCTTAACTTTCTCCTCCAGGCAATGATCCAAATGGTATCTTAAAGTCTGCTAGTCTGAATTCTGTATTGCAGGAAACAAGACTGAAAGGAAAAGCTTCCTTTTTGGTAAGAATGTCATCTCAGAGCAGAATATACACAATTCCTAAGGAGTTCTGCTTCTGATTTTTAGCAGTAACTTCCACTATTTTACATGCCTGAGATATGAAAGATTAACTCAGTCTTCCCTGTTTAAAACTGCTCACTTGAATTCAACACATTCATCAAACACATGGTTACAGTGGACAGAACCATCCCTGAGACGGAGTGACTTGATGCTGGGTTTTCAGATACAAGTGATGCACACACTCAAAGCTCAGCAACAAAAAAATGATTTGCAGGAAAGCAAGCAAGTTTCTTTACAAGTTCAACTCTGTCCAAATTTGTAAGTCCAGTAGCTGTGTTTTATGGATATTTCTGGTGAAACAGAAGCAATTGTGTTGTGAGAATCAATTTTTTTCCCTAACCTGTTGAAAAACTTCATTCACTTTTTCTATATACAAGGCAGTATTTTGTGACTTAAAATGGTTACCATGTCAAGTAAGCCCTGCAATTTGCTGACACAATTCAATGCATTTTGAAGTGGTTTTGGCTATCTTAACACTGTATTACTGAAGTGCATTGATACATACTTTTTCATCATGGAACAAAGCTAGAAATGGGTAGATTCAGACTGGATGTTAGGAAGAAGTCCTGTACCATGAGAGTGGTGAAACCCTAGAACAGGTTGCCCAGGGAGGTGGTGGACGCCCCATTCCTGGAGGTGTTTTAAAGCCAGGCTGGATGAGGCTCTCTACAGCCTGATGTAGTGTGAGGTGTCCCTGCCTATGGCAGTGGGCTTGGAACTAAATGATCCTTGTGGTCGCTTCCAACCCTGACTGATTCTATGATTCTATCATCAAATTAAGAACTTGTGGAAGCAATTGAGAAGGCTGTGAGATATTTTAGTTTTCTCTCTCTTTATTCTGACTGATGAATATTTAGTTTGTACTGCAAGAATCAGTTGGACTTAATAATTTACATGTTCATTCTGCAGACAAATAGAAAGAAAGGGCTTGTTCAGGTGGTTTAATCCTTCTGTATTATTGAAAGAAAAAGCTCCTGATACAGAGGTGGACAAGTACAAGCTATGACGATATAAGGAGCATCAGTGCTATATACATAGACTGTACTGGTCAGAACTACAGTTTTATGTTTCTTTCCTTTTTATATGTCCCATCCCAGAGGTTGAGAGGAGGTGGGAGACTTCAGTTGGTGATCTGTGCCATGTGCATGTTGAGCACTGGTAACAGGCCATCTTCAGGGGAAAGCTGCTTACCAGAAGAGTTGTGTGTTTTCCTCTGAAAATGATGACACGTGTACAAACCTGTGATCAGCTCCTGTACATGCTGCAAGGTTGCTCTGTTGACATGCGGGTTATCAGGGCTCCTGTCAGGCAGGAAAAGGGGAAGCTTTGCAAAATATACAGAAAACTAGGATTGTTGTTGTTTTTTTTCTTCAAGTACTTTAGCTTAATGGATTTTTTACTGGCTACTGGAGACACTTACTTGTTTTTCTGGAAAGAAAAGCAAACATCACCTATTAAAGTTTGACCATAAGATTGCCTTCAGAGTGGAACCAGTATGGTGAAGGGTGCTTTGTGGTACCATGTGAAATGCTCCTGATCAGCACTGTCAGAGCGTGTGGTCAGTGCAAGGTGGCTAAGGGGTAAGGCAAGCTGTATCTGTGCTTGGAATGTCCCCACTAGTAACTTCTTCTATTTACTTTTGGGATAGATGAAACTTTATATTTCTGGTGACAAAGGAGAGCTGCAGTTGTCGTAGATGGTCCCACTGGTGACTTTGAGATACACAAAACTGTGTCCTGGGTCAACTAGTTTGAGTTTACATTGTAGCCTCACGGAGGAGATTGAGCTGCATTGAAGCAAAGTAACTTTTCTGGTTTACTACTTGAACTTAGGGGAGTTTCTTCTACTGTAGTTCTCATTCTTACTGTTACCCGCAAAGCTCTATGGTCTGAAATTCTACACTTTATGGATCAAAAGTTATCTTAAGTGTTTCCACACTAGACAGAATTTCAACAGCTTTGACATCACTGACAGTTCTAAGAGCAATCCATGTGGGTAAAAAGCTGGCCAGAGAAAGAATCTGGTAAAATATTAACAAACAGAAAGAGCGCTCTGGTTCTGGCTTCGTTCCGGCTCCAATCACTGGAGGACTCAGGATTTCTTTCCTGCATTACATAAAACTTCATCTTTGGAGTGTTTCACAAATATTAACTAATCCTCTAGTTACATTTTCTTCACTTAAATGTTCTGCTCTTGAATAGGAACTTGTTTGAATTGGTGTACCTTCAGAAGCACTGTTAGCCGTAAGCAAATATCTAGCGACAAGTTTATTAAGTGAAATTTTCCATCTGGGGCAGTTTCAGTTTGCTCATGCAATACATCTACCTGTATCTCTTCAGTTCTGGGGAAAAAAAATTAATCTCTGAATATTAATTTCTGACTATATTTACATACATGAAATAGAAGCTATGTTAAGCATTTTGATACACAAAACATTCAAGTCCATTTTCAAAAGCAGTTTAGACTGTTGAGTTTCATCTTACTAGATCTTGTTGCCTAGGTCACTTCTGGAAGCAAGTCACAGGCTTGTAAATTAGGCGTGCTTTTGCATTGTTTGCTTGTGAAAAGCAAGCTACTGCATTTCAACTTTAGTGCACATTCCTGCAGATTTTGTTCAAGGTCCTTCACACTTGGACAGGCCCAAGCAAAACCAAGTAACATCTGAAGGTCCTTGTTCAGTGTTCTCTTGTCATATTTCACTTTAAATAACTTTTTTTAATTCTAGGGTATTGGTTCTCTTGTTCTGTTTTGTAGAACTAACCTTACAAGTTTGCAGTTTGCATTCACATGGATTTTTGGCAGTCCCAAACTTAATAGTCATACAGAATGCTTGTGTTGTGTGTTTTGATGCTCCAAACACCTAAGGAAATAGCCTTTGCTAGCTATAACTGTAGTGTCTCTACTAATGTCAAGACATGACCATATAGAAGACTTCAGAGGAAGGGATGCATTGTGGCATTAGGGCTTGGTTAGTTTGCCTTTGGATCTACAGGATTAGGGCCTCCCACATTATTCCTGGAAGTATCCCCTCAGCTGAATACAAAAGATCCTTCAAAACTGAGGGAGTAAATCAAGACCCAGTCTGTCTATAAGCAGTATTGACTGTGTGCTGTTTATGGATCTGCTCACTGCTGTTACTGGTAATGCTCCTGTTCAAGCAAAAGAATCTTTCAAGCTGTATCCACTACCCTTCAGACTGCCCGCACTGTTCTAAAGCATTGGTGTTGTAAAATTCTGCTTTAGCATCTGGCAGATGCGGTAGAGCTCTTGGGTAATGTATTATTAAAGTCCTTTTTCCAGGTAGGAAAATACATCCGAAGCTCTTGCATGTGCCGAAGCATCCTCCTCCGGACCTTCTGCACCTGTAGGTAGCCACTAGGTGGCAAAGCTGAACAGCAGCATCGCGCAGCAGAGCTCCCTGAACTGCTGCCACCTGCAATAACAAATGGCACCAAGCCGGGAGCCCAGGGCTTGCGCACACACGAGCGGACAGCTGCCTCAAGCTGAGCCCGAACGTAAAAACATGTTCTGCCAAGTGTCATGTTTTGACAGTAGCCACCGTGTCGTGATTTGCACGGAGCTATAAACCCTCAATAGATTAATTCGTTCCATGATTCCTTCCTTTGTTTAGACTTTCTACCATGTTGTCGACTATGAAAACTTGCCTTATCCTGCTGGTAACTGATCTTTGCCAGTTTGTGCACCTCTTGTTCTTGCTCCATGATTGAATAGTACCTGAGATTCAAACCTGTCATACTTAAAAACTTCAGCTAGTAGAGAATGCTGTGACGTGTACCACAATTGTGTTATGACTACTTCTGCTGTCTGCTTTGGCACTTCACAGAAAATCTAAAGTTAAAATCTCAGTGCCTTGAAAAATAAGCAGTAACAGTCTGGAGTTGAGCATCTATAAATGCTGCCTGCAGCTTACGATGAATATTGTGATTGACCAATTCCTCTTATCTTACCTGATGAAATCTGTGAAAAGGCTAAGGTTCAGTTAGTGATTTTCAGAGAATTGTGTGAGGGGCTACAGAATGGACTTCCACTGCTGTTAAGAGCAGTCTCCCTGCTTCCCAACCAAAGATGTTACTTTTTTGAGTTAGTCCTCTCTAGTCCACACAAGTATTTTAGCAGTAAATAGGAAGATTTCTACAGTAATTACCACCTTCTGTGAAAGAAGATGAAACAAAACACCCCAATGATAATGGCAGTAGTGCAGCTTTGTCAAGCCCACAGAAATTCCTTCAAGCCCTTTGGATCAAGCACATCCAAACGTGTTTTGCTTCAGTTTTTGTGGCTGCTGGTGATTTCTTGAAACAGATCAAACTGTTGCAGCCAGATACTTTATCACCATTTCACAATATAGGAACAGGTAGGTCTGACTTTGTATCATTTTCCAGGGTGTTGGTGTTGCCTTGACTGATACAGATGTCCTCTGACAATGGAAAGAAGGGTAAATTTGTACAATGTGGTGTTTAGAAACAGCTGAACAGATAGCACTAGACTTGGAACAGTTACACTGACCTTTCAGCTGTCTTTCTCCTCTCTTAAGCAGTCTGATGCTAATGGAGGATGAACAGGTACAGATGAAGCAAGAGTTGAGCAGGAGATGTTGATGTATTATTATACCATCAGTGTAACAAGCCTTAGTGAGGAGTTCTGTGCCTCCTATGCACAGAAGTGAGTAACAACTCAATACAAGACTTGGACAATGAGGCATTATGGTAGAAATGTGTTCAGAGAAAAATACAAACCATTTCTCTTCAACTATCCAATCTCAGCATTAAATACAAACACAGCAACAAAGTATTTTTCTTTCTTTTTCTTTTTTTTTAGCAGTGGAGTTTGGAGTTATACAGTCATCTGAGCAATCTGAAGAATCTCAGCAAAATAGCAAAGCCAAGGATAAACTTGAAATGCCAGATGCGGATTTGAGAGTCAGAGGGACCAGGCTGGCAGTTCAGCAGAAGTTAAAATCCAGGAGTGCATCTGGACTATCCCATAAAGCATATCCCATAAACCCAAAAATCTCTTCTAAAATGGCAAAAATCCGCAACTATAACATTAAAGACTGATTTCTTTGTGGGCAGCAAGCTCCAGGTCCCCTCTTGCTCTTAAGTTACTTGGAAACCTATAAATCAGATCTAAACACCAGGTTCATTTTTTTAGTATGTTGAGTTGAGATGTTTGCAGCCAGAAGAGAGAACAAATACCCTGTTTCATACTGTGAAACCCTAAAATAGAAGGTTAATCTGTGGACGTTATGAGGTTACAGAATTCACTGCTAGTACTGGTTTATTTTAATTATATATGTTAAATATTGCTTGCGTCACAGATTTAGAAATGCCCAGTTAAGACATATGTAAAGCCTTGTGCCTTTAGGCAGGGCTTGCAGGTCTTTGGCAAAGATTTTGTTGAGAAACTGTAGATGTGATTTAAGCTTAGTGGGCTGCCTCAACCTATTTGTTTTCTTTTAATTAGCAATGCAACCGTTAATCCTGGGCAGCTATCTTTCAACATGAAATAAAGAGGTTAGAAAAGATCACACCTGAGCCTGTACTGATTCTCACCTTCTGTAGCGATTTCCACTTGGTCAGACAGCATGAAAAAGTGTGAAATTAAACTGTATTGTCACACCATCAATTATATATTCTTTAACAAGAGGTTGCATAGAGTTTAAAACAGTGAAAAATATGACCTTTAGCAGCACTTGGAATTGTGCAGAAGCATTGTAAGAAATAAGTTTTACAGCAGATGAAACTGAAACAAAGCTTGTCTGAGCTGTGATGTAGTGAGGGATATCCATAGATGCCAGGACATTGAAACAAGTGATCAGTGCATTTTTGTAATGTTTCCAGTAATGCTGAGCTGTCTTGGGCTAGTACAGTGACAATCTTTGTTATAAGGAAAAGAAATACACGTGAAAAATTGCAGGAAAGCCTGTCTTACTGTGAGAAAGGTCATGCACTAGAATAGATTGCCCAGAGAGGTTATAGAGTCTCCATCTGTGGAAATATCCAAACCCCAACTAGATGTGGTCCTGAGCAACCTGCTCCAGTTGACCCTTGCTGAGCAGGGTGATTGGACTAGGTGATCTCAGGAGGTCCCTTCCAAACCAAGTGATTCTGTGACTGGTATCACTGAAGTGAATGATACTTCTCACCTGCTGTTAAAAACATATTAAATCTAAACATGAAGGAAGAGAGCTGCTTATCCAGGAGCCCTTTTTTTCCTGTAGTGCTTTTCATTTTCAGAAAGACTTTGCTGGTGCTCTTTGCAACCAGCTGTTCTTTGGGCACCTGACAATCTGGTAGAGTAAGCATTTTAAGCATTTGAATAATTCTTTTTCTATTCCCTACTGCAAATGCTTTGCTTCAGTGCAAAGGTACTTATGATACTGTAGCCAAATGCTAAATCTGCAACAAATTTCATTGAGGTGTTACCAAGCCAATAGGAAGCCTGAAAGGCTTTTGTGAGCTTCTTTCTAAATCATTGAATTACTTGAAAATCCTGCCACTGGATTCAACATTTAGCATTGTTCATGAGCCGGAACAACATGATGCATTCCTCTGAACCAGGCCTTGAATGAGCTCTTTCTGTAGCTCAAAGCATAGTGGTTTCTAACAAGTAGAGGAATTTTGGCCCAGATCACACCAGCTACAGCTCTCACTGGTTTTCAAGAACACAATGTGTAAATTCCAAAATTTTTAATGGTTGTAGATTATCCTGATTTTTTTTTTCCTCATTTGTAATTTATTTCCAATTCCATGGTTAAGTTTGAACTCCAGGGATGTGCAGTGTTTTAGTGCTATGGGATTTGGTGCATTTACAGGTGTTAAAAGCAGTGTGCCCTTAGAAAAGGAGCAGTTTGTTCCCTAATGCTAGTAATAATAAACTACATCTGAGCAGGGAAAACATTATCCTGTATGCCTTGCATCATAGATAAAACCCCATGGGCTGCAAACTTCAGAACTGCCTTTGTGTAGGTTTCTTTGCAGGCTTTTAGAAGTAGTTGTTGTTGTTGTTTGGTTATTTGAGGGGTTTGGGTGTTTTTTTGGTAGTTCTTTGATTCCTCCCCGCCCCCCNAACTGGTTTCTTCAAGATAGCTGTAGGTTAGGGAAGGTAGTAGCTCTTGGTTGTTTCATTTTGTTATGTTTGTGGTAGAAAAAAAGTCAATTGTACATTTGTTTGAGAGTCATAAATATGCTGAAAAAGAAAAAAGTCTGCATAATAACAATAAAGAATACAAACATATGGCTTGGATCCTGTGTGGGGAGTTTGTGCTAAGTGTGTACTAAATACTAAAATTCTCTTATGACCAAAATATTTAACAAATTGATTCTTGAAAAAACAGATGACAGTGGTGATGGTAGTGCAATGGATGCTGTTGAATTGTACAAAGAAAGGAGAACCTGTCAAAAAAAGAGATTTCCAGCCACTCCCTACTGAAAAGATAAAACGGAGTAAACTGCTGATTGTCGCTGATGTCAAGGGGTTAAAAAGCTGTTGTACTATTGAGGAATATAGGGAGAAGGGCAAAAGTTCCGTGCAGAGAAGGTTCTAACTGAGCTGTGCTGCGTGTTGCGTGGCAGCAGGGAAGGGCTCCCACTGGAGACCGGACCTCCGAGCGAAGCCTTCTCTGCCCACAGCCGAGAGGCAAGGCCAGGGTTTCCTCCCGACCGGGCTCCCGTTCAGCGGCCGAAGGCGGGATAGGGGGGGATGTGGGGTGTGCTGGCGTGGCAGCCGTGGGTAGAACCAGCAACGCTCCGATCGCTGCTCTTCCCTTTGATTTGAGGAGTGTGCGTTATACAGACTGTGGATAAAGGGCGCCCGCCCGCAGAGCGATTCCGTCCCTCGGCATGGTGGGTGTACGGGAGCACGGCAGGGTGCGCGATAGCCCGCTCTCCACCTCCGGACCGGTTCCCGCTGCCGCCAGTCACGACGGCGCGAGGGGCCCGGGCACGGGGCAGCGCATCCCCAGCCGGCGTGCCCGCTGCCCTGTGGTAACCCCGGGACCGCGCTCCGCCGGGGTGAACGACCGCCGCCGAAGATGCTGCTCGCTCCGCCGGCGGCGCCGGCCGTCCCCTCAGCCGTCACCACA
The DNA here is from genome assembly GCA_013396675.1 of Eubucco bourcierii. Classification (NCBI taxonomy): domain Eukaryota; kingdom Metazoa; phylum Chordata; class Aves; order Piciformes; family Ramphastidae; genus Eubucco; species Eubucco bourcierii. Next base: position 733,421 of record VWZE01008295.1, read on the forward strand.
TCGCCTTATCGCCTAGCAACACCCCACGGGCCCCGCGATTGGCGGCGCCGCGCCCCCGCCCACACTCTGCCGCCCCCAGATTGGGTGCCGGCCCGGGGATTGCGCGTCCGGCCCGTCCCCTTCTCTTTGTGCGCCGCGGACGCTCTGCAGTCCGGCCGAGCCTGGCCCGGCGCCCGCGCGACACACGCGCCTCCTGCCGCGGCACTAGTGCGTGTGTGTGTGTGTGTCCCTCGGTGTGCGCACCGGGAGAAGTAGGACAGGGACTCGAGTTCACCCGCGCCCGTGGAGGGTCTGCGTTGCCTCACCCACCTGGCCAGGCCGGTCCGCAGCCAGCCCCTCCCCGCCCCCGCCCCACAGGGCCCGGCCTTCCACGGCCTCCAGCAGGGGGCGGGCCAAGAGATATTGGCCCGGTGCCTCGGGTACTGGGGGCCTGGCTGGGCCCGCCCCGGCCTGGCCACGGCCCCCTTCTCCCGTTGAGCGGCTCTGGCGGGCAGGGGTTGGCATCACCCCGGGGCCGGCTCGGGGCGGCCCTGCCCCAGCTCTCATTGGACTGCAGCGAGGAGTAAACTGTCAGCCCATGTGGCGTGGCCTCTGGAGGTGGCGACTGCTTAAATAGCGCTGGGAGCTAGAGGGAGACAGTGAGGAGAGTGCCGAGCATCGGCCGTGCGCAGTTTGGTACCGGCCGCCGCAGCAGCGCCCGCGTCCACCCGCAGAGCCCGCCCCGCAGCAGTCCGGTCCAGTGCTGAGCTAAAGCCAGAGTCCTCCCGGCACGAAGCTTTCCGTCCCTGTGCAGGTACCGGCGAGATAAAGAATGCGGTCCGGTCAGAACAGCGGCATCCCCTGCTCCCGCGGGCCGCTGCGCCTGGCTGGCGCACCGAGGAGGCTCCATCTTGCCCCCTGCGTCGTGCGGGGCTGTGTTCGCTTCTCGCTGAGCTGGTGGTGGGGGGTCCGCAGGAAAGGTCGGGGTCCGCGGGCCCAGCCCGCACGGCCGGAACGTTCTTGCGCGCCGGCGTCGTGGTCGCCGCGCCTTGTTGCCGCGGGCCCATCCCGTGGCCCAGCGCGGCCACGGCAAGAGAATCCCCGCCAGCTCGGTAGTCACCGAGCCGCAACCTCCCGCTCCGCCCGCCTCGCGGAGGGAGCTGAGCGGCTGCATTGTGGTGCTGGCGCTCGGCCATCTTGGCGGCGGGCGGGGACCATGCCGCTGCCGCGACCCCTCGCCGCCGGGCCAGGCGGGTTCGGGGGATGCAGGGGCGCACCCGGTGACACGGCCAGGAGCCTTACTTCCATTCTTCTCGAGCTTCAACGTACCGATCCCTATCAGCGGCGCTGGTGGGTGGCGGGGGCCGCGCCCGGTGTGAGGCGATCAGCGCTCGCCGCGGGGCCGGGCGGCCTCGTCGGGATCGAGCTGGCGCAGCTCGGGTGTAAGGCGAGCGGCGCGGAGCACCGGGCTGTCTCCTGGGGCTGAGGGGGCCGCTGTGCGCTGGCAGCGGGGCGGCGGCGCTGCGCTCCCGCGCGTTAGCGTGAAAGCACCGGCGCGGCAGGCTGGGGAGGCTTGTGCGGGAGGAGAGCGAGCGTTGGCTCTTGCGAAAGGTGACTTCTTAATAGGTGCGAGGCAACCATCGCAGGAGAGGTAGCGAATGTACTCCTTAACGTCTCCTCACTTCAGTATGCTCCAGCAGCCCACATGGAGTTTGGTCGTACACGAGCCTGGATTTGGTGGTGCGACTTTGTCAGGAACATGATACTCATCATCTTTCTTTCGCTGGCTTTGCTCCGATTTGATTTTTTTACTCCACATTCCTTCCCTGACATAGGGCCCTTTGAGATGCTGAGTGAATATTTTTCTTGCTAAAAGCTTTATTTGGATGCTTAAATGGAAATAGGCACTGTTGAAGTTGTTGTATCTGTTAACTTGCATACACCTTCACAGAGCAATGTTGAAGCCTCTGGAACATGTCTTGCCTTAAAGGACAGAAGAATGGAGAAGCCTCAAGCTGCACAAGCAATGGGGTTCACCTTTTTCTGCAGCCTCTCTGCTTGAAGCAAACTGCAAAGAATAATACGTTGTGAAAGGCTGCATTGAGTGGATGAGCTCAGAGGATGAGGTCCCAACGTGGAGGGCTGTTTGAACAGTTTACAAACATGATGTAGTGATGCTGGGGATTAAAATCTTTGTACAAATCAGTTCTGATCATTCAGCAGTCAATGGAGCTTCTTCTCACCTACTTCTCTCAGATAACAAGCTCTGACACAGAGTGTGTTTCCTGTTAAGTAATGCATTTAAAATATGAAAACACACTGCCACTTTTCATCTCTTTTGGTCACTGGGACAAATCCAGCCTTGAAACAAAGACAGTTAAAAGGTCTCTGTTAAAGTGAAGCTATAGCACACAGATTGACTGTAGCCAAATGCTTTCAGGAAATGAAAAGCATTCTGTGTTTGCCTCCATTTGGTGAAGGGTTTTTTGGAGGCAGGCTTTATAGCTCTTTACAAGAGAAATTACTATATAATGATAGTTTTAATTATGAATTTTAGAAGTGATAGAGATTGGAAGACCTGTAGTCAGACTGCAAAATGAAGATAGCAGTGCTTTTGTCAGTGTCTCTGGTGAAGGAAATTTTGAACGTAGCGTGTTACAATAATTGGAGCTTCAAAAAATTATCAAGCTTTGGACTGCCTAGAAACAGTAGCAGAGATAGCTTTGAGTCTGTCCCACTCTGATGACAGCCATCAAAATAACAGTGAAAGAAATATTATGCTTCTGATGAACCATACATCAGACAAAACAAGATTTTAGATTTCTTTGCAAGCAGTTTCTTTTTCCTCACCCTTTCCTCAATGAAGCTTAGGTGAATATAGAACAGAACAAGAAAAATGTTCTCTTAAATGCTTGACAAAGTAGGTATGAGTGGGAGAAGAAATCAGATTTACCTTCACTTTTAAATTTTTTCCTTGTCTTTCCTTTTCCCCCTCTGAAAGCTTACAAACTTAATGGATACAGAGATTCTTTTAAAGGTGAAGAGTAGATAAAACTGTAAAAAGTAAAATTTAGCGGCTACCTGGGATGGTGGAATATGATGGTTAATGGTTTTCTTTTTTGATTAATGTTTTGGTGCTGAATTAGTGAGGTAGTGAAAAAAATTTTAAACAGAGTGGGGATCAGTATTCCAACTTCAGAGTTAACTTTGATAATCTCATTAAACAGCCTTGATACCAGTAGGTGTCCAATACATAGAGAACAAGGTTAAGAAGGTATAACATGATTGGAGAAAGGAGCTGGCATCAACAAACCAACCAGCCTTGTCAAATGGCTAATGTGGGAGGCAGATAACCAGAACACAAGTATAAAGTGATGAAAGCTTTTACTGGTCAATAATACCAGAAAGAATTGTTAGTTATTACCAGTCGCAGACTATATGAGTCAGCAATGCAATATCACTGCCAAAAAAATATTGTGTAAATCCAATGTGGTGATAGTTTATGCCTAAATGAAGTGTCTGTAGGACTGGTGTGTTGGGACTGATGTGGGGGTGCTTGCTTCTCCCTCCTGTCCCCTCAGCTAGTGCAGATTGCCTGGGAAGCATTCACAGAATTCAGTTCAAGTGAAACTGGGTAAGCAGAGGAAAAAAAGATGTTAGAAGTGCTAAAATACAACCTTAAGAAATCAGAGAATCCTGTTTGTCCCTCTTCTTTGTCTTCTTTTTTGATCTGTTGCTTTTCATCACCTTGTTCATCAGATGTAGTAGGAAGAATCTGTGTAATTGCTCCAAGTCCAATGTCCTTTAATACAGCTGTAGAAATAATTTTCTTTCTTGATCTGTGTGATGCCTTCTACTTGAAAATCTGTCAGTGTACTTTGTATAGTCCAGAAAAACTCTACAGAGAAAAAAATGAGTCACTAGTATAGTAAAATAATATTTCATTTGGGGGTAAAGTCAGTCAAATTTAAAATGGTCTGCCTGCTTGTTATCTGCCAAGGAAAACCAAAGCCATTGTTGGTACCCAGGACATCTACTTTAATCACTAGTTAATCAAAGATAACTTAATAGTAATGAGTTTTTTGGGGTTTTTTTTTGTCTTCCCACTCTTTTCCATAACAAATCATAACTCTTTCTGCTGCTAAATCTGTACTTTGTGTGTTATCTTAAACATAGACACTTGGACCTCTGTGTCAAGTCAAAATCTTTCCTTACTTTGTGTATTAAAATTCTGAAGTTGTGGCTCCTCTTGCCCATGTACCCAGCTAAAATTAACTTTTTGGCTCTTGTTCTTTGTACGTTTTGATTACTGCAGCTTCTTTTTCTCCACCTTTGACACAGTCTTGCTCAACTACATTCATAAGATCTTGGCAAAAATGACTCTGCTTACAAATTCTGTTATTTCGCTGTCTCAGAGGAACATTTTGTCAAGATTGGCTGTACCTGGATGGTGATTTTTCTGATAACTTCAGGGGAAGACATAGGAAGAAGCAATCCTAGAAGAGCAATTTCAGTCCCTTGAAATACAAACTTTATTTCTTTCCCTAGAGATCATTGCTCAAAGAGCTAAGGCATAAAATTGAATCATAATCACATTATCATTGAAACATATCACAGTATGTCTCTTGTCTTATGATTAGGTTGTAAGCTTAGTGTCTGAGGTCTACTCCTTCTCTACCCCTAGCACAGAACTCCCCAGGGAGAGTGATACCAATAAAGCTGACTTGATTTATGTGAGTGGAAAAACTTGAAGCCTTCTCTTCAGAGCAGAGCCTGGGCTGAGTCTCCGTTTTGGGGAACAGTTTCTCAGGAAGGGCCTTGTACCTTGGCTGTTTAATGTTTCCCTTTTTAAAGGAGCAGCCAGAATGGAATGGAACTTCTTGTGTCTGGGTGCTTAGCATAAGACTGAGAAATCCAAGATGTCCTTTCGGGAGCACTTGTTTCTGCTCCCAGAAGGGATTGACTAGGTGAGGTAATCACCTCTTCAGTATTGCAAGTTGCATAATTCCACAGTTACTGCACAGATCTGAATCAAGATAACTGCTGAAGGAAAGAAGAAGGATGAAAGGAGCTTCTTTACTGTAAGGGTCACAGAACACTGGAACAGGCTTCCGAGAGAGGCTGTGGAGTCTCCTTCTCTGAAGACTTTCAAGGCTGTCTGGATGTGTTCCTCTGTGACCTGAGCTAGATTGTCTGGTCCTGTTCTGGCAGGGGGTTTGGACTCGATCTCTTTGGGTCCCTTCCAACCCCTGACATCCTCTGAGCCTGTGAAAAGAAATCAGGCAACCTTTCTGGTGGTGCATTCTGGCTGGACTACACCTCAGCTAAGCAGAGACTTTGCTTCCCCTCTGCACATGCCAACCTCTTTCAGCTGTAGGAACGTGTTACAGCTGAGCAGCGTGTGGATGGAAGAGTCCTGTTGCCTGCTCCAAAGCGCTCCTGAAAGGAACTCCTGAAAGAGGCTGCAAAGTTATGCCTAAGTGAAGTGCCTTGCTTTGGAAGAACAGCTATGAAATTCTCATCCAAGAGTATCCATGAGTATTTTGTGGAGGAGATGATCAAGCACCACCATTGCTTAAGCAAAGTACCTGTGTAGCAATGTGGAAGTCAAACTTGAGGTCTTCCATAGCAGTCTTTGCTTCAAAGTTATTAAGGCATGGTCTTGGCTATTGGAATGCTCAGCTTTCTTTGTGGTTTTTACTTGTTAACTTCTCACATGTTAGTATTTCAAATAGCTACAATATTTTGCTTCTGCTTACCAGAAGAGTTATTTAAGGAAGTTCTGTGAATGCTTACTACCTCTTGTTTATGTAACCACACTTTTAATTATTTATATATATAAAAACTAACCCATGTATTTCATTCCTTCCTTCTTTAACTTTCCTACTTAGTAACTGCAAACTGATTTGAACTTAACTGAAATGCCAGGTTAGCTTGCATTCTCTCTACTTGGTTGTTAATACAGTGTAATAGACAATAAATGAGTTTGCTGACTGTAATACATGAGCCAGAATTTGTTATTGTGATCTGTATAGGTGTCCTGCCATGCTGTGTTGTACAGCATCCTGCTGTACTTGTGTTGTTTGAGATTAAGGTCTTAGAATGCAAATTTCTTGGGACAAGGCTAAGTGTTTTCATCCTATCTGGAATCAAGATCTGTTCTGCCAACCTCAGAGCACTACTGTGTACCACATGTACTCAGTTCCCCATTGCCAGTCCTCTTAAACGTGTGGTGGCACAGGGTCCAGTTAGGAAATACTTCATATGTAAAACTTCCTTCTTGTTTCGGGTATTTAAAGTGATGCAAGTTGTACTGTAACCTCCTTGCTTCTGTGTGGGTTTTCTCCTGTGTCTTTTGGGTTGCTTTGGTTTGGGTTGAATTGTTTTTGTTTAGTTTGGAGGTTGGTTGGGGGGAGGGTGGTGGGGTTTTTGTAGTGGTGGTGTTTTGGGGGGTTTTTTTGCTTGCTTGTTTGGTTTGGTTTGGTTGTTTGTTTTTTGCTGACTGGGTTTGTGTTTCTGGGGTTTTGTTGGTTCATTTTATTTTCCCTTCCAAACTTTCTGATTATTGATTCTTAAGTTAGCATTGGATGTTGGAATGATCGTAGAACTTGTTTTGCTACCTGTTAGGTTTGCCTTGTAATTATGTATTTTACTATATGTATTTCATAATTTCTCCACCCACCTCTGCTGCAGCATGTTAATCTTTCTTCTCTGCTGAGTTCACAGAGGCTCTGCATTTAGTAGGGGTAGACTTGTTCTTTTTTTCTACTTGCCATGCAGAAGTTGGTGGTTCTTGGAGCCCAACACTGCTTCTGGATCGATTTTTCTCATCCTCATTGACCCCATGAATGTCATGGTCCACTTGATTAGTTGGGATGTCTTTTAGCTCAGGCTCCGTGGGCTGTTCCTGTGTGGGTGTTTCTCCTGCAAATACACTTGTTTGTCACAAGGTGCTGGGAGGACGAGACACACATACTCCTTCTCTGTGAAATCTTACTGATCTTACTGCCTTGTGGATCTCAGCAACAGGGAGAAGTTAAAAGATGGAGGACGTGGTGATTGCAGGCATAGCAGGAAAGCTGCCAGAATCTGAGAACTTGCAGGAGTTTTGGGAGAACCTGATGAATGGAGTTGATATGGTCACAGAGGATGATCGGAGGTGGAAACCAGGTGAGTGCTTATGGTCTCCTTTTGAAGCCCTGAGTTCTGAGTGTTCTAGAGGAGTTATCTATGAAAGGAAATGGTTTATCAGAAGTGAAACCCTGACAGAGCTTCTGAGTTCAGTTCTGATAAAGCATCAAGAAATTCAGGAACAGAACACTTAGAAAGGTCTCATCCAATCTGTTTTCTAAGGTTATGTCCCATGCAGTAGTAGCTTCTAAATAGTATATCTTATTTCCAAATAAAAACTGCTGACAGAACAGCTAGACATCATGAATCCTGTACCTGCTGTTAATAACTGTTGCAGGAACATGACTCTGACATTTTTCTGTGTTCAGAAGTAGCACAGGGACAGCCCTGTCATGGTTGGCTTTTTACAGTGTTCTTTTTGGGTCTGATTATTTTTCTGAAGTGTTTGGTATAAGTCTATCCAGTTCAAGCTAGTAATTTGCAGAACTAAAAAGTAGCTTTTGCTTCTGTTCTCACTGGTGGCTGACTGGAACCTCTGTTTGTTTGCTTGGTACAACTTCCCAGAGCAAAACTGCTTGGATTAGGTAAATGTCTTTTGCTCTCACATCTAGGAGAGTCTCAAAAAATGACAATTGCTTGTCATTTTTGTTAATGCAGTCATTTCTAAATGAGATTCAGAGAGATGGGTAGGTGGATATTCATGCAGCACTCTGGGTACTGCAACAGGGAAATGAGACTCACATGTAATTGAGAGCTAGCTGTGGTCATTCTGTTCTTTGTCTCACCTAGAAGCTGCTGCAAACTTCCATACTCTGTGACTCATTGTTGGATTTTTCTTTTCAGGAATTTATGGACTGCCCAGGAGAAATGGAAAGCTCAAGGACCTAAGCAAATTTGATGCATCCTTTTTTGGGGTTCACCCCAAACAAGCTCATACAATGGATCCTCAACTTCGCATACTCTTGGAAGTTTCTTATGAAGCTATTTTGGATGGAGGTAAGCAGCTGAATGTTTGAAGAGGGAGAATTGAGCTGTATTGCCTCTATCTCTGCAGCAGATGTAGACATGGACTTGTGTTGTGAGGTGTCTAACAAGAGGAAGCAATGAGGTTTCTAACAAGAGAAAGCAGTGAGGTGTCTAACAAGAGAAACAGTCACATTAGAGAGGAGAACATAGAACTGTTACACGAATTACAACAGAGCTGTTTCCCCTGGATCTCAAACTAGGAAATCTGTGCTGACTGCCAGGAAATCTCTACCTGCTTCATCTGGTGAAACTAATATGATAGAAACTCTTAACAACAGTTACCAGAAAACATTTCTAGAGCTTTTCTATGTTCTGCTCTACCCTAATGTTGCATAATAGATCCCTTTGTTAAGGGCCTATTTGTAGTGCAGAAAGAAGATGACTTGGTTAGAATTCTCATCAGAGGTCTAGAAGAGTGGCAGATGGCCTGATGTATTTCTGTCTGTTGGCCAGGTTCATGGAAAATTTGTGGCATTTGATCTGCTACTGTAGAAGGCTTGTCTAGGAAGTGTGCTCTCAGAAACAGCAATCTCTTTCCTTCATTACTGCCAGTGTCTGGAGATTTTGATTTACCTAAGCTGGAGCCAAAAAGTTTACTTTTTGTGTTAATCAGTCTCGTGCCTGAATATAAACATAGGAAAGAGTTGGAACCACCTCACTAGTACTGACTTACTAAAATTAACACTTGTTAATTTTAACAATTAATTTTAATTTAACACTTCTGCTGCTCAGCCTCAGTCTGGAGGTCTTGACTGTAGCAATGCCCAGCTAAGCTGAGGAGCTGTCTCTGGGAGCACTATATTCTGACCAAAAGCCACTATCAGAGTTCTGGTGGGCTCTGCACTAAGCCTTGCTATATCTGCAGTTGAAACAGGTAATAGGTAAGGCCTGCCAGAAAGGGACACCAAGTAGTATTTCATGACCTGATACCACCATACTTCCTGACACCTCCCCAGTTTGCATCTCCAAAGTTTGTCTGCTGTAATCTGCTTTCCAATATCCTCGTAGGCTTTGACCCATCCACCCTCCGTGGCACAGACACAGGGGTATGGGTTGGCAACAGTGGGTCAGAAGCTGGTGAAGCCCTTAGCCAAGATCCAGAAGAGCTTTTGGGATACAGTATGACTGGCTGCCAGCGAGCTATGGTCCCCAACAGGATTTCCTACTTTTATGACTTTAAAGGTAAGTGGGCATGATTCTACCACAGCTTTTCTGTAGAGAAGTGAGGTGGATATAATGATGTAGATCCTGTTTGGATTGAGAAAGTAACCTGCAATGATTGTAAAGATGCATATGGGAAGGAGAAAATGTATTGCAACTGCATGATGAGACTCTTTGTAATGCTTTGTAACTCAGTTGCTACTAATGGGCAGAGCTGAGAGGGAAATGATGCCAGGAGGCCTAGGTCTTTCCTGGCATTTGACTGCTATTTGGTGCCAGGCTATGCAGAAGTCAGCTAGCCCAGAGACAAGCTCACTGAAACAGCTGCCTCTTCTTGAATCAAGTGCAAGAAGCAGTAGAGCTACTGAAATTGTGATTGGAGGTGTAGACATGACTTGACCATGTGTGGTGTTGAGGACTGGAGGGATGGGGAGTTGTTCTGAGGAACAGCACAGAATAGCAATAATGGCCAGGGTAGCACCAGAGAAGGGGAGAGATTCTTCTTGGTGAAGGTATGGAAATAGATGAGAGTTACCTGTGAAACTGCAGTATCTAATTTTGATGGAGGCAGGTGGAGTTTATAAAAATACACTTAATACCAAGCCAAACTGTTCACAATTTTTTTTCCACCTTTCTCATCCTTTACTACCTGGGAAGCAGGCAGAGATATGATTCTTGCCTCCCATTGTACTGGGATTAGCTGTTACCTACTGAAGCAGCTCTCATTTAACTCTTATTTTTAACAGTACAATATCTTTCTCATGTGATTCCGTCAAGAATTGCTCTCCAGAGTCTACATAAGAAATAAACAGGAAAAAAAAAACCACCAAAACAATCTCCTTTTTGTTTTCCCTTTCTGTTTCCTAAGGGCCAAGCATAGCTATTGACACAGCCTGCTCCTCTAGTCTGGTTGCTCTGGAAAATGCTTATAAGGCAATTCGCAACGGACAGTGCAGTGCAGCCCTTGTAGGAGGGGTCAATATTTTGCTGAAACCCAACACCTCTGTGCAGTTCATGAAGCTGGGTATGCTTAGTCCTGATGGTGCCTGCAAGGCTTTTGATGCTTCAGGTAAGACATTAGTACAAAAGGTTGTTGCGTGAGAGGAGCTTCCTGTGGAATCTGTGACCAGATGCTGCTTTAACAGAGCAAAGAGCTTCTCTTGAAGTTGTTCTTGGCTGCTCTGTTTGGGTCATAGCCTGAACCTGATCTGTGTTGCATCCTCCACTGAACCTGGCAAGCTCACTGCATGGGAGAAACTGTATGGCTCAGTCCTCAGCCACTGGGGAGGGGCAGTATCTGCCTCTTCACGGAAACTTTCTGTCCTCACTTGTCATGAACAGTGAGCCTTTCTGGACATTATTTGTTGGGTTTTTTAAAGAAATAGGTATGTCAGACTCTTAAATGTGTCTGTTGTAAGTGGTAGCTCAGGAAGAAGCTTACTTGCATGGTGGTTTGCAACTTTTTCCAAAACAGAGCAAGAAATAGTGAATTCTCTTTGCTCTCAGGGAATGGATATTGTCGCTCTGAAGCTGCTGTGGCCATTTTTTTGACCAAGAAATCCATGGCTAAGCGAATCTATGCTACAATAGTCAATGCTGGAACTAACACTGATGGCTTTAAAGAGCAAGGTAAGACCTGAGCCTCTGAAAATAAGATACTTGCCACATCTTTGTCATCCAAAATAGGATGTTGTAGAGTTCCTCTTTAGATGTGTGAAGGGTTTTTTTTTTTTTCAGTTGAGGGTTTTTTTCCCCTTTTTCTGTGCATTTGTTAATGCAGAGTTCAGGACCCTCTTTTGTAAAGAAGTTGGAAATAAGTGGTGGTTTCTGCAGTAGAAAGTAACAGGAGCATCCTGTCACTAGTTCAACCTTTTTCAGCACACCTCTGCAGTAGCTTCTGCGCTGTTGGTAGCAGCGTAGGTAGTTTCATGACTGTAAGGCTCTTTTCCTGCTGCTGCCCTACTTCTCTTGCTCTTGAGTTCTGGACACACAAGTTTCACATATTCTGCTTGATTTAGGTATGGCTTACTATTTTGTTAACCAATCTTTTCACACTAGTCTAACTTACTGATTTAAGTCCATTTCTGCTTCCTCTGCTCTCCTTCCAGAGAACCTGAGAGACTTACTGTGTTTAGTGTTCAGGACTTTGGTGTAAATCCTGAAAAGATCTCTCTTGGCTCTTTTGGACCTAGTAGCCCAAAAAGGTGCTAAAACAGGAAGCATCTCATAGGAGAGAGGAATTGACAGCAATTTTTGTCCTAGGTGTAACATTCCCCTCTGGAGACATGCAGCAGCAGTTGGTCGTCTCTTTGTACAAAGAATGCGGTGTCAAACCTGAAGAAGTGGAGTATGTTGAAGCTCATGGCACAGGCACCAAGGTCAGCATAGCCCCTTTGGGACTGGCCTGTTTTCTTCTCCCTTATGTTATTTCCTTGCATCACTTACCACATTTTCCTATTAAATTAATGTCTTCTCTGTGTCTCTGTCTTTCTCCTTTTTAAATGTACTATATTTCTCTATTTCTCCTTTCTCCCAGTTCCTAGAGGATGTACTGCTACACTACTTTTGAATTTTGCCCAAACATCTTTCTGATGTCTCTTTTATGATGTGTTTTGGAAGTACTGGCTAATAGCCTTTTTGATTCTCTTCCTACTAGGTTGGAGATCCACAGGAAGTAAATGGCATTGCAAATTTCTTCTGTCAAAATAGGAAAAAGCCTCTGTTGATTGGATCAGTCAAGTCAAACATGGGTCATCCAGAGCCTGCCTCTGGACTTTCTGCATTAGCCAAGGTAACAGGCAGCTTGAGACAGCAAATTGCAGGGTGGGGAGGGCAACACAGAAGTGTGTTTGAGGGGTATGTTTACTTCTTCTATGGAAAATTTACACTGATCCAGGATAAGATGTTCTCTGGTAATAAGAATTCAGATGATTTTCATCAATTATCTACTACTTGCTTCACTTGCAAGTACTTGTAAAAACTCAGGTGACTAGACATGAGTGCTCTGTGCACATGCACACACACTTTAGTTCCCCCTTCCTGCTGAATTCTACAGGAGCGTAACTCTGCTCAGAATAAAGGCTCTGGGATCACTTTACTGATTATCCTTACACTGAACCTTCCAACAGAACACTCCTGTAAGTTGCTTGGGTTTGAGGGGCATACAAGGAGAGGGATTTAAATGTTTGGAGTAGTTGGCAATGACCGAAGATAAAAGGCAGTGTGGGCTTTCAGTGCCAAAACAGTAGCTGAGCCTTCTGGCTGTTTGTCAGAGATGTATCATCTCTTCTTCTAGTCTCTTGTGTTGGCAAGAAGCCAGGTGAGTTCTTTGGGATGAAGCTACCAGCTTGAATAAACTGGTTGTCCTAGCAACCAGCCTGCTAACTACTGCTGTAGGCAGACAGTCATCTGCTGGCTCTGGCTGCTAAACTGCTTAGCAGAGAGCTAGCTAATGTTCGTGCTTGGTTGTAAGCCTATTACTGACAGCCTCAGAGCCACACGGGCTGAAGTCACGTGTGCTTGTGCTGTCACTGCTACAACTTCAGGGTCTTCAAAGTGGACATTCTGACCTGAACACATACAGCTTGCTGTGAACGCCCTCATCTGCAAATAAAATCATGGGGACAGTGCCACTCTGCAGAGGGAAGTTTACTTTCATCACCGCTGTCCCTCAGTCTGACACTTCTCCTCATAGGAGGAGTAGTAACTGAATTGTAGTGTAATACTCTCCATCTACACTGTGTTGGACATTCTGGACAATTTGCTTAGTGCAGTTCTGCTGTGATCTGTCAGGACAGGATCATAACTTTTTGAAGTAATTTTTTTCCCTGTCTCTGCAGTTTTGCAGAACTGCAAAGGCCACATTTTGTTTTTGAAGATTTTGCTTACACTGTTAGGTGTTTAAAGGAGGCTGTATGAGGCACTTAGTGTTATGGTTTAGTTAATTAGAAAGGTTTGGCAATAGGTTGGACTCAAATGATCTCAGAGGTGTTTTCCAACCTGGTTAATTCTGTGATTCTGTTCTCACTTTTTATCATCAGTTTCTTGCTTAACTTTGTACTGGAACTTGGAGCTGCAGACAAGAGACCATGACATCTATTATGCCTGCTAGAATATCTTTTTGCTTTTTTTTGTGCTAAGTCTCATTTCCAAGTCTGACATTTAGAAAGCACCTGAAGCTCTGTCTCTGTTCTTGATTCTTTGGAAGTTGGGCAGCATTTGGTATTTCAGGATTTGAAAGTTACTCAGAATGGCAGATCAGCAGTCCTTGAGACCAAGCGAAAAACTGCATCAAACCTCCCTTAGACTTCAACTATTTCAGAAACTCTGCAGCTTCCATAAATGTTTTCTTTTGGAATTCCATAAAATGTTCTTATATGAGATGGCAGTGAGGAAAATAGGTCTTGAAGTTATCAGATTTCAGATTTGAAAAGGGTCTATTCATTATGTGGTTAGGTAGGAAAGGGACCATGGCTTGCCAAGGCTGCTGCAGTTGAATTCTGGTGTACCTTTTGAGCTACTCAGCCTGTCTAGCTACATGCTGCACAGCACAGACAATGCTTCTTGGTGGCTCTGGTGCATGCTCACTGTACTGTACTCTCAAACTTGTGTATGAACCCTGACAGACTGGAAAGTACAAATGTGTGCTGTGTGAAGTAAGAGCAAGTCCATGGTGTACAGTACTGTAGGTGTGGAGCAGCATGCATGAAAATACTTAAACTGGAAATTTAGCCATGCTGACTGGAATTGAAGTTGTGCATTTATGCTGGTTGTTCTCCCAGGTAGGCTGCCATGTCTGAGAGTCAACTCAGAAGAACAGTTCCTGAACCAATACCTGTTTCTCTGACCATTTTGTGGTAATGAAGGAATGGCCAAACATGCAGAGCACAGAGTGTTTGCAACTGACCTTGTAGTCTGTGATTTGCTGGACTTGTGCCACAGAGGATTATGGGCTTGGCATTGTGGGCTGTTTATAAAGATGCTGCTGAGAGAAGGAGCTCTTGCTTTTTTGGCACAGCTATTCTAACTCTCACGCTCTTTCTCTACTTCCCCTTGGCTCTGCCAGTTTTGACCAGTCTGCTGTTCCTGCTTTTTTGGATCAGGAAGACAACAAATGGGTGCAAAGCAGCAAGCAGACTCCTTTATCACTGCTTCAGCTTGGCTCTTTGACAGCAAAAGCAGAAGCATTCATTGTGATGAGGAAGAGAGTGGTGGTGTGTGTCTGGGGCAAGACAAAGCAGAGTATAATGAAGGGACAGGTTCTGAAAGGGGAGAAAGAAGATGTCACATTCATAGCAGCCAGACTGCATGGATTTCCAGTTAGAAAGGGTCTGGAAGCTAAACTTAAAGCTACCACTCTCACCTTCACTGCTGACTTGCTGCATGGACTTGAAACGTACCTAGACGAAGTAGGTACTACCTCAGTAACATCAATAATGCTATTTGCTGAAGTGTCCCTTTGTCCAAACAGCTGCTTTAGTGTGTGCTACATCTCATTTATAGGAAAACAATAACAGAAACCTGTTTGCTACAAGGAAATGTGGAGCACAGAACACTTTGTTTTTCCTTCCAGGTCATTCTCTCTTTGGAACATGGAGTGTGGGCTCCAAATATTCATTTCAATACCCCAAATGCAGATATTCCTGCCTTACACGACGGCACTTTGGAGGTAGTCTGTAAACCAATACCAGTGAAAGGTGGCCTTAGCAGTATCAACTCTTTTGGCTTTGGAGGTGCTAATGCTCATGTCATTCTGAGGCCAAATGAGAAAAAACGCAAGCCCTTGGAGCCTCTCACCACACCGAGACTGGTTCAAGTTTGCGGCAGAACCCCGGAAGCTGTGGAAACACTAATCCAAGAGAGCAGGAAACATGCAGGATGCAGTGCATACCTAAGCCTGCTCAATGAGATCTCTTCAATTCCTGTATCCTCCATGCCCTACAGGGGCTACACACTGGTTGGCAGTGAGAGTGACATACGAGAGATTCAGCAAGTTCAGGCGTCTGGTAGACCGCTCTGGTACATCTGCTCAGGTAAGCCTGCAGCAGCAGGTCCAGGCTTCTGCATTCCTCTAGATTTGAGGCTTGGCAATTAACTGGATTCTTCACACTCCACTCCAGCACAAGGAATTATCTTGCAGCCTTGTGATATGTCTAGGAGATTCGTGCTTCTTGCATTTTGTCTAATCCCTCTAACTTTGCCATCTTCTGATGATGGCAAAGTCCAGGATAATAAAAAACCCCAGTGCCTAATTCAGAGTGTGTTAGAAATGTGCAATGTTTTGTTCCTAGATAGAATTCTTTCACTGCCAGAGCAAGTGTGTGATGTCTGCTCCTTTCATGGAGCATTACTAAAGCTCACTTTCTCCTTGCCTGTCCTGCAGGCATGGGAACACAGTGGAAAGACATGGGTGTGAGCCTTATGAA
This sequence comes from Eubucco bourcierii, assembly GCA_013396675.1. Lineage (NCBI taxonomy): Eukaryota > Metazoa > Chordata > Aves > Piciformes > Ramphastidae > Eubucco > Eubucco bourcierii. The sequence goes on from VWZE01008295.1 coordinate 749,143, forward strand.
GCTGGATTTGTTCCGTCAGTCTATACTGCGCTCAGATGAGGCTTTGAAGAGCACAGGCATAAAGGTCTCAGAGCTGCTTCTGCATGCAGATGAGAACACTTTTGATGACACTGTCAATGCATTCATTGGACTGGCTGCTATTCAGGTAAGACTCAAATGACTGTCTAAGAGGTCATTGATTCAAATGAGTTGTAGAAGGGGTCATTGACTCGATCAGCATGCTCTGCTGGTGTGTCTGTTTGGCCAGTCGGTAACATTTCAGACCAGTTGGTGGAAGCTTCTTTTGTGTAACTGGCAAGTGGCAGCTGTTAGAAATATCCCTTTCAGAGGAGGGTATGTGTTGTACCCTTGACTGTTTTGGACTCTGCCACTTCCAGAGACCCCATTTCAAATACTGTGTCCAGTTCTGGTGTCCCTATCTTAAGAAGGACACGGAGCTGTTAGAGTGAGTCCAGGGGAGGCCACAAAGGTGATGCAGGGGCTGGAGCACCTCTACTATGAAGCTAAGGGAGCTGGGGATGTTCAGCCTGGAGAAGAGAAGACTCTGGGGGGGACCTTAAAGCTGGAAGGGATCCTACGGGAAGGCTGGAGAGGAACTTCTCATAAGGGTGTCTAGAATAGGACAAGGGGGAATGGTTTTAAGCTGAGGAAGAGTAGTTTTAGAATGGATTTTAGGAAGAAATTCTTCAGTACAAGGCTGGTGAGGCTCTGGATCAGTCTGCCCAGGGAGGCTGTGAATGCCTCCTCCCTGGGAAATGTTCAGGGCTGGGTTGGATGAAGCCTTGAGCAGCTGAGTGTAGTTAAGAGGAGTCCCTGCCCATGATTGGGAGATTGGAGTAGATTATCTCTAAGGCCCCTTCCATCCTAAGCTGCTCTATGATTTTCTTGTGCATCTCTGTGTGGATGTGGAGCTGCCCTCTTTTAAGAGACTAAGGAATATCTTTCATTTTTATGTTTTATGCTTATTCGTACCAGGGAACAAGGTTCCATTGAATGCCTTTCAAAGTTTGTTCTGCAGGTGAACTAAATGATACTAATTCTGAGAGTCAGTATGGGATGAATTGTTTCTAATATAGACAGCTTTTAAAGTGATCTGGAAAACTGGTTGTGCCTCTTGCTTTGTACAGACATGCTCTTGGCAACCTCTTACTGTTGAAAATAGCTTCTTAGTGGAAAGCTATGTAGTGAAGAGGCCCAAGCAGTACTGGAGTGGCATAATGACTCTAGAGGTAGCTTTGAAATGAGGCTGGAGCTGCAGTTTTGACAGGTGGGGAGGGAAGCAGTAAGACCAAGAAGAATTATCTGTACCAAAAACCCATTTTGTAATGTAGTCGTTACTGCTGTGTACTTTTGAGGGCTGACATCTCCTTACTCTGGCATGGAATCACTAATCCCTACTTTTCCTTGCAGATTGCTCAGATTGATTTGCTGAAGGCTGCAGGTCTGCAACCTGATGGGATTGTGGGCCACTCAGTGGGAGAAGTAGCTTGTGGCTATGCAGATGAATCCTTAAGTCATGAAGAAGCCATTCTTGCAGCTTACTGGCGAGGAAAATGTGTCAAAGAGGGCAAATTGCCCGCAGGAGGAATGGCTGCTGTTGGTAGGTATACCCTTGTCAAAAGAGTGATACAGGAAAGCTCATCTGATCTGTTTTGTGGCACTGGGATAGAAGTGTGTTGGTGGAGACAATTTCTGTAAAATTTTGGCTGCTCTTGCCTCTTTCCGTCTGATGCAGGACAGGTTATTCACTATTAAAGCTGACTAATGATAATCTTCTCTGACCTGAAATACAGCAAAACTGTGGTAATCCATTCAAGACTAAGTGGAAATAGAGACATTGATTGACAAGTGACAGAAACCTGATAAATAATCACCCTGACAAGAGAGCTGAAAATCTAAGGCACTGAGATATTTGGCTTGTTATGTAGTAGGCAACTGGGTAGTGGAACTTGATGCCACTAGAACTTAATGGGTTTAGTAACACTTAGGAAGCAGCTTTCTCCTGACCCAGCTTTGCTCACTGTTTTTGTAAGCTATATAGTTTTGTCCACTCTTGGGTGGAATTTTGAGCTTTGGAGGGACTCAGCACTTTTTCCCTTGTGGCTTCATGCTGACTTAAATGTTTGAAAAGAAAATTCTTATTCATAGCATTGTTGTTCTTCTGTTTCTTCTTACTGGATGCAGTGATTGATTAAAAAACTGAAACACTTTAGAGAAAAACTGCTGCAGATCTAATGCAGGACTTGATATAATCCTAGACTGCTTTTTGTAATGCTATGGAGAACTACCTACCTAATTTAGCTTCTTTTCCTTGATACTGAATACTTGACAGCACAGAACCTATCTCAGAGAGCTGGGTATAATATGGTTTTTATAATCTGATACTGAGGTCTTCCTGTGACTTGTATCCATGTGATATATGACCAGGTGCTGCTTGTGTTTAAGCTAGTTCAAGCCACTCAAGTTGTGATTCAGTCTGAGTTGGTCAGGCTGGCACATTCTTTTTTTCTGTTCTAGCTCAGATTGGTAATGGCAAGATCAGACAAACCAATTCTGTTGCTTCTTTGAAAGTATGTGAGTGCCCCCCACCCTGTCCCTTAATGGGCTGGTACAAAGCTTCAGTTCTCTGTTCCTGTGCTTAGTATAGAGTGATAAATGCCATCTTAAAGCTTTGAGATAAATATCCTTAGCTTCTGCAGAACCACTTTTGTGGAAAGACCACAAGCTGGGTCCTTCCCAGTTTAGCAAAATGCTGAATTAAGTGCAGTGATTGTGCATTAAGATTTCCTCCCCTTGTTAGACTTGCTGCTAAAAGCACTTGTGTTGTCCTGTGGTCTTCCTTCTGCAGGTCTGACATGGGAGGAGTGTAAGCAGAGCTGTCCTCCAACTGTGGTACCAGCCTGTCACAATTCTGAAGATACTGTCACGATTTCAGGGCCTCTGGTGAGCAAGGAACTCAAGTTTGGGTGCAAGCTGGAGTTGCGACTGGGACCCGAGAGGGAAGAGTGAAACTGAGTTAAAGCTCAGCTGCTTCCAAAGGGGAACTGGATTGAAGTGATGGGAAGGAAAACAGTGCTTTGTACAAACTTAAACACTCAAATGTTGTGTGAGAGGAGGTGGTGTCAGTGCCTCATTGACCTACTGACAAGAGATCTCTGTGCTGAATAGTCTCACAGCCATGGGCATAGTGAGTGATGAGTTTGAAGACTGAGATGGGTGATTACCTCATCCCAGATATGGCTGCCCTTAAGTGGCAAGTGAGGAAAGGTGCAGGGGGAGCACAGTGACTGACGCAGATCCTAACAATGTTGTGAGCTTTTATTTTTCATTCCCTTCTTTTCCTCTTCCTAGGATGCTGTGAATGCATTTGTGGCCAAGCTGAAGAAGGAGGGAGTGTTTGCAAAGGAGGTGCGCAGCGCTGGCGTTGCCTTTCATTCCTATTACATGGAGTCCATTGCACCAGCACTCCTCAGTGCCCTGAAAAAGGTAAGGCTGCCAAACTCTGGCTCACATGGCTTGTACTCAGGCACCTAGGTTTGAGCATAGGTGATCCTGAGTTTAAGGGGGCTCTTTTCTTTAGGAGGAATTCTCTTGAAGAGTGCATAGATGCCTCTGAGACCTAAGGTTTGAAGTGTTATGACCTCAGGCAGAAGGATCTCCTGAGTAATCAAGATGAGGGAAATGGCCTGCAAAAAGAAGTGGCTGCTTGCTTTTTCCTGCCTTACTGTTATCTGTGACATGGAACTCTTCTTCTATCCCTCCTTCTCATCTGTCTGTAGGTCATTCCATCCCCCAAACCTCGTTCAGCACGATGGATCAGTACTTCTATCCCTGAATCTCAGTGGGAGAGTGAACTGGCAAAGCATTCTTCTGCTAACTATTATGTGAACAATCTTGTGAGCCCAGTGCTGTTCCAGGAAGGTCTGATGCATGTTCCAGAGAATGCTATCGTAGTAGAGATTGCTCCACATGCTCTTCTCCAGGTATTGTGTTTGCTTGTGGCAATGGGATACCATCTTGATAACTGCTGCAGGAAGGAGACTGAGGGTCTGAGGACTGGGGAATATTGAAGCTTGGGGTATTTTTTCCCTTAGTCCCCCCACACTTCCTCCTTCCAGTAGTTCTGAGTTTTCCCCAGCTTTAAACCTTTCTTGGTGCTTTTTTGTTTGTTTTTAGTGGGTTTTGGTGTGGTGTTTTGGCTTAGTTTAGTTTAGGGCTGCTTTGGAAGCATGGTGTATATTCATACTCTGTTGAAAAAGAAAAAATAATTTCATGGCACTATCAATTCCCTATCCAGACCTTCACATTGTAGTCTTTCTTTATTGCCATACATGTCAGATAACTGATAATCAGCTCTGAACTGTGTATGTAGCAAGTAAGAAAATCATTTCATTGTTTGAATCTAATGGGGAGAGTGTGTGTGAAAACTGGGCTGGAGGGAGAAATTCAAACCTGACTGCCCATCTTTATGAAAAATGTTACCACCATCTGTACACTGAACTTGGTTGGATTCTTTTCTTAGAAGGTGGTGGCTGGTAATAAAGTTTTCTCCTCTTCTCCTAGACCAGGAATTGAGACCACACCTTGAGAATTCTCTTTGTGGCATTAGCTCCATAGTAGAGGGTGCTGAGCATCAGGTGCATTGAGATGCACTTGTTCCACAAGACCAGTGCTGTGCCCATGTGCCTGTCCCTTAAGTCTCAAGGCCTGCTCTTTTTCCATTTGGTCTGTGACATGCAAGAGGAGAAAAGTCTTAAGAAGGATCAATTACTTGAGAATCAAGTTTAGCAGCTATATAGGGCTTTTGAGTTCCAGTCCAGTGTGTGTTTATTGTGTGATGTTGGTCTTATTTATGCTTTAAAAGTGACTAGAATGGAAAATAAGAACAAAGCTTTTAAATTGGGCAGATATTTTTCCTCTGTAAAAATATTATACACCTAAAGTCATAGCACTATTCTAAACTCTGATACAAGTGATTCAAGACTTCATCATCTGGGTTTTGAGAGTGTTCTCCTTTTTCTTCTCTCCCCTACTTTTTCCATTTAAAGACTGTGAGCTGTAATAGAAGAGAAGATAAAAGTTGAGTCAGCTGTTCAAGGCTGCATTTTGAACTTTAATAACTGTCACTTGGAAAATGCTGTAAGATGCTTCAGACAGAAAAGGGCTGCTCCTGGGAGCTAGGGCCTAAGTTGTGTGTGGTGTTCATGTGAGCGGGTGAGAGGCTTTGAAGTGCAGCTTTTGATTCCACCTAACAGTCTCCCTTGGGAAAGGGAGATTTGTCTATTGGCAGAATTTCATGAGTATTACATAGGCTCTGCTTTACCAGATGTGCAACTTGGGTAACTGGAAGGGTATTGTGCTACCCTTCCTCTTCCCTGTTAAAATGCTGCATGTCACCTAGCACCGAGCTCTTGGCACAGTTAGAGAGAAAATTTCAGGCTGAGTCGTAAGTAATGCTTTCCAGTAGTGATTTATGGACTCTATTTGACCAGGGTATCTTGAGGAGGACTTTGAAATCAACTTGCACCATCTTGCCTTTGATGAAGAAAGAGCAGAAAAATAATCTGGAGTTTCTCCTAGCGCAGATTGGAAAGATTCATTTAACTGGGTAAGGAGACTTAAGGGAGGAGGGTGGTGTGGGTATCAGTAAGGAGAGAATTAAACCCCTTCTGTAGCATACATAATCTTCACAGAGATTGAAATACTTCTTTAAAAAAAATGGGAAAAAATAGGTCTTGGATCTGTGCTTTACATATTCCACACACTCACTTTTGGGAGTGTCACTTTGGGTCTCAGACTTCTTGGTCTGAGTAGGTGACTCTTAAAGAGGAATCCCCTTTTTAGAAGCCTAGGAACTTGGAGATAGCTCTTGGAAAGGAACTTTGCATTTTGTAGACTGTTTGAGTTCCAAATTTGGCTGCAGTGTTACTGGTACTGCTGGAGACATCTTAGATGTGGAACCCAAGAACAATTACTGTCTGACCTCTAAGTGTTGTGGTCAGTTTTTCTCTTTTCCCCCATTGTCTTGATCTTTTTTGTCTTCCTAGGTTAAATGTTCATGGAAATAACTTGTTCCCACTTGAGCAATACCCTGTCCCAGTGGGAACACCTCTTATTTCTCCATACATCAAATGGGACCACAGCCAGGACTGGGATGTTCCAAAAGCTGAAGACTTCCCATCAGGTTCCAAAGGCTCTGCATCTGCTTCCATCTACAACATTGGTATGTTTGCTTATTTGGGGTTTTCTGTTTGTCTCTTTCCTGCTTTGCCTCTGCTGTAAAACTAGGAAAAGGCTGCTCAAAGCAGCATTCTTGAAGGTATCTTCTGAAGCCTAATGCTTAGTTTCAAAAAGGCTGACTCTGCTTGTGAGATGGGATGAAGGAAGATGATTCAGGCTTGCAGTAGTTTTAAGAGCTATATATTGCCAGACAGGACAGTTGGAGAAGCCACTAGACCTCATTTAGATGTTGAAGGGAGAAGATCTCTTTATTGTGGTGATTTCATTATTTTTATTCTGCTCTTTATCATTTGACAGATGTGAGTCCTGGCTCTCCTGACCACTACTTGGTTGGTCACTGCATTGATGGCAGGGTCCTGTACCCAGCAACTGGGTACCTAGTACTGGCTTGGCGAACTCTGGCAAGGACCATTGGCACAGCCATGGAGCAAATAGCTGTTACATTTGAAGAAGTCACAATTCATCAGGCAACCATCCTTCCCAAAAATGGTGAGTGAGGAGTGCAAAGTGTGCAATGACTGAGCAAAGAAGTGAATTCATACAGCCAAGTAGCACACGTTATGGTTATCTCTGTGTTGTGTGTGGTGAGTCTGGAGATGGTGGGAGAGAAAGCTCTGCTAGATGACAGCAATGAATGACCTCACAGTCCTGTCTTCCTCAATGTTTCTTGCAGGATCAGTAAAACTGGAAGTGAGATACATGCCTGCCTCCCACTGCTTTGAGGTGTCAGGAAATGGGAATCTGGCTGTGAGTGGTAAGTGAAGGCAGTGTAAGTGCATGCAACTGTCCTACTACAATCCACTACATATGGACACTAATTTTTATTCTTGCCACTGTGCCCATCAGGAAGGATTTTGCTCTTAGAAAGCACAGCTCTGAAGGACTTCCAAAAGCCAGCTGACTCTAAGGTCCAAGCAGACAAGAGCTCGAAAGGCCTCTTGAAAGATGACATTTACCAAGAGCTGCATCTGCGTGGATATAATTATGGACCAACCTTTCAGGGCGTTCTGGAATGCGACAGTGAAGGTGAATTTACTTTCTGTAGAGGAATTGTGATGAATTTTTGTGATGAATATTTGATCTTTTAATTAGCAGTCCACCTGGCTGTGTTTTGTATGGTAATTACACTTTGTGTGATAATGGAGAACAACCAGCATAGAGCATTGGGAAGCTCTCACCTCCATCGCAGAGCTGTCTGTTGGAGTACACAGGGGAGCTGGGCACATACAGCAGTCTCTGTGTTTGTTAAGCAATGACTTCTGGCATCTGCTGAGTAACAAAATCACAGTGATCCTTCCCCTTCCTTCTCTTCTGCAGCAAACACAGGGAAAATTTTGTGGAATGGGAACTGGGTGACCTTCCTTGACACCCTGTTGCACATGATAATCCTGGCCGAGACTGGGCGCAGCCTGCGCTTGCCCACCAGGATCCGCTCGGTGCACATTGACCCAGTCCTGCATCAACAGCAGGTGTGCCAGTACCAGGACAATGCAGAAGGTAACATCTCATGCTTGGGCTTTTGCTAATTGCTTTGATGGCTGTGTGGATGAATGTGTGATCTGCAAAGAAGTTGGATGGACTTTGGGGGATCCTCTTAGTCTGCAAGCTGTTCTGTCACAGTCTGACATAGCACTGTTCATCTGATCACCTTAAATAAAACTGCTGGTAGTCTTTGGTGCAGACTTAATGTTTCTTTCCCTTCTTTCAGCTTTTGATGTTTTTGTGGACCGCTGTCTCAATAGTGTTAAGGCAGGAGGTGTTCAGATCAATGGTCTTCATGCTTCTGTGGCACCAAGGAGACAACAGGAACGAACTGCTCCCACCCTGGAAAAATTCTGCTTTGTGCCCTACACTCAGAATAGCTGTTTGTCTTCCAGTGATCATCTTAATACCTATCTGGACCACTGCAAAGGTAAGATGGGGTTGGTTTCTTGTCACACTAAGAGAATATTGCAGTGTGACAGAAACTTCTGAGAGAGACTGTTGATACTACTTCAGAACATCCAAGAGATAAAGGTAGCCTCACATGACATAAGCCTTTGTCGTGGTTTAACCCCAGCTGCCAAGCAACCACCACGTAACCTCTCGCTCACTCACCCTTGGTGGCATGGAGGAGAGAACCAGAAGGGTAGAAGTGAGGAAACTCATGGGTTTGTTTAGATAAAGATAGTTTAATAGGCGAAGCAAAAGCTGCATGTGCAAGGAAAGCCAAACAAGGAATTCATTCACAACTTCCCATTGGCAGGCAGGTGTTCATCTATCTCCAGGAAAACTGGGCTCCATCACACTTAATGGTTACCTGAAAAAACAAATGCCATAGCTCCAAGCATTCCCTTCTTCCTCCAGCTTTATATACTGAGTATGGTATCATATGGTCTGGAATATCCCTTTGGTCAGTTGGGGTCAGCTGTCCCAGCTATTTCCCCTCCAAACATCTTTTGCGTGCCAAACCTCCCTGCTGATGGGGTGGTGTGGGGAGCAGAAGAGTCCCTGACTCTGCAGCTTCTGCTCAGCTGTTACTAGAGCAGCCATGTGTTCTCAGTAGTGTTTCTGGCACAAATCCAAAACACAAGAAGATTCACAACTCTGTCCCACCAAACCACCACACCTACCTGCTCTGCATATAGGGACACAAATCATCTTTAAGGAGAAATTGAACCTCGTTCTCTAGACATTGACAGGAGAACCTACTTCCTCAAGTGTTTGGATTTCTTGTTTTGTTTTCCCCTGTGAGCTGCCAGGATGGGTTAGCTGACATGTCTGCTCCCACTTGGTTTTGAGCACCAAGAGCTTATGCAAGGAGGTAAAAAAAGTTTGTGTCTGCTGTAAGGCAGGAATAGGAGCAGCTTCATCTCTTGTGGAACTGGTAGCCTAGCACAGTGTTCTTTGGATAGGGAGGCACCCAGGCAGCCCATCACTTTTAAGTGATCAAAGGGGAAAAAAATTACTGTTTTCTTGAAGTGTTCACTTTAAGACATGATGATTTTTGCTGTATCTTGAGACAGTAGTTTTGTCATGCTGTGTCGGTAGCATCTTCACACTCATCCTTTGTTTTGGCAATAAGTATTAAAGATTCATTTTCTGTTCTGCAATATCCAAATAATGTCCCCAAAGCTTTTTAATTGGTAATGCTATTTGTGGACTAAGTCAGGATGAGCTATTTTCTATCTGGTTATATAGCAAAAAGAAAAAAAAAAAGGCATTTTATTATTTTTGTATCAGGGAAATTTTACAGTTTTCCTCCACAACTCACTACATCAGTCAGACATTTTCTGTTGGTTGCCTTCTTTCAGTCAGAATCTTGCCACAGGTCATTTTGGTGTTTTAGGACTGTTGCCAGAAAACCTGCTCACCTAAGGGGCTACAGCTGCTGCATGATACATATATGTGATTGTACAGGAGCATGCACTGTCTGTAGCTAGGCTGATGATAGAAGATGATGTAATTTGTGGTGCTGAGCAGCTGGTACAGCAAATAAAGAGGAAAATAAAACCCTCTGAAAAAATCTGACTCTTCCTTTTGTTTCCCTTTGTCTTCCTTAGATCTGATCCAGAACTTACAGGCCAAGGTGGCAGTGCATGGGGTCAGATTAGTTGTCCCTGGACTCGAAAGCGCAGAGGCTGCTACAGTGTCCTCAGTCAAGCAGAAGGGCCTGCAGCACATCCTTGCTGAAATCTGCAACCTGGAGCTGAATGGAAACCTCCATTCTGAGCTGGAGCAGATTGTGACTCGAGAGAAAATGCACTTCCTGGATGATCCTCTTCTCAACGGGTTGCTGGATTCTACAGAGTTGAGGACTTGCATTGATGTGGCATTGGAAAACATGACCAGTCGCAGGATGAAGATAATAGAGGTTAGCTGGAAGCCTGGGATGGGACCATAGCTGGTGTTTATGGGCCTTCCAGTGACCTAATCCCATACTCCTATTGTTCCAGTTACAATTCTGGGTTCAACTTGATGTTTCAACTTTGATTTGCCCTTTTCCTCCCTCTTTTCCCAGGCTTTTGCAGGAAATGGACATCTGTTCCCTCGCGTCACAAAGATTCTGAATGCTCAGCCTGTGTTGCAGCTGGAATACATTGCCACTGACACCAGCCAGAAAGCTCTTTCTGAAACAGAGATACAAGATGCTGGAATTTCCTTTAGCCAGTGGGACCCGTCTAGCCCACCCTCTGGAAATCTGACCAATGCAGACCTGGTGGTGTACAACTACACAACAAGTGTTGTAGGGAACACCAAGGAAATCATCCCTAATTTGGCAGCTGCAGTGAAAGAGGGAGGCTTTCTTCTGATACACACACTTCTTAAAGGAGAAACTGTTGCAGAAACTGTCAGTTTCCTTACAAGTCCAGGTCTACAGCAGAAGCAGAAATTCCTGAGTGAGGTAAGCCTCCTGCCAACACGAGTACTTTCTCAGTGGATAGTCTGGAGTCTGCTGCTTGCAGATGCTCTTGTCTACTCAACATTCATCACATCACTTACATCACTTTGGATCGGAACCCTATGTGGGGATATAATAAACGTGACTCCAGAAGAGAAGAGTTGTGAATTTTCACATACTAGGCTGGGAGAGTAAGCTGTGAGTTCAGTTAGAAAAGCCTTTCTTTAAATTATTCTTGTCATTGGTGTATCCATGTAACCTGCATGCAAGCACTGACCAGGACAATTCCTTTCAAGCTAAAATGATGTGCTGTGTTGTTAGGTGGGGTACAGTTTTATCACCACAGAATCCTAAAATGTTTCAGTATCAGAATATTTCTCTTTGTTTTGATATCACTGTTGGAAGTGACACTTTACAGGCTAGTTAAGTTCTTCTAACACTGAAGTGCTCCTAGGAAGGAAGGCTTTTTTTTTTTTTTTTTCCTCTCTTGTACTTTTCTCTTTTTTTCCTCTTTCCTTCCATTCTTCTCCACTTTAATGTGGTAGAGCAAAATAAGCCTGGGGAAGGCAGAGTGCCTGTTTTGTATCTGCAAGCCAGTATATCATGCAGATGGACTAATGCCAGTGCTGGCACAAGAAGGGAGAGAGTGGCTGGGGTAAGGGTAGGAATTGGGACACTGCCTTCTCTTGGCAGCTGCTAGCTCAAGCAAGAGTGGGAAGCTGCCCTTCTACAGAACATAGGCATTTTTCCTCATCTGAGGGGCTGTAGCCTCTCAGCTCTTCTAAAATAAAAAAGAGTAGTTCTTTGAATAATTCGACTTTTTTTTTTTGGCATTGATAATTCTGAAGTGTGGTAGTTGGGTTTTGAATTTTGCACTGGCATTGATTGTAGCCCTTCACTTTCTGCTAAGATTTTTCAAGGAGGTTTAAGAAGAAAAGTTGGATTTTTTTGGCTTTGCATCTTACCCAGCAAAGAGGGGAGTAAAAAAGAGTGAGATGCTGCTGAAGCTGGTAGCTTAAAACCTGCATCTGCCATAAATGTCAGTAGTCTGGTGTTGATAAATCCCTTGGATAAGATTAGATGTGAGTTTGAGTGGACCTTCTCTAAAGAAAATCATACAACACAGGCAATAGAGGGCAGGACTACTACAGATCTTCAAGTTTTCTAGGCAGGGACACTGTCCCTAGTCCCTGATGTAAGGGCTCATGCTGTAAAAACCTTCCCCTGTTTTGTGCCAGACCTATGAAAAGCAAATGGGTGCTTGTCTAAGAGCCTGCAGTCATTCCCATGACTTCATTTCATTCAAATAGAACCTCAGCGTTCCTGGATATGCCATACTTGCACTTTCATTCTCTTGTGTTTCTGAAGTGCTGTTTCAACATAAGTTGTGTGTGTAGGTGCTTCTTCCCTGCTCCTGGTTGGCTGCTTATCCCCACCCCAGGCAGCTGAAGGATTTGGGTGATTTGGTTTTCCATGTTTCCTCTGTCCCACTGGTTTTTATTTTAGACTGGGCTTAAGATGACACAGACTGGTTGCATCTAATCTTGGTATTTCCCCTTCTGTTGCTTTCTGCCTTGGAATCTGCACTGTATTTGTGGAAGTCTGCCTTACTGCTGGAATTACTTGTAGACATGTTCAAATACTCTCTAGGATTTGACAGCATGGTTTCTTCTGTGGCTTTTGCACACTTGGTAGTGTGCTAAGGCTAGTTCCCTAACTGGCTTTTGGAGATACTTGTACTACTGCTTTCTGAAGCTCTTACAGGGCATAAGGAACAGTCTAGACATGGATAAAATACTGTTAGGATAATCAAATATATATTTGTAATGAGACAATACAGAGCAGATGCCAAGATTTCAAGCAAAAGCAAGAAAGAGGTGGAGAGTGCCTCTTGTTTCTGGTGAAGCCATGGCTGAGGAGACTTAACATAAAGTATAAGCGTGTCTTGTGTTAATTGACTTCTGACTTGGCTGTTAATTGTTGTTTTACCTGACTTGACAGGCACAGTGGGAGACCTTATTCAGCAATGCCTCACTGAATCTGGTTGCCATGAAGAAATCCTTCTTCGGCTCGGTTATTTTCCTGTGTCGCCGGCAAACCCCTGCCAAAGCTCCTGTTTTTCTGCCAGTAGATGAGACCAATTTTAAGTGGGTTGAATCCTTAAAGGTGAGAATTCGTGTCTGGGATGTCTGAATTTCCAAATCATTACAGTTTCTAAAGGAGATATTTAGCACTGTTAGAAATGTGTGTCTGTTGCATTGCTTTCAGATAGAAGTTATTCATCTCTGCCTTAGGGTATGAGGGGTAGTTCCTTTTTGTGGTTCCTAGTAAAACACTTTGGGGTTTGTCTTGTAGGAGGTCTTGGCTGACCCCTTGGAGCAGCCTGTGTGGTTGACTGCCACCAATTGTGGGAACTCAGGAATTTTGGGAATGGTGAACTGCCTCCGCCTTGAAGCAGAAGGCCACAGAATCAGGTGTGTAAGCATGCCCTGGAGTCACAGCTGGAGCAGAGATGGTTTTGTGTTAGTTTCTTTTTCGTCCTGTAGCAAAACAAACAATGCCTACTCTTTGGTTTCTAGGTGTGTGTTTGTTTCCAACTTGAACCCTTCATCAGCTGGCCCACCCTTGAGTCCTTCTTCCCAGGAGATGCAAGAGATTGTTCAGAAGGACCTGGTGATGAATGTATATCGTGATGGAGAGTGGGGCTCCTTCAGGCACCTCCCATTGCAGCAAGGTAACTCCTTTGAAGTCTGAGGATCTTTTGCAGGACTGTGAGGCTAAATGGACTTTGAATACAAAAGGAGTAGCTATTGTTTCTGCAATTACTTTTTATTATTGTTATTTTTTAATGCATAATTTGGAATTCTGCTCCAGTTCACAGTGAACAGTGGCATGCTCTGGTGCCAGGAGGAGGGGTCAGCTATTTAGGATATGGATGATATTGCAGGGGTAACAAGGGGCTTTCTGGAGAGCAAATGGTGGAAGAGGTAGCAATTACAGAAGGAATTTACTCATTCTGGAAAGTGTGTGCCTCTACTAAGGTGTGTAAGGTTCTTATGGTTCCCTCTTCTGCAGCACAACCTCAGGAGATGACAGAATATGCCTATGTAAATGTGCTGACTCGTGGAGATCTCTCCTCTCTTTGTTGGATTGCCTCCCCCCTTCGACACTTCCAACCAACTTCTGATGTTCAGCTCTGCAAAGTCTACTACTCCTCTCTCAACTTCCGTGACATTATGCTGGCCACAGGAAAGCTTCCTCCTGATGCTATCCCTGGTGAGTTAAAATTACACTAGAGGAAAAAGTATCTATGTGCTACTGGTTCACAATTGCTTTGCATAATCTTAATGTTAGTTAAGCACTGACTAAAGCATGTATCAGTGTTTGCTGAGCAAGAAAGCATCCTTTTGGAAAGCTATAGCACTGCTGCAGGACTATGCAGCAAGGCTCCCTAAGCTGCACTTCCAGCTGTAGTTTATTTTTTCATGTTAATGAACCTTGCTGTGAGAAATCAGCACCAGCTTCATTGCATAGATACCAAGTGCGAGGTAAGCAACTTGATGGAGGTTCCCAAGATGAGTAAGACAACTGCAAAAGGGAGAATCGTAGAATCATAGAATGGTAAGGTTGGAAGGGACCTCAAGGATCATCTAGTTCCAGCCCCCTGCCATAGGCAGGGACACCTCCCACTAGCACAGGTCACTCAAGGTCTCGCCCAACCTGGCCTTGGACACCTCCAGGGAGGGAGCAGCCACAACCTCCCTGGGCAACCTGTTCCAGTGCCTTACCACCCTCACTGTGAAGAACTTCCTCCTAACATCCAGTCTAGATCTCCCCTGTGCCAGTTTAAACCCATTGCCCCTTGTCCTGTCATTGCAAGACCTTGTAAATAGTCCCTCCCCAGCCTTCCTGTAGGCCCCCTTCAGATACTGGAAGGCTAATGTTAGTTTCCTATTGCCATGCTGCTGGACATGCTTTACTTTTAGGGAAGAAAAATGCAAAGTGATAATATCTTGCCTTGCAGTGAGTTAAGAATAAATGTAGTGTCTATTGAATGGTTTTAAAGCAGAAGGGGCAAAACATGTAGGAAATGTGTTTGAAGATTCTTATGGGTGATGTGGTCAGGGCCGGATTTCCCTTTGTGACTGAGGTTAGACTCTGCCAGAAATGGATGTTTGCAGAAATTAAGGTCTTATAGGATATTTTTGATGTCATCATTCTTCAACAAGGAACAAAATTGCCTCTGGAAACAAGAGGTTTCCATGAAATTTCTCAGATAAAAAATGACAACTAAAGCAGTACCATCAAGGATAAAGAGTAAAATTTAATGAGACACAGTCTGTTTGCTCTACTCTTGCAGGGAGATTTTAACTGTGGTGGCTTCAGAACTGTGAACAGCTGTAGGCAAACTGCAGCACTTTTTTTGTCTCTGGGGTTCTAAGTTTCAGGGACTACTGCTGTAGTAAATTGTTGACCAAAGGATTTTGGAAGAGAAATTCCCCTTGTAAAAGATGTTAATGTTCTTTCAGGTAACTGGGTTTTGCAGCAGTGCATGCTGGGCATGGAGTTCTCAGGACGGGACCTGTCTGGAAGAAGGGTGATGGGACTGCTGCCAGCAAAGGGGCTGGCTACAGTGGTAGACTGCCACAAGAGGTTTCTATGGGAGGTGCCTAAAAACTGGTAGGTCAACTTCTGTTTTCTGGTTTGTCTATGTGGTTAAGATTTGCCTTCCTGCCTGAGGCTGATGACAGCTCTGATCAGACCAGAGGCTCCTCTGGAAGTGATAACAGAGCTACAGCCCCCTGAGCAGCTACAGGATTTGGCTTAGGTTTGCTGCACGAGGTGAGCACTGGTTTTTGTACAGTGGCTTGCACAAGGTTCTCATCTCTTTCCCTGGCCTCTCAGCTCTGTGTTTCAGCAGATACTGGGATTTCTGTGTTGGTTATGTTGCTGGGTAGTTACTGAAATGTCATAGAGGGGTGAAACTCCTGGCTGTGCATGGCAGCTGCCACAGCCAGCTGTGTGATTTGAGAACCATTTTAGGTTTTGGTCTTATCTCAGCAGTTTCCTGCAATGAAAAGGTTAATCAGGAGAATTTAGTTGTCTTTTAGTTGTCTTTTCCAAGGCTGAAGATACTGAGATATTGTCTCCCTTTCACTTTGCTTCTTAGGACTCTGGAAGAAGCAGCTACAGTGCCTGTGGTTTATGCCACTGCTTATTATGCTTTGGTGGTTCGAGGCGGTATTAGGAAGGGTGAGAGCATCCTCGTCCACTCTGGCTCAGGAGGTGTGGGCCAAGCAGCCATTGCCATTGCCCTGAGCATGGGCTGCCGTGTCTTTACTACTGTGGGTGAGTACTGAGAGTCTAATGTTGTGGGGAAAAAACTAAATCCATAGTATATAGACATAATAAATAGAGGAAATGTGTACATGTGTTACGTGTCTATATATAAAAAGCAGTTATTCCTGTGTATACTCTTCACCCTCAATATGATCTCCTGTAACTTTGGATCTAGTTTCTAAACTGAGATCAGAATACAGGGTAAATACAGTTACTGTGTGCTTGAAAATTCCACAGCACAGACAAATGTATCTGCTTCTGTACACTGCATAATCAAAAGTATGAAAGAAAATCAATGTTTCTTCACTTTAAATTGAGTACATTGATCAAAGAATGTTTATCCATTGGAAGGGTTGGTATGTTTCTGGTCCTTGCTTTGTCTCATAAATGAGCAGTAACAACTAGATTCATAGAATAGTTTGGGTTGGAAGAAAACTTAAAGATCATCTAGTTCCAACTCCCCTGGCGTGGGCATTTCCACTAGACCAGGTTGCTCAAAGCCTCATCCAGCCTGGCCTTGAACATCCCCAGGGAGAAGTCATCCACAACCTCCCCAGGCAACCTGTTTCAGTGTCTCACCACCCTCACTGTAAAGAACTTCTTCCTAATATTCAGTCAAACTCTGCCCTCCTCAAGCTTCGGTCCATTCCTTCTTGTCCTAGACACCCTTTGACCTAAGATTTGACATTTTGAGAGCCTGAGAGCTGTGAAACAAGTGCTTGTTGGCTGCTCATATTTACAGTCCTTGGAGAAAAGATGTGCAGGGGAGAACAGGATGGTTCATCATTTAAAAAAAAAAAGGTAACAGAAGAGCACTGTCATCATTCAACCTGTCTCCTGCTTCCAGGCTCCACTGAGAAACGTGAGTATCTCCAAGCAAAATTCCCACAGCTGGATGCCAGCAGCTTTGCCAGCTCCAGAAGTACTGCCTTTGAGGAACATGTGCTGCGAGTTACCAATGGAAAGGGTAAGCTCAAGGAATACTTTTTTCCCCTTCTTGTCATCTGTGCCATATTATGCAGGTGCACTTTTTTAAAAGACAAAAGGAGGTACTGAACACCAGGGTTAGGCTGTTGACAAAGATGAGTTTAAGTATTTGTTTCTCCTTTCATTGCAGGTGTCAACATGGTGTTAAATTCCTTGGCAGAAGAGAAGCTCCAAGCCAGTTTGCGTTGTCTTGCTCGACATGGCCGCTTCTTGGAAATAGGCAAATTTGATCTGTCAAAGAACAGTCAGCTTGGTAAGATCATCAGGAAATGCATCTCATTAAGCATGACAGCACAACCTATTTATTATCTTAACACAGACTAATCTTCAGATGTAGCAAAACTCTTAGCTGGAATACTCGTTTCATTTTTATCACAAACAGTTTATGTGCTCTTTTCAACAAACACCTTCTGGGAGCAGCATGGCACTCAGCACTGTTCTGGAAGCCTGCATAAAATGTAGAAAATAATGACCTTCCTCAAATCACTATCTTCCTTAAAGTCAGTACATGTTGCCCACAGTGTTTCAGTAGGAAGGTAGTAAGAAGCAGCATTCATTTCACGTGGCACTGTTTACCTCTGTGTCCGTTAGCTTGCACAATGCACATAGCTCTGTTGGACTTGACTTAGAAATTTTTGTGGATGTACCACAGCCATTTGTAATAGCTGAGTGCACTGTCAGACTCAGCAAATGAAGCTCATAGTTATGCAAGCTTCAGTTTTGCTCTTTCCTGGGTAAACTTGGTCACTTGTAGAGTGAAAGTAATTGGAATTTTTCGGATAACTCAGAGAACCTGATCTTGAGAGAACCTTAATTTATTGTTTCACAAATATCTGGGCTATTTTGAATAGAATATGCTAGTTCTAGTTGGAAGGGACCAGCAATGATCATCTAGTCTAACTGGCACTTGTTCTTGCAAACTTTGTGTCATTGATGATTGCCCAATGTACCAGTCTATCCAGAACTCTCTGCAAGGTGTCCTACCCATAAAGAAAGTCAGCAGCATCTCCCAGATTTTGATGGCACAGGGGTAAGATTAACCTGATTGCTCTTGGACAGGAAAACAAAACGGAGTGTTATAATGGGATGTCTTAGTGAAAAGTAACAAGAATGTTCTTCTGCTGTAGAATGATTGCACATGGCAAGTGTTGACAGTCTCCTTCCTTATTCTAATTAAATTTCAAAAGATCTTAGCATTGTGGAAAACTTCTTATGAGCAAGAGTTTCTTGTGGGGGTGGACAGGAGGGACATGGGATTCTAGCTCCTCTGTGGCTCTAGAGTCACTAAGCTGTCACTAGACACAAAATGACCTTTTTAATATTAGGCTGGTCATGTTACAGCTTGTCCACATGACACACGATTTTTTTCAGTGGAGTTCCCATTAAACTTGTGCTGCTTGTAAGAGAACAACCTAATTAATAGAGCATTTAGAGAGTATATGTAAGAATGAGTGTGGGAGATGTAGAATTCTAACCACGAATGACTACTTCGCTCCTCGGTTTTACACTACTGACCTACAAAAAGATGTTTCTGAAGCAGAAGACTTTTGAGATCTCAGCAGCATCAAATCCTAACCAAGTTACTCTTTTTTTAGGCATGGCTCTCTTCCTCAAGAATGTGTCATTTCATGGGATACTGCTAGATGCAGTCTTTGAGGATGGAAGCCAGGAGTGGGCATTAGTATCAGAGCTGTTGACAAAAGGCATCAAAAATGGTGTAGTAAAGCCCCTGAAGCGTACAGTCTTCGACAAAGAGGAGGTAGAAGCTGCCTTCAGGTTCATGGCACAAGGAAAACATATTGGCAAAGTTATGATTAAGGTAATAAGATAATGGTCTTCTCTGTTGCATCTGGAATGACTGTATTGAATACTTTGATCTAGTACAAGTTGAAGTTGTGTAACCAGTACAGCACAGGGTTATTGTTTTTAATGCTGACGTTGTAACGAATGAACTGTCACTGATTCCACAAGGCTCATTCTTATTGACTGGGGGAGCATAGCCTGGAAAGATGATAAATGCATTGTGTATCTGATCTTAATGACTTCTCTTTCCCTTGTTTTTCTTGGGGGAATAAAGGTCCAAGAAGAAGAAAAAGAATATCCTTTAAGAACATTCGATCCAGTTAAAATCCCCGCCATCTCCCGAACCTGCTGTCCACCTGCCAAGTCTTACATCATCACAGGGGGCCTGGGAGGATTTGGGCTTGAGCTGGCCCAGTGGCTAGTTGAGAGAGGAGCACAGAAGCTTATACTGACATCCCGCTCTGGCATACGGACTGGTAAGCAAAAGTAAAGGCAGAGGGAATGTGGCTGCCTTTGAACAGACCTCAGGGTTGTAGTTTCCATTTCCCAGTTGTCCTATCAGCTACTAATAATCTGGTTTTTTTTCTTCTCATCTCTATATTCTATTCAAACTGTGGTCACTCTTTATTTTAAAGGAGGAAGTGTCTTTTAACTTGACCTCTTTTCCAACTAAATCTTTCCTGGTTTTTATGCTTACTGACTCTAGCAGCCTTTTTGCCCTTACTCAGGATTTTTCTCTTTTTCACTTTTACCCCTTCTACAAGATTTGTATCCTGCTTGTCTATATCACTGCTTTGTCCAGTGCCTGTAACATTAATGGATTCCACCCAACAAGGAGAGGTCTATAAACTCCATGCTAGAGATACCCTGTCCCTTGAGTCACATGTATTACATGTGTGCTCTTGCTCCCTCATGTAGTCAGTCAGCAGAGATTTGCTCTGCTGTCTGGTAACATCAGAATGCTTTTTCACTCCATTTTAATGATTACAGTCACAGCATTGAGCTTTCTTATCAGTGGGTAGGTTTTGGTGTTTTCTTCATACAAATTCAGATATATTCTTTTTATTGGCAAGTGCACAGTTGTAGTACTTGTACAAACACAGAGATTAAATACTTCTATTTCTCAAGTTCTCAGTGTGCTGCTAGAATCTGTTGCCTTACTCTAATGTAGCCATTCTTTCCTGTCTCGGTACCCAAATTCTGGAGAAGCTAATTTCCCATCAGTGGTGTACTTTTGGGGTTTTTTTCCCACATCACCCACCTACCAGCCCTTCTCCACTCTGATCCACTTAGAGTACTTCTGAAACTCAAACTATCTACTGCTCTTGTAGCTGAATCAAAGTGTTTAGCTATTCAGTCTTTGTCTAGTCAGAAAAGCATAAGAAAGAGGTTAACCAAAGCCTTATGGTTTGAATGCTTCATCCCAGGTACTGTTAACCTTGTATTTTTCTTGTAGGCTACCAGGCTAAATGTGTGAGAGAGTGGAAGGCACTGGGAGTCCAAGTGTTGGTATCTACTAGTGATATTGGAACACTAGAAGGAACACAGCGATTGATAGAAGAAGCTTTGAAACTTGGCCCAGTTGGAGGCATCTTTAATTTGGCTGTGGTAAGTGACAAAAGTGCTTAGGGCTTGTAAGAGAACAGCAGCTTTTCATGTGACTTTTACCCTGAGGGCTATAGAGGTTTATAGTTCCAGGTTGCCCTATTTCAAAGGACACTTTGCCTTTGGCCTTACCTAGTGATTAAAGGCTTACAGGTATGGCCCCTTAACCTGGGAAGAAACAGTATTTGGCTAGCAAACTCATTTCTGGGATAAGACAAAAAGTTGCCTAAGACTCTTGGGCACAGGAAGGATCCCATATGGAACTTCACAGTACTGCAGTGGCAGTAGTGAAAAATGCTAGATTTGCCAGAAGCCTTTTGTTGCCTTTATTTTGGGACAGTCAAGATGTATCTGTGCTGTAAAGGTACAAAACCACCTGCTGTCATGAAATCTTCTCATAAGTCACCTGGCAGATTGGAACAGAGAAATTTGAGATACTGAAATGGCACTTTCCTTTTCTTTTCTCCCCACTTCCCTGTCCCACTTCAGGTCCTTAGAGATGGCATGATTGAAAATCAGACCCCAGAATTATTCTCAGAGGTCAACAAGCCCAAGTATTCAGGCACCCTTCACTTGGATCAGTAAGTGTCTGTAGAAAATGGACTGCTCTA
The DNA here is from genome assembly GCA_013396675.1 of Eubucco bourcierii. Classification (NCBI taxonomy): domain Eukaryota; kingdom Metazoa; phylum Chordata; class Aves; order Piciformes; family Ramphastidae; genus Eubucco; species Eubucco bourcierii. Next base: position 770,110 of record VWZE01008295.1, read on the forward strand.
TGGTCACGGAGCTGATCAAACTCAGTCGCTGTTCTGTTGTCTTGCACTACCCTTCCACAGTGACATGCAGTTAGCAGGTTTTTTTTTGATTGGGTTTCTCTTTCCTGCTCTGCTTTTAGGGTGACTCGTAAGAAGTGTCCAGACCTGGACTATTTTGTTGTGTTCTCCTCTGTAAGCTGTGGAAGAGGAAATGCTGGGCAAAGTAATTACGGCTTTGCCAATTCTACCATGGAGCGGATCTGTGAGCAGAGACAACATGATGGACTCCCAGGTAAGTTGTCTTTATACATTGTGCAGAATAATCTTACCTCACCAAGCATCCAAAGAACAGCTCACCAGGAACTTTAGCACTTGTCTGGAACTGTAAGGAATGTTGAAAGCTGCTTCCTCTCCTAGCTGTTACCTTGAGTGACTCATGTGCAGATGAACCATGAACAAAGGAAATGCAGGCCTTTGCCTAGCTGGTTTTTAACTCCATTTTGTGGCTGCCAGCTACTTGAGTTGATTGCCTAATACCTGAATTCTGATTTCTCCTCCAGGCCTGGCAATCCAGTGGGGAGCCATTGGTGATGTGGGTATCCTTCTGAAGACAATGGGAAACAAAGAGATCGTCGTTGGAGGAACCATTCCCCAGCAGATCAGCTCATGCTTGGAGGTGCTGGATACCTTCCTGAATCAACCTCATCCTGTCATGTCCAGTTTTGTCCTAGCAGAGAAGATCTCTGTGAAATCTGAGGGAGGCGGTCAGCGGGATCTTGTAGAAGCTGTGGCTCACATCCTGGGTAAGTGCTCTCGGACAAGTCCTCCTGGGCAGCATCTCCTATCTCAGTGCTTTTTGGAAAGCAGTGGTGCTGCCCTAGGTGCTGTAGGTGGTCTTGAAAGGCGATTCCCTTCAGTTTGATCCAGTTCTAGATGAAAGAAGGAAGCTGAGCAGACTGTGTGCTGTTTTTTTTTCTCAGGTGTCCGTGATGTGAGCAGTCTGAATGCTGACAGCTCCTTGGCAGACTTGGGCTTGGATTCCCTGATGGGTGTGGAGGTGCGTCAGACCCTGGAGAGAGACTATGACATCGTTATGACCATGAGGGAAATTCGGATGCTTACCATCAACAAGCTGCGGGAACTTTCCTCCAAGACTGGGAAACCAGAAGGTAATGTGTTGGGAAACAGCCAGCTGAGCCCAAACAATTAAGCTTCCAGTACATCTTTCATCTGTATTGATGCAATCTTCTACCACATCATGAAACAAGATCATGAAGTAAGATTATAGCTGAACAGCTCTTGAGTGGCAAATGACACTGAAGTGCATTGACATCTGGGTCAGGCCTATTAGTCCTAGGGGCAGGGTGTAAGAAAGAGCATGAGGGATGCTTTCTTGCCTAGCTGGTACCTGCCCACGTGAGTACTCTTATTCAGCTGTGTGCAGATTCTAATTTGAGACCACCTACCTGAGGAATAGAGTGCAGTGTCATGCTTATTGTAAACTAAAAACAGATGCAGTCGCTGCAGAGCAGCAATAGGAAGATCTCCTTGTCTGTGCCCCCGATGATGTAGTGAGCCAGTGCACTAATCCGGAGTGCCCAGGACCAAGAGTGATCCTGCATCTAATTCTGTTTGTCTGCTGTGCTTCTTTTCAAAGAGTTGAAGCCATCCCAAATGATGAAGGCAGGCCCAGGTGAACCTCCAAAACTAGATTTGAACAACTTGCTGGTGAACCCAGAGGCACCAACAGTCACCCGTCTCAACGATGTCCAGAGCTCAGAGCGGCCTCTCTTCCTCGTTCACCCCATTGAAGGATCTGTTGCAGTTTTCTACACTCTTGCCTCCAAACTTCGTGTACCTTGCTATGGGTTTCAGTGCACAAAAGGTATCTCAGTTGTTTAGCATCTTGAGTTTTTAAACGTATGAAACACTGGGGTTTAGTTGCTTCATAGAACTTTGTTCCTAAGCTCTCAAACTCAGTACTTGTAGCCTGCCTAGGATCACATCAAGACATCCTCAGGTAACAAGAGATGTGCTAGGTTGAACTGAAAAGCTCATGTGTGGGGAAAAGGAATATTGGATGTTGCACTGAGGCCCTGGAGGAAAAGGGATGATTTGATGTTGCATTGAGGCCTTGCCAGCAGACGAATATGCAGGAGAAATAAAAAGGCATGCTGTTCCAGCTGTCTTTGGAAAGCAGAAACCTTCCTGTTCCTGTCCATAGTGTACATTGTTATCATTTGGAGACTTCCCTTCAAAATAACCTGGATGTTTCCAACAGGATTGTTTCTGAGCTTATGGAAATGTTTCTGACTTGCTTCTCTGTTCCAGCTGCTCCACTGGACAGCATACAGAGTCTGGCAACCTACTACATTGGCTATATGAAGCAGATACAGCCGGAAGGACCATACCGCATCGCTGGGTATTCTTTCGGTGCCTGTGTAGCCTTTGAAATGTGCTCCCAGCTGCAAGCGCAGCAGAAAGGTTCCCATGCACTCAACAGTCTGTTCCTCTTCGATGGGTCTCATTCCTTCGTGGCAGCATACACTCATGTAAGCAATACAAAGGAAACCACCTGTCTGGGGGCCATCTTGTGCCATCAGGGCTCACCTTCTGAAGTGTATTACTTTAGATATGAGCTGTCTGAAAAGCTGACAGACTTCTTGACTGGGGAGTTGGGAATCAGCGGATGCTTAGAGGTGACTGAAGGATGGAAGAAGATGGGGGGTGGCCTTTATTAACTGGCAAGGGCTAAGACACAAATACATGTCTTCTGGAAGAACCTGGAGCCTGCAAGACAAGATCCTCATGTTGGAGTGCTAGGCAACCTTGCTTAAACCTCCCTTTCCACTTCATTGTACTTTGTAGAGGATACTAGGTTCTTGGCAATTGCTATCTGTAGAATTACTTTCTAGTCTGTCCTCAAGGGATATTCCTTCTCCACCCCAAGCTTCAGTCTACCTTTTTCTTTTTTTTTCTTTTTTTTTTTTCCCCTACCTCCTTCCCTTTTTCCTAGTTCAAATCCCTTTGTTCTGTAATTGTTTTTATCTAACATGCAAGATCAGACACACCCCTCTCATATTTGCATTTTGTTCTTCTCTTTTCCAGAGTTACAGAGCCAAGCTGTCAGAGGGAAGTGAGACTGCACTGGAGGCAGAAGCATTGTGTGCCTTTGTTCAGCAGTTCACAGGCATTGACTACAATAAGGTAATGAGGTTTTGGGGGTTTCTTTACCTATCTCTGTATGTTGCACAGGAGGGATGTGGTTTGGTTTTCTTTGTTTCTATAATGGCAATGATTTCCCAGATACTGAGACTAATGGGGGAAAAAAAATGTTTCTATTTCCAGCTACTGGAGGTTCTTCTGCCCCTCAAAGATCTGGAAGCTCGTGCAAATGCTGCTGCAGACCTGATAGCTCGAGTTCATACAAACATCAACCGTGAAGCACTCAGCTTTGCTGCTGTTTCCTTTTACTATAAACTGAAGGCTGCTGACAAGTACATCCCAGAGTTCAAGTATCATGGGAATATAACACTGATGCGAGCAAAGTCTAACAATGAATATGAAGAAGGTCTGGGCGGAGACTACAGACTCTCAGAGGTCAGTTTGAGGCCCACAGGTGACTGTTGAGGTTCTTCTGATAGTTGGGGGAGTGAAAGAAAGACATGGAAAATACCCTTGTTGAGAGGAAAGGGACAAAACTAACCTGAAATAAAACCTGCAGGTGTTGTGGTCTAACAAGAACTAACAGCCCCCAAAAGCAAACAAGCTGATTGGTTCTGGGCATTTCCTCAGCGTAGTGAGGGCCAGCAAGTGTAGCCTCTGTATTTGGTGTTTTCTATAGCTGATTCTTGCAGCTCTCTAGATGCACTTGAGATAACAAAGATGTGAAAAGAGAGTAACATGACAGAACTAACTTTCAGTCTCATCCAATTCACTGTAGACCTTTAAAGTTTATCCACTGCATGAGGACAGGTTTTTGAAGGGAAGTGTCAGCCTCCTGACAGTAGAACTGACTTTTTCTTGGCTTTTGTGGACCACTTACAAGTTAGTATGTGGGCTTTCTGTGAGCCTAAAAGAATTTGGGTTTTGGCCTGTAGTCCAGACAGGATCACTATTCTTTAGCCCCTGTTCATATGGAAGGGTTAAATGTCTTACATTATGGTAAGACATAGCAGGGAAAAGGAAGTGATTTTTCAGAATTACCTTTCTGGTTTTGGCATCTTGTCCCTTCTAACTTACAAGTTACCCTGGAATCAATAATGAATGTATTTTATTAAGGAAGATTTATGCTGGTCGGAGAAAGATGAGGTGGAAGGGAGGGTTTTTTGTTGTTGTTTTCTTAAGGGCTTAGAAGTAGCTATTTTGTCATTCATTGTTTGATATTTTAGGCAGATTACTCTGTTTGTATTCATTAGGTTCATTGGTTTCCTGCCTAGCTTATATTTGAGTGGATTACCTGCCAGGCTGTCAAAACTATTGTGCTTTAAAACAGTGGTTCCAAACAATGCCCTGCAGCTGGTCTGTGATAAAATGTCAGAGTAAAACCGGTGCTGATTTTGATAGACAGTGGTGTTACTGAGCACCTTTGACTGCCAAAGCCCAAAGAGCTTAATGACCATCTGATTGTAAATTGTGAATGGAATATAAGTTTTTCATGTCTCTGCAGGTGTGTGATGGGAAAATATCTGTCCACATCATTGAAGGAGATCACCACACCTTACTGGAGGGAAACGGTGCTGAATCAATTATTGGGATCATCCACAGCTCACTGGCAGAGCCTCGCGTCAGTGTCAGAGAGGGTTAATGTCTGCTTACTTATTGTAAACGGGGAAGAAACTGCCAACAACATTCCTTGTTATGATAGACCCCAAGGAACTCTTCCTGTTGTTTAACATCTCATCTGCTCTGTTGCCAGAACTGGGAAGTCCAGCTGATTCAGTCTTTTTCTTTCTCCTTTTCCTTTCTTAGCCTTTATGGATTCTCTTTCCTTCTTCTCTTCCAATCCTTTATTTTCCCCTGGTGTCCCTGTCCGTGTTGCTCTAGTGCTGTGACTTTGTCACTGTGCACTGCTCTGAAGGTACCCCACTGATGGTTGCTTCCTACACCTTTGGCAGTATGAAAAACAAATTTAGGAGTAGAATTCTTGTGCTTTGTATTGTTTTGTCTTAACAGTATTCCAAAGTGGGATAACACTTGTCGACCAAGCCTGGTGAGCAGGGGGAGGAGCTGCAGCTGATTTCGGAGATACCTTTTGTCTGTGAAGAATCTGTCTGTAGTTAAGTCAGAAAGAGAATTCCATTGAGGCTTTTGTAACTATATTTTTTTAATTTGATATATTCTAAGTATTTATTGTGTCAAACCAGAGACTTCTTACTTGGTTTTAATTTATCATGGATTATAGGAGAAAAGAAACATCCCTTTTTGGAGGGGAAGGTTTATTCTACAAGGGGAAGTTGTCCATCTGTTACACCAAAGTGAATCTTTGGAACAGTCTGGTTTCTTTTGTTGTTTTAATTGTTGTTTGGTTTTGGGGTTTGTTTGTGGGGTTGGTTGTTTTTTTTTTTATCCAACTGCTCTGCCCTTTTTGGAAAGGAAAAGGTAGAAGGGATGATTCTTGACACCATTCACTCTTTGGAGGAATGAGAGGGATGTGAGGGAAGGTTTGACAGATGCCACTGTATTGCACAGCCTTAGTTTGGGCATGATACAAACAGACAAAGGTGTCCCTGGAGAGGTACTTTGTTTATATTAATGCAGGGTCCTGTGCTCTGCAGTATCAAAATCTTAGTAAAGCATTAAAGCTATTGCTTTACCCTGTTCCCTCCCGCCTCCAGTCTCACCACCCAACCAGACATTTGGAATGGGACAGGAAAGAGAATTCTTCAACAATAACTGAACAAACACTCTTACCCCTGCTGTCCCATAACCAAAGATCAGGCAAACCTTGCAAGCACCTTCCCAAAGCCCCCTGTATTTAGCACAGGGCTTGCTTAAGCCTCATGTATTCATTTTCCTCGTGGTAATGAGACTGGAGATCCCACATAGGTTAGCTAAGTAATCAATTTGATGGTATGGTTTTAAACTGTAGTACCTTTTTAAAGGAAACTTGCATAAAATTCAATTATAAAAATTCTTGCCTTTGCTATGCTGGATCTGTCCTTTCCGAAATCAGTAAATCCTTGCTACACTTATGATACAGAGGAGACCTGAGTGGCAACAAAGCACCAACTAGGAGGAGCCCTTGTGCCTCTCAGAACTGCTGTAAAAACCCCAGTCCTCTCCATTTCCAATCCCCCAGTGAAGTATCCTGGTAGTGCAGCAGCATTTCTGTGACAGGAATGGGTGGCTCTTCACTGCAGGTTCTGACCTCGTGTCTTCTGCTTGTACCACCCTCTGTTGATAGTGGCTGGGTTAACTGGTTTTAGTTTTATAAAATATTTCTTTTGTGAAATCTGAAATAAAACCAACATGATGTCAGCTTAAAGCATTTCCAAAATAAGTCTTGGTTTTTTGGTTTTGTTTGTTTTAATACTTTTTTTTTTTGTCTGAAGAGTGTCTTTTTCTCTTTGGCTTTCCTAGTATTAAACAGAATTGATCACTGGTTGGCTTTTTGTCTTAATTCTTTACCACCATTTCTTAATGCTGTGTTTCATCTGGAACTTCACATTTCTTGGTATAAAAGCAAAACCTGCTCCTGGCATATCTGATCTGGAGCCTGTAGAAATAATACTGACAATAATAAAGAAGACTACTTATTCTGGACCATGGATTCATGCTGCCATGATTTTGGTACCCTAGATGCAACCAAGCCACACTCACCCACGAGACTGAAGTGGAAATGCTTAAATTCTAATCCTAGCTCCACTGCTGTGGATTTGGACAAGCCATTAATGCTAATGCTTCAGTTTCCCCATCTGCAAATGGGACTAATAGCATCAACCTCAAGGTCATTGAGAGTGTTAGGCAATTAAGTTGTTGGGTATGATGACTAGGTTAACAGGAGGAGGGAAGTGGGTAAGGTGTGGGAGTGAGGTACCTTTTAGAGGTGCTAAGAATCAAGTAGTAAAGTGTCTCTGAACTGAGCATACTATGAGACTTCAGCATATCTCTGTACTATCCATGCACATCCCAGCATCGGATACTACACGAAACAAATATGGACTGCCTCCTTGGTTTACTTCAAATTTCACTACTTGCAGCTGTAGTGGGTTTGAAAAGAGATGAAAGAGTCCTACTTGCCTTGATTTTACTGAAAACCTAGACAGAAAAAGGAAGGAGTGGTTAAACTTTAGCACAGACTTATTGCATGTGTTTGCTTAAAGTGTTTGACAAGTCTGAATGGGCTCTGTGGAGGGAGCAAAGGCTAACGCTGGCCCAGCTGTAACCCAGGAATTGAACAAGTTTTTTCTAAGCATAAATGTGCATGATCTCATCAAAGCACAGCTTGAGGATACTGGGTTTGTAGTAGAAGTTCTTTGAGAATTACTTATGGCCTAAATGCTCTCAATGTTCTTGTGGTGATTGGAAAAGCAGAAGATTTTTTTTGTCTAATTCTGAGCTGCTGCTCTGTAACCCATTCTGTAACTGGCTGCTGAATACAGTGTGCCAAAAATAAAAACCTTATTAGCTCTGGTACTGGTTGTTGTTTCTCAGTGGTCCATCACAGAGACAAAGGTAGAACAATCACAGTATGCAAACAAATGCTGCAGTTGCTTGTTCTGCAGAAGGGGCAGAAGCAAAGTCCTTTATAACTACCTTTCTAGCCAAGACTGAAGTGGGAATCTCTTCTCAGCTGATGCTGACTCTATGCCTTTCAACTAGCTCTGCACCATGCTAGTCTTAAGACTTGCAACAGTTCCCTGTTGCCCCTTATAAACATAATAAGGTTCACAAACTCGCATTGCTGTTGTGCAGTGGTGGGCAGTATACCTTAACTCTGCAATACAGCCTGAACAGGGAGAGTAAAAACATAACAGCACATAGCACATGGAGTGATCAGCATTTAAATTATTTCCCTTTTCTATTGTGCCACCTTCCTCAGGGGAAAGGTACACCTCTCTTGGCAAAGACTGAAGAAAATGCAAGAAGCCACGGTTCAGGGGAACTGGTGACTTCAAACAGCAGAAGTAGAGAAGCTCTCTGGTAGTAAGAGGTGGAAAAGGAAAAAAAAATATATATATATATATATATATTTGAGATAGAATAATGATAAAGGAAGGAGGTGTTTGTTTCTAGTGCAGTTAAGAGACACCTTGCGAGCAAATCGGGGTCAAAAGAAAGAAAATAACCCTAGAGCAACTGCCTAAGGGGAAATGGGAGTGGTGTGGAAGGGTTGGGGAGGGTGTGTATTTAAAACAGCAGAACTGGTTGTATTAGCCTCTTGGAGGGCAGTGGAAAACAGAAGGAAAAAAAAGCAGCTTAGATCCTTCTTGCAACAAAGTCCATCCCCTATGAGTACTAGACAAGTGGGAAGAAGGGGAGATGAAGGCTTTGATTGTGGTCTTGAATGTGAAGGCTGTCAGTGGACAAGCTCTTAACAGCTTACTGATCTCTGCCTAGTGTCTGATACTTTCATGGTGCATGTAATGAGGGTTTTTTGTTACCCTTTTGGAGAAAAAAACATCTGAAGCCATATGACTAAAGTTACATGGATATTCTGACATGAAAAGATGCAGGATTTTCAGTGTTCTGGAAGGTTCTGGCGACTCTTTCACTGTGCTGGTGCTGGTCAGCAGCTTTAAGAAGTGCTGCGGAAAGGAACAGTTTTATTGCGTGTGTTGTTATTTCGGTTCGGCCAGGTGGAGCATTTCCACCTCCGCCCTGACCATTTTGACACCACGGACCAGCAGGACTCCCGTGCCTAGAGATTAATAAGCACCTTCACCTTGGCATTTCTTGGGCATAGAAGCCAAGAAGCGAAACCAGAAGTACACCTTGGGACTCAAGGGGGAGCGTGAGGGGTGTGAGAGCAGCGTGAGGAGACTGTGAGGGGTGTGCGCTGCCGGCCACGCAAGGACACGGCGGGGCCGGCTGCTGCTCCTGGTCCTGCTCCTGCTCCTTCCTTCTGCTGCCGCTGCTGCACAGGCCGCGCTGCGAAAGGCTCTTGCGGGCGGCCATGGCCGACGGCTGGGGCTTGCTATGCGGTTTCTGGCAGCGGGGCAGCCCCACGCCGCGACACCCTGCCCGTTTGCCGGCGGGGAGGCCGCCCGTGCCCGCCGTGATGGCAGCCACCACTCACCTAGGGTGAACGGCTACGACACAGCCGCGGACCGAGGTCGGCGCGGGGCTTCAAGGCGCCTGCAGCCCCCAGGCAGTGCCAGCCGGGGGAACGCGGTGCCCCCACACGCCGCCTGCCGTGACCCGGACCGTTTCGCGCGCGGCCCCTGCCGTCAGCGGCGCGGTTTCCGGAGGGGACGGGGCGCACCTGCACCACCGAGCCGGCCGGAGCGGGATGGCGGTGGCACCGTCCGGCCGGCGCGGTGCCCTGCCAGGGCCCAGCGTTGGTGCCCGCCTTCGGGCCTTAGGCGGCGGCTGAGAGCCCTGGTACGGCGGCACGGGGCTGCAGCTGGCGCAGCGCTGCCCGGGCGGGAGATGCCGAAGCTGCGCGGAGAGGCCTTCTGGAGGGAGACGCTGCGGAGCGCCCACTATGTGGTTGCGCCTATGGTGGACCAGAGCGAGCTGGCCTGGAGGCTGCTGAGCCGCCGCCACGGCGCCCAGCTTTGCTACACGCCGATGCTGCACGCCCAAGTCTTCCTCAGAGACGCCAACTACCGCCGCGAGAACCTCTATGGCGAAGCCTGCGCCGAGGACCGCCCGCTCATCGTGCAGGTGAGTGCCTCGGCCCGCCGGGACACGCCACCGGCGCTCCCCGCGGCCCGCCCGCGCTGCTCCCACAGCCTCGACGCCTGCCCAGACAGCCTCAGCGCTGGGAGCAGTGGCGAGGAGTGGAGCACCTTGCCGGGTGCTCTTGGGTAACTCCGCGAAAGTAAGTCAGCATTGCCCAATGCTCTCTCAGCCACCTCTGTGGGATCGGGAGTCCATGTGTTCCCAAACACACCTCAGGTCAACCTCGTCAGTCTCACCCCGATTCTGAGTGGGTGTTGTATAGGGTGACAGAAATCTCGTTTTCTTTACCTAAATGCTGCTCACGATGACTGCTTTTCTGTCTATCCCACGTCTAGCAAAGAGGTTTTGGATATCTTAACCACAGGGGCCTGGAGCTTTAGGCTTCTCACAGGGTTTCAGTCCTCTGAATCTCATTTTTAGAGAGAGCTGATCCCACTCAGGAAGGATCACAGGTGTTTGAGTAGTTCTCTGAAACCATATGATTAGTGGTTAGTCATAGAAAAAGGATGCAAAGAAGGTAGGACACACTCTTAAGTTATTGTTGCTTCTGCTTGTTGAGTACCATGTGAGTTTCAGGAGCTCCATCCCAAAGAAGGAAGCTGAGGAATAATGCAGGGAAAGACAACTGGAATGAGCTGAGGAATAGGTTGATTTCCACGTATTAAATGGATGAGGAGGCTTCACCCCTAAGGTCCTGACCAAGAGGAGAAATGGGAGAGATATGAAAAAGTATGACTGGCTTGAAGGTGGCAAATGGGAAACAAGTGTTAGTACAAATAGTGACAGTTAACACCGGCAAAATTCATTCCTGTGGGATCTACTGCATGCTGAAAGTAAGTAAAGGAAAACTCTTGGGCGTCATGAGGTACAGTAAACACCGTTCCTGCATCCAGAGTCCTTGAGCACACTTTCCAGCTGCTGCTGTTCTCTAAGCATTGTTGACTATTATCAGAGCAGGATGAGGTGGGTCTTTGGTCTCAGTACGGCCTCATTTTTTGCTGTGGGAGGAAGTTTCTTTTGACACAGAAAAATACAGGTGGCAAAATTCTGACTAGTCTTAGGAAGCTGTATTTGAGCACAGGCCTTCAGCTCAGACAGCTGTGTGTACTGGGGCAGCCTACCTGAAGACTGACAGTTGCTGTGGGTTTGCTGTGTTCTTCCCACTGGCCACTATTGGTCCTAAGGTACAGGACTAAATCAATCTCTGGATTGACCCAGTACAGCAATTTTGACTGAATTGTGCAGTGTTTCTGGGCAGGCTTAAGTTGTGGTCACAGACTCTTGGAAATGGATTAGGTAAAAGGACATCTGAACCCAACCTGCAATCTGGACTTTATCTACCAGGTAAAAATCCTCACCAGTGTGGTTTTGTTGGAGGCTTTCCCTTGTGTCAGTCATCTCAGAGAAAACAAATGCCTTTTCTGAGTTTAGGTGGTATCAGATGTAATTTATTTAGTGCTGTAAGGTTTAAGTAACACCTTCTGCTCACCTGCTTGAGTTTAAATCTGTATTAGTTAAAGATGTGATGGCACTGGGGTTTGTTAATCTGTTTGAAAGCAGAAATTAAGAGAATAACCTTTCTCCACAAAAAAAAGTATCTTCAAACTAGCTTATTTTTTCTTAATAAATTGATTTTTGAACTGTGCTCTAAATATAATGTTAGTTATATTTAAGACTGAGCATTAAGACAGCCCAGTGTGCCTGTGTAATATTCCACACTAACATGAGTTCATTTTGGAGGCAGTTGTGCTCACTACTATCCACAAAGTTTTAATTGTCTCAAGACCCAAGAGACATCACAGGCAACTCTTTACCTTCTGCACCACTTTTTTGTATGAAAATGCAACAGCTGTTTGTTCTGCAGGGGCTTTTAAGAGCTGTTCCCTCTTATTCTTGTGTATTACATGTCAAATATTCTAAAAATATTTCTTTGCCTCTTGGATGTTCACCTTTCTCGTTTTGTTACTTGAGGGTTGAGGATCTTTAGCTGGTAGGTGTCACATTTTTGTGTTTGGTGAGGTTTGGGTTTTTTTGAGAAATGCTGCTTGCTATCATGAACTCCAGATTAACTGTTTCTGTAGTTGCTTCAGAACTAGAATCATAGAATGGTAAGGTTGGAAGGGACCTCAAGGATCATCTAGTTCCAACCCCCTACCGTAGGCAGGGACACCTCTCACTAGTACAGGTTACTCAAGGCCTCATCCAATCTGGCCTTGAACACCTCTAGGGAGGGAGCAGCCACAACTTCCCTGGGCAACCTTTTCCAGTGTCTCACCACCCTCATTGTAAAGAATTTCCTCCTAACATCCAGTCTAAATCTCCCCTCTGCCAGTTCAAACCCATTGCCCCTTGTCCTGTCATTACAAGCCCTTGTCAATAGTCCCTCCCCAGCCTTCCTGTAGCCCCCTTCAGATATTGGAAGGCTACTCTAAGGTCTCCTCCAAGCCCTCGAACTATGTCATAAGCTGTTGTCAGTACTTGAAGAATGCTGTTATCTGATTATTCCACTTTGCTTTCTCTTTCTCAGTTCTGTGCCAATGACCCTGAAGTGTTTGTCCAGGCAGCACTGCTGGCTCAGGATTATTGCGATGCCATAGACCTAAATTTGGGTTGCCCCCAGATGATTGCAAAAAGAGGTATGTGCAGACCTGAACCCTGGGTAGCCAGAGAGCTGGGGTGTTCCAGTTAGGAACGTTGGCAGTAAAACATCAAGAGGTCCAAAGTGGTTAACTTGGTGGAGAGGGGGTGGCTGCACTACTGCTGAAGTCAGACTTAGTTACACCCACTTTAACAGATAATGCTTTCTAATACCTGAAGCAAAAATTAGCTGTACTAATAATTCATTCCAGCTTCTCCTGTGTGACAGCTCTTGTGTCTTGAATATCCCTCAGAAAAAGTATTTTTAACAAGAGCTTTGTTTTCTTTCTGATTTCAGTTGCTCAAATAGCCCAGTTTTGCAAAGCTGGATTACTTAGTATTTAGTGTCCTGTTTCTTTGATACTTGCACAGTTTGTTCATCATAAAAGAGGATAACAGCTGCTGAATCCCTTAATGGCATTGCAAAGAGAGCTAGTTTCAGAGCTTGAAAGTTTGAAAGTTTTGGATCAGTTGGGGTGTTGAAGGAAGGTTTGGTCAGGAACTGCCCATTCCTCTTCTAAAATGTCTACCAGAGACTCATAGGAAGTGGTTGGTGGTGTACAGGGCAAGTAGATCTTTCAGTCTGATCAGTCTTTATCCTGAGGGGAATTTTTAAACACATGGTATGGACCTCTGAAAGTGAACTGCCAGTGTCAACACAGCAGCCTCAGGGAGCAGCAGTGAAAGTGAGATGTGGGGATTCATTGTTTGCCCTGTAAATGTAGGGTGGCATCGGGAACAGAATGATCCAAATGCTGTAGTCTGGACAGGGCACAGCACCTCTGCTTCTGCCAGTGACACATGCGAGTGTCTGCGTCGTTGTGTGTGGACATTTATGAGAGCTGCATGCCTCAGTCTCACCCTGCTGTAAAAGTGTCATCTGCTGGTTTATTGCAGGTCACTATGGGGCATTTCTGCAAGAGGAGTGGGATCTTCTTCAGAGAATGAGTAAGTCTTTAGAGGGGCCTCACTTTAGAGAGGCTTCACTGAGAGTGGGATGAACACATCATTGTGAGGAGGGGTAGCAATTTTGGGGTGAAAGGAGATGCAGCATGTCTCTGTCAGGAGGGTTGTGTTTGTGGGGTTTGGGGTTTGTTTGATTACTTACTGTATTCCAGTGCTATCCTCAAGATGGTGACATCCCACTACAAACTCCTGCTAGATCTGCTAAAAGATTTCAGTACCTGAGACAGACTTTAAGGTGAAAGTGAGTCAGTTCAGTCCCAATCCAATGATGGTGTAGTGGCTCTCCAGCTCTAGAAAGAGCAGAACTCCCAGTGCCATGATTTTTCACTTTGAACTTCTTGGGTGCCAGGACTTCTGTTTCTGCTTGAAGCCACAGTTACCCTTTTCTAATCAACTCAGAGTACTTTTTCTGTCCACACCTTAGCAAGGCTCTCTCCTGATGTGCATTTTCAGACTGTTGGCAGCAGTTGTGAACAGTTTTGGGTTTTTTTTTTTAAGAAATACATTGGAAACTCATTTTAAAAGCAAGGTTTGAATCATTGAGCAGAGCTGAGAATGTGCCTCTACTTCAAAGCACACATCTGAACCATGAGGTTAGAGTCTTCTGTTTCTGTTCCCTGTAGTCCAGGGAATTCAATGATGGTTGATACAAAGACACTGCTGAGAACTGTGAAAGCCAGACAGGGCTTCCCTGCCCAGCGTGTGGTGTGGTGGTTAGGGCACTTTTCTTAGGGAGTGAAAGATGCAAGTCAGAACAGTCTCAAGGTGAGAAGAGAGCCCAGGTCATCTATGTGGAGAACCCAGGCTGTCTAGTAGGAGAATTATCTCAACAGGCTATTCTCTAAAAGGTGGGCAGAACTTCCTTGTCCTCCTGCTCTCCTAGCCTTCTTTAAAATAATAGGGTTCCTGCAACACCTTGCTGACTCCTTTGAAAGGGGGTAGGAAGACCTGTCGTTGGAGCTCCTAGGAACTGCATTAGAAGACAACAGGTGACTTTCTACATTAGACATCAAAGCTCTGGAAGAGAAGATAGTTTCAGGGCTACCTTTGCTCATTTTTCCTGCTGGCTGTTAGCTCTTGTGCTAGCAGCTTTCTGGTTCGGTGCACTGTGTGAAGGCTACAGGAGTTTATCATGTTCTAGATTTCACCCTGACTCTGTAATCTATATTTACAACTTAAATGGGTCCACAGCCTATCTCTGTTGATAAGCCTCTTGGACTTGTCATGATTGTTTGGGTGTAGTTTAGAAAGAAGCAATGCATTTCTTCTAGGAAGGTGTACAAGCAGGTGTTAGTGTTGGCACAAGGAAGAGTACAAGAGCCTGTGATGTTAGTAGGCTTGTATCAGTGATTATGATTTCAGGTGGTGATCAAAGGGAAGGTTTGATGCAGTGGAAACGTTAGGGCTGTTAAATGCTGCCTGGTTTATGCCTTCTTGTTAGAGTGCAGAGGTTTTACTTTGTGTTCACCCTCAGCCCATGCAGTGTGTTCACCCTCAGCCCATGGAGTGTGTCCACCCTGAGCCCCTGCAGTGTGTCCACCCTGAGCCCCTGCAGTGTGTCCACCCTCAGCCCCTGCAGTGTGTCCACCCTCAGCCCCTGCAGTGTGTCCACCCTCAGCCCCTGCAGTGTGTCCACCCTCAGCCCCTGCAGTGTGTCCACCCTTAGTCCATGCAGTAAGGGTTGCAGGGAACACCGCTGGTTAAGTTGTGAGAACTACACAGTATTAACTTCTCAGGCTTTTTTTTTTTTCCACACAGTGTCAGCTCTTGAGGAGAGCAGGGACTTTTCACAGCTTTGTGTAGCTCACCTACCTGTCTTTTCAACCTCCCCCAGTTTTGCTGGCTAACGAGAAGCTCTCTGTGCCCATCACCTGCAAAATCCGCGTGTTCCCAGAGATTGCCAAGACGGTGAAGTATGCACAGATGCTGGAGAAAGCTGGCTGCCAGGTGAGGAGGTGCTCCCTCCACTGTGCCACTGCACACCTGCCTCTGCATGAAGCACCTGATGGCCAGTTCTTGGTGTGGAGATGTTTTATGGGCAGAGAATGCGAGATGCAGAGGGGTTGTGTGTTTGCAGTCATAGGCAGCAGGTCAGTAGTATGAGATGAAGCACATCATTGGATCTTAGGAAGAAATTCTTCACTGTGAGGGTGGCAAGGCTCTGGAATGGGTTCTCCAGAGAGGTTGTGGGTGCCTCCTCCCTGGAGATGTTCAAGGCCAGGTTGGATGGGGCCTTGAGTAACCTGGTTGAGTTGAGAGGTGTCCCTGCCCATGGCAGGGAGGTTGTATTAGATATCTCTAAGGTCTCTTCCAGCCTAGGCCATCCTATGATTCTATGGTCGTGATTTTGGAGTCTCTCTTCCAATCACTGCACAAAGTGACAACCTTCACTGTGTGTCAGTCTGACATTGTGCTGCAGGAAGCAGTGTGAATGCTTGAAATCCACAGTGCTATAGGGAAGTTATCACAGATGACCACCATTAGTGGAGAAGTGAGCAGCCTTCTAGGCTTTAACCCCAGTTAAACTGGAAGAAGTGGTCTGGAGTTAGAGCCAGTGCAAGAGTGCTCAGGCTTTCTGCTGAGGAGCCAGCCTGATCCATGTATCTCAGATTACATCATAAAGGGGAGCCAATGCAACAGGAAATGTGTAGGTTCTCCCAAGATAACAATCTTGTCAATAGCAAGCTGAAAGAAACCCAAGCCCATGCCATGGTAGGTGAGCTGCTGATACTTTCCTGTAATACCAAAATCCCCACACTGTTGAAACAGCACTGAGGATTTAAGAGTGTGGGGTGAGAGGAAATTTTTGTCAGTGGGTTTGTTGCAGTGGTTCACACAGGTGAAAAGTGCCTTTGTGTTGCAGCTGCTGACGGTGCATGGCCGCACTAAAGAGCAGAAAGGACCTCTTGCTGGTGTGGCGTCCTGGGAGCACATTCAAGCCGTCAGGTGAGAGAGCAGTACCAACCCTGGTGGATTTCTGCAAGAGTGCTGTGAGGGTAGATTTTTAAGCATGCAGAAAAGTGTGTGACAGCAGTAGAATTTGTGGGTGGACCTCACATCTCAATTCTGTGCCTCTGTTTTATTCACTGGTACAGAAAAGCTGTGAGCATTCCTGTGTTTGCAAACGGAAACATCCAGTGTCTCAGGGACGTGGAGGAGTGCATCCGCAAGACAGGAGTGCACGGTGTCATGAGTGCAGGTAATGAAAATGAACTTGCACTCACAACAGATGAGAGCAGGAACTGTTTCTTACTCTCTTAGCAGCTTCATATGCATTTATTAAAAGCTTACACCAACCTGACATGCTGAACAGCTTTGACTGAAGGCTGAGTGGCTGCTCTACCTCCTCTTGCACCAACCACCACCAGGAGTCGTTTAAGACTTGCAACAATTGTTAGGTTGGACTTGTTCCATTGAGTGGACAGCTTAAATCTAATTGCTTGACAGAAGTATGTGGGACTCCTCTTTTACTGGAATATTTTCCTGATACCTGTTAATCAGTAGCAGAAGTATGTGGGACTCCTCTTCTACTGGAATATTTTCCTGATCCCTGTTAATCAGTAGAATGGTTATTGAATGGATCTTCGTGCAGGATCTGTATCCACTGGTTAGTATTCCTTCAGTGGTTCACGTTGGGATGGGACAAGAAAGAACTGCTGTTACTTCCTACAAGAAGGTCCAGGATAGACAGCAGAAACTGCTTCCCATCACTGCAGTTAAAACATTTTCTGGGGGATTGTAGAATCTCAGTTTTAGAAAAAACTGTTTAACAAAAGGCCTGAGGAGCTAGTAGGGAAAAGCAGAGTGAGAAGCAGTATCTGTAAGCTTAAGCCAGATGGATGTGGATAGAGATGTTAAGGTCCAAGTATGTAACCAGAGGGCAAGAAGAGCAAGGGGTTCTCTGTTGGATTTTGTTTACTCTCTTTATGTCAAGATTGGATTATTTTCTGGAAAATGTACTTTAATTAGACAGGAGCTCTTTGGCTCAATTAAGAAATAGTGAAATATGGCATCCTGAGGTCAGGCTACAGTTTGTGGACCCCGGATTCCTCTTTGTGAGCACAAGTGGTGTGGCTGGCTGGCTGGCTGGTAGAATCACTCAGTACTGATCAAGCTCCACAGCTTAGCTTTTGTTTTCTGTTGCAATCCTGAAATGAAAGTTTGAGTATTTCTTTTCATTCCCTAGAAGGTAATCTTCATAACCCAGCTTTGTTTGAGGGCAGAAACCCATTGGTGTGGGAGATGGCTGAGGAGTACCTGGAGATAGTGCAGAAGCACCCTTGTCCGCTGTCTTACGTGAGGGCTCATCTCTTCAAGCTCTGGCATCACACGTGAGTATCTCCAGAGGACTCTTTAATGCTCAGCAGGGCTCATCCTGCTCAGCAGGTGTCTGACTTTTCTGGACAAGGATTTGTCTGGTCAGAACCAGTATGCTGCCAGGTTGTCTTTCCTGGACTCTTGCTGGAGAGGGCTGGGGCCTTTATGCTGCACTGCATATCTGGGAAGCAGGGCATGGGGAGTGAACAAGTCACCACGAGATAAGGAAGGGTGTGAGCTCCCAGCACATCAGCTGCCATGTGGTAATTGCCCATCTGCACACCTGCACTTGTGGCAAACCTGAGTTAAGCCCTCGTCTGCTGTGAAGAAAACTGCCCTGCACTTGCTGTGGAGTAAGAGCATGGCCATGGGCAGCTACTGAGGAGCAGGTAACGCACTGCAGGTTCACCTCAGCTAATCTCAGAGTACCTTGGTTGTGTGCCAAGTGTTTATTTGGCTGAGAGGTCACAGCTGTGTGTGCTTTCCTCTGGACTTCCAAGGAGATAAGCTTCTACCAAGGCATGTGCAGCAAGAAAAGTCTGTAAAAAGCTTTTATAAAGATGTTTTTAGCTGATCTCTTCAGTCTAGCAATAATGCACAAGTATAACTTGATGTTTGGGATTTGCCTTAGGCTTCAAGTTTACCAGCAGCTGCGTGATGAACTAGCAAAAGTGAAGACTCTAGAGGGCATCGTAGATGTCAACAGGGAGCTGAAACTACGATGCCAGGTACCAAGATGGGCCCTAATCTCCCAGAACAACACTGTCTGCACTTGGTGGGAACTTAGCATGTATGCTGTGGTGTTTGTTGGTGCCTTTATTGGAGCTGTGGCTTTCCAACCTTGATATTGGTAGTTTTACTACAGTGGCAGCCCCTCCAGCCTCAACAGCTTTACACAGGATCAGGTTGCTTTAGGAGGCACAGATCTGCTTCTGTTCATCTGTTTTAGTAGAGGGGTTTTGCCTGTATTTAACTGTCAGTAACTGTTAGTTTAAATTCCAATTTGTGGTTTCCTGGAGCTTGAAGTGTTATTTGGAGCATTTCCTGACAACTCCAGGGACACTGACTGGAACTCTGTGCTGCAGGAAGAAATAGCAAATCAGAAAGAAGGAGAAAAGCCAAAAGAAGGGTTACCTTTTTTCCACTGGATCTGTCAGCCGTACATCAGGCCAGGGTGAGTGATCGGTTCTAATATGGACAATTCTTCTTCACCTTCAACCACACTCAGTACAGAACCACCCAGTTCTGGTCTAGGAGCTTATGTTCATTGGAAGATATGGGAAGACTATGGATTATTTTTATTGGGTTTTTTTCCTCTCCCCTCCCCCCTCCCTGGTCATTGCTTTGTTTCTGAGGATGTTGCTTTACGGTGTGCATCTTCTCCTTTAGATCCTCCTCAGATTTCTCTCTCTCTGTCTAGAAAGTAAACCCCAAGAATTCCACTGCAGATCAGAAAGACAATTTGATGTGCAACACACCTGCTGTCTGAAAGTCTTTTATTGTTATAGGTCACACTAATGTTGCTTGTAACAGCAAAGGTGTCTTTGATAAAGGATCCTTGTGTTGTACAGGCTTTGCAGGTACCTTACTCCTTTTCTGTTGTGGGAATGGAGCTGAAGAGGAGAATGAGCATGTCAAGTGTAATACTTAACTAAATACTTCAGTATAACCTGGGAACAACAGGTGCCTGACTAATTCAGCTGACTTACCAACCAATAAATCTGACAGTGTGTGTTATTAGCAGGTAGAGATCCAAAAAGTTAGGTTTTTCTCTCCCACTTCCAAGGGCAGTGACACTTCCCTGTACTTTAGCCATGACAGAAAGGTTTCCAGTTTGCCCAGATTTCTGTAAAGCAGAACAGTGTTCAGGGAACATCTATTTCTGCCCTCCAGCCAGCTTAGGATGATTGCTATTCATCGTTCCAGGCCAAAGGAGAGATGCAAGGAGAATGGAACCAGTGAGTCTGACAAATGTGTGCGAGGGAAACGTGCTTTGGAAGAGGAGGAAGATGGAAATTCTGAGCTTCTGTCAAAGAATAAGCAAAAAAAGAAGTTAAGAAATCCAAATAAAAGCTTTGATCCATCTTTAAAACGTAAGTTCCATTTATTGGCATAGATGCATGGAGTTACTGATACCACATTTAACATGAATTGCCACCAGTTATTTTCCTTTTGGAGATCAAAATTCACTACCAACTACATTGCAGCTGTCACTAACTGAACTTTTGTATGCATTTCAGGCAGACCTCCTCCTCCTTCACACTTGACTTGAAAATTCAAATTTGCAGTGTTTGAATTAACATTAGAGGCACTTAAAAAGTCAGAGTACCTTTACCTCTGCACTGTTCTTGGAGGTGCTCTATTTCAAAAAGACTGTCTGGCTAGAAGAGTGGCAAACTGTTTACTTCTTCCACATAAAAATCCCATTGCTG
This sequence comes from Eubucco bourcierii, assembly GCA_013396675.1. Classification (NCBI taxonomy): domain Eukaryota; kingdom Metazoa; phylum Chordata; class Aves; order Piciformes; family Ramphastidae; genus Eubucco; species Eubucco bourcierii. Next base: position 790,290 of record VWZE01008295.1, read on the forward strand.
AAATCATATCTCTCTCTCTCTCTCTCTCTCTCTCTTTTCCAGCCAAATATGCAAAATGTGACCAGTGTGGAAACCCAAAGGTAAGTCAGTGCCAGTGTCCATTAAAACATTTCCATTATGTAGAAATCAGACCATGTGCAGCTGGCACAGTTTGGTGCAGCAGCTATGTTTGTCTGAAGCTGGGTTAAGTCCCTTTTTTATTTTGCTTACACCACTGTAGTGCTGCAGGCAGTCTGAAATCTTGTGCCTGGGCTTGTGGTTTTGTTTGTTTCTCTCCTAGGTCAGATGTTTCTAAGCTCTGTCTTAAGAGACAGAAGGGATAAGGGGAGAACAACAACAGAAATCAACCAAGGGCTTCCTAAACATGAAGGATTTTTTTTTTTTTTTTGGGGTGGAGGGAGACACACCAAACAACAACCCCCACTTCCCTCAACAGTCACTAAGAATGTGTGAGCCAGAGCACCACTGACCCCCCCTCAGTGTAGCCAGGCTGTCAGCTATCCAGGATTCAACTGCTGCAGTGGCTCAGGGTCATACATTATGTTGTAACATATACTCAGGTACGTTTTAAGCTGCAGATAGGGCAGTAACTGCTGTGGTGTAGATGGAAGCAAGCATGTCAGGCACTGTATTCTGCAGAGGACTACAGCAAGCTCAGCTGCAACATCCAGCATTGTGCTTGTTGCAGGGTGCTTAGGGCACTCACCTGCTTCTGCTACTCAGGATGCCCAGCAGACCACTGCTGCTGCAGAAGCTGCATGCAGACTTTTGTGGATTTACTCCTCTGTACAAACAGTTGATAGCTGAGGCTCCCCCTCCCCAGTGTGACATCCTCACTAGACTGAGGTGTGCCTGTCTAACGTTCAGGTTCACAGTGTTTTTCCAAAGGTCTGAATGGGCAGAGCTGTGCTCTTGTTGCTTATTACAGTAACAGTTTCATTTTCACTGACACAAGCTTCTTTCAACCTTCATCCCAACCCAGGGCAATAAATGTGTGTTTAACATGTGCCGAGGCTGCTGTAAGAAAAGAGCATTCAAAGAGACTGCAGACTGCCCAGGTGAGTGTGGCTGTCCCTGTGGGGCACTGAGCAGGTGTCTCACCTTCCATCTGTATTTGTTACTTAATGGCTTATGAGGTGTGGGTTAAAATCTACATACAGAACTAGCTACAATTTTATCATGCAGTTTAAAAGCCTCTTCCTTCTGTGTCTGCTGTTCTTTTCTGCTGGGATGCAGAATTCCCAGCCTGCTTCTCTAGAACACTAAGGAAAGAGCTGTTCTCGTTTTACCAGTGCTTTGTTTCTGTTACATTTTCTTTCCCCCCAATCCTTGCTTCTTCAGGTCATGGATTACTTTTTAAGACCAAATATGAAAAATCCCTTTCATGGCAGAGTAGTCAAAGAGTAATTCAGAACCCAGAGATCAGTCGAAGAGGAGATGTAGCGGCAGGGGAGGCTGCTGTGCTGCAGGAGGATGGTGACAGTACTGTGTGAAGCTTTGGACATGAAGGTAAAGAGCTCCTGCCAGGCCTCTGCTTCCCTGGGCCAAAGAACACATCTCCAGCTCACCATCAGCTCTGTGAACTTGTTCCACAGGTTTAGTTTTAAGTTCTGGAAATTTTTTTATTTAAGTAAAAGAAAGCTGCTTACTCAGGGACTTGTCCTGCATTTGAAATAAAAAAAAAAAAAAAAAAGGATGCAATTCACTTTCTCATCCTGTGTTTTGAAGACTGAAAATGCTGCTTTTTTTTTGCTTTTTTTTTTAAAATTTTTTTTTGGGTGGGGGCAACCAATCTAAACTTCTTCTCTGTTCATGGACTGTTCATGTCCTGGTTTTAATAGTGAGGTATTCAATATATTGGGGCAGCTTCTGGTGTGCCAATCCCAGCAACGTGGATGACTTCTGCACTAACAGAACATGTCGCATCTGCCTGAGTTTGCACAGGCTGCATTTGCAGTGTGAAAAGGAATGCAGCAGTGCTTTCAACATGTGAATGTAAAACTGTTAAGATGTTGCTATTGTCACGTTGTGTACTAACCATAGTTTTATACACTATGATAAAGCTTCATGAGCTGCCATGATCCAAAGGTTGGAGGAAAATTAAATCTCTATTTTAATAGAGAGAGGTGTCTGAAATTATGTGCTAAGGTAAGAACCAAGTCCCTGAGCCTTTCCCTGCCCAAAGTCTCATACATGATCATTCTCTCTCCTTCCCTCCTGATAAAGCCTGTGAGAAGTGTGTCCAAACCAGATGCAGGTTTACACATCCATGACCCCTGCCTGACTTTTCCCTTTTTCCCTGTGGGCTCTGTGTGTCTCCTAGGCCTTTGCTGTGCAATGGTCAATACACTGTAAAGAATGTCAGCAGCCAAAAAACCCCATCCAGCAATGCTGCACAGCTGCTTAGCAGACTGAGGAACTGGAAGCCAAGCCAGCCCCTTTGAAGCTAGGAAAAACAAATCAAGCTTAGCTCAGCTGTTGCCTGTGTTCTAAATGCAGTTTACTTACTGTATGCTTGGTGACCCTGCTCCAGCATGGCCATGTCCTGGAGCCTGAGCAGCTTTCCTGCAGAGCTGCTGGCACCTTCTTAGTGCACTGGAACCAGCAGGCCCTCAGCACTTGTCACAGAGCCTGCTAAAGGAACCAAAGCAATGCTGTGTTGTGCAGCCTTCTATGTGCAATCTGGCCATGCTTGTGCTGGCAGAGCTGGCATGTGTGCAAGCCCTCTACAGCACTAGAGCCTTTAACTGGAAGGTTAACAGGGGTTAAACTGCTGCTTGCTCAAGGAAGTGGAGACAGGGAGGGTGGGGGTAGGGTGTGGAAATACAAAAGGGAAAGGGAAAAAAAAATAGCCCAGAGAGGGAAGGGATAGGAGAATGAAGGAAACAGTGCCAGGTCAGGGGGAGGACAATGGAGTCTGGCCCAAGACCTGAGCAACCATCCCTGCCCATCTAAACCAGCTTGCCTGCAACCAAGCAGGTCTAGGTCCCAACCACTGCACTAGCCAAGGCTCTGCTTCTAGCCTGTCAGACCTCTGCTTCACATGACCAGAACATCCAGAGACTTGGCATACACTCAGGCATGTCCTGCTGCTAGACCCCGTGTGCCCAGTTTGAGCCAGTATGCTCCATGGATGCCAGGCTTATTCATAACTGGTCCTCCTTTTGTCCAGAAGGAAATGATCAGGAAACTCAGCACCCAGAATCTCAGTCTGCAAAAACCCTGGCAAAATATCTTCTCAGTGCCTCCTTGCCTTGGAAAAGAAAGATTACTGACCAATAATAAACCAAAAATCAAAGTGCCTCCAAGGGTCAGAAAATAAACACATCTCCCTGCACATCTGACAAGAGAGGGAGGACCCTTCCCTGCCCCACCCCAATCACAGGGGCTCAAGACTTGTTTTTTAATGACACAAACACAGCACTTCCAGGAACCAGGAGATAAGAGCACACCCTAATTATTTTATAAACCCCTTTTTAATGCTTTGACTTCTCAACAACCTCATGCTGTACAAGTGTGTTCACGTCTCTGCACACACATCCCCTCCAGCCCTGCTGAGCTCAGACCTGCAATCGAACCTGCAGTGTAGTTTACAGCCATGAGTTCATACAAGGACTGGGACAGTGAGGTGAAAAGATCCCTGCCTAGTAGCTGTGGATTTGTTCAATCCGTGGAGAAAGGTTCTCATTCAAAGCACTCATAACAAGGGAGCCCAGCAGCAAGAGTAGCAGCTCACTAAGCACAGCACCAGGGGGAAGCAGAGCCCTTGGTCTGCCTGTATGTCACCCACCCTTGTGCTTGCTTGCTCCTGGTCTGTGTTCTCCCTCTCCACGCAGTTTCTTCAGCCACCTTCCCTCTCACATGATCCTGACCATCAATCTCTTGTGTCTACGCCAGCTGCCAGCTAGGTGTTCCCATTCATTCACACCAAGTCCTCTAGAGGGACCACAGGAGGGAAGGCTTTACAGCCGTTTACAGCCCTTTGGCAGGCTGGACTTAAATGCTGCCTGGCATTTAGCTGTGGCACTCTACAGCTGACGGTAAGAGTAGTTCAAACTCTCCTGCCGAGTCTGCCCCTTTCGTTACTTTGCTATTCGAACAAAATCATTTCCAAGATACTCTGGGGATAACATCTCCCACCTCAACCAGCCTGTTAACCAAGACCTTCTGCAGCTTTCATCATTTCTGACTACCCTTGTATTCAAATCAAGTTTAGACACTAAGGTACATGTTATTCTAGCTCGCCTTGTGAATTGGAACTAGCCCAGGAACTGAGAGGGAGGGACAGGGTGTGGCATTTGCCCAATAGCCAAGTGATTAGTGTGGGAGAACCAAGTTTAAAAGTGCTTCTCTGCCTGGCTTAAAGATGGCAACTGAAACCACATCTCCCACCTCCTGTGGAAAGAGTCCACTTCTTCCCTCATTCTGAGTTCCCTGGTCTGTTCCAGAAGCCTCTCAACTGTCCATGACCATGGAGTTTCCATTCAGCCAGTTTCCCAAAACCATCACAAAACTCAGGCATTCTCCTCTCACTATGCCAGAGGAAATTTACTAGGTCAGAAAAGCCACCAGCATGACAAACATCCCCTGTTGCACCACAGGAGTGGACTGGGGCTATGTGATGGATCCAGGTTATGTTCCTAACCACACAGTGGGATTTTAGAACCCATCTCTCATGAGTGTCATCACACAATCACTCACCAGTGTGAAGAAAGGATCAAGTTGGCTTTAGGCTACTCAAGTCAGGAACACTTCATACTTGAGAATCCTAACTGGCCACATTTCTAGACAGAACTAATATTTAAGGCATACTCATCTCACCCCCTCTTCCAAGGCATTTCTTAATAGGCAGTGCAAACAGATGCAGGCTTGGCTCATTAGCTCCTTCTCCATGACAAGGCAGGAGACTGCAAAGCTCCTGACACAGGCCTGGAACACTGCTCAGGCACTGCAAGACAGAGCTCCCTTTGTGCATGGAACAACAAATCACCATCACCATGCTAATGACAAAAAAAGAAGCTGCAACTCGAACTTTGAACAGGCACTCTAGAAGATGACAGCCTTGCAATTAACAAGGTAAAGATGACCAGTGTACCAGTTTCTTAATAAACAATGCTTGTGAGCTCAGAGGCACTATTACAACACGAGCAAAGCTGAGCCACTTACCATTCATGCTGGGCACACCTGCACCTACACTAACTAGGGATTACTTTAAGGCTAGGCAATATACTAATTATCCTCTTTATCTCTAATCAAACAATTGCAACCTGCCGACTCAGCAAAGTAATGTCCTGTTTTGTTTGTTTCACATACCCCTCAAGAAAGCACAGCTTATTTAATGGGAGCAGAGGGAGGAAGAGGCAGTGCTTTGCATGCAGAGCGATGGTGAAAACGATCCTCTGCCTTTGGGTTTGAGGGAAGTTGGATTCTTGTATCTAAATCCATCCTCAGAGGCATGCAGGAAGAGGTGTAGTAGTTCACCTGATAAAGAGACAGCCAAGTGCCTTGGTTTGGCAAACAGCTGATGGGATAGCAGAGAATTAAACACAAGTGCACCCAAGCAGAGACTGAAGGCCCTGGATCTCACCGTGCATCTGTCACGTACCCAGGCTCCACTTACATAAACTCCAGGCACACAGTGCTACAGCAGAGCTGCAGAAGCATTACAGAAATGGACCTGTGATATCTGGGGGATCAAGGACAAGAAGATCACTTGGCCTGATCTACCATGCAAGACAAATTTTCAGGTCTTGCCACCTGAATTCCTGTTTGGATCAGACCATCCCTTGCTAATGCAGCTGCTCTTCATTACAGCCTCAGCCTGAATCATTGCTTTGCTGTCAAGAAACTCTTACTTGCATTATGAATTTACCAAACTTGTGACTACTGAATCTCACACACACCTCTCGGGTTAACACACCCTATTAGCCACTTTCAGTTCCCTACCCAGTTAATTTATCTCAGTCAAGCTATCCTATGAGATTATCTAAAGCTAGGTTGCTCTATCAGACCCTGTGAAACACTGAATGGAATTCACAGATCCATAGGAAGGTAGAAGCCAAAATAAGATTAGCTGAAGTACAAAGCTCATTTGCAAAGCAGAGTCATTTATTCCCTATTCCTTAACAGCATCAAAGACAAACAGAAGTCAATTCCATGACAGTTTGGTGCTTTTCACCTCCCTGCAAATTCCCAGTTCATGGACTACTGAAAAAATGAAATGCTGACTCATGCTAGTCTCAGCTCTCACAAGGGGTGACACAGGAAAATACTAAGAGCACTGCCCTGTGGAGCACACTGCTCCCCCACTGTCATCTGCTGCACATGAAGAGTGATGAAGGAGGTGGCATAAGAACCTTGAATAGCCAAGCTGGTTGAGACTTCACTCTTAATAAAAAAGAGGGGGGAAAGGAGTAAAAATAATTAATGCTTGACCAATGCTTTCCACCCATGCACTGATGTGTCCTTGTCAGAAGCATTGTTGCTGTTATCAAAGTTTCTTCATTTGTTTTTCTGAAGGCTTCTATAAGACACTCCACGAGTCAGAGGTAAGACATCATTCAAGTGGCAGCTTTGGGAGCTGTTCAGAGGATAGGACAACGCTGAAATTACAGCCAAGTTAGGAAGCAATGCTGAGATCATTATGGCAGAGCCCCAGAAACCAGTATACAGATCCCACAAGTAGCATGGGGCAAAGACAGAACTCTGCTACGTTCTCCCTCACCCAGGGAACTCTCTCAGATGATAGTAGCTTACAGATGTTGCTGCACCCAGCCACAGTCCAAGCAGTAAAAGCATCTCACAGACCTCCCTCTACAAATCCTAGCAAGACAGACCACTACACTGGACAAGTTCTGGGCAGATAATTACCAATCACCCACAACTACTCCGAGACAAATCTCCTAGTGGCAGCTCCTACATTAGCACTAAAATCAGCTCTGCTAATTGGAACTGCCTTCAGCAAAAGTAACATGTTCTTTCCAGCCGTGTCTCCTTTGTTCCTAGGTAGGTCAGCTAAGAAAGCAGAATTTATACTGTATGAGGACACCATCAGTTGTGGCCTACCACTAGCACTCCCTTCCTCAGAAACAAAAAGGTGCTACAAAGTTCAGTAAATACACTTAAGTTACTCTGAACACATCCCAGACATACCAACATCCTAGAGAGCTTCATCCACTCAGTGACTTTGGTGGTCATAGAGAAATCAAATAGAATTCTGAGTCACTATTTTCCCACTGACTACTTGGGAAATCACTTAGGTAAGAGTGAGCTTTCACTGGGGGGAAACAACTTATGAGTGCAAGTTATGCAGAACTACCTCTGTGCTGCATTTCCTGGTTTCTAGACTGGCAGGTAGATAGGACTGAAGCAGGAGTTGAACAGTGCCTAGAAGAAATATGCCTGGCCAGCCCTGACTCACATCTACAAAGTCCTAAAGCAACAGCAGCTTTTGTCCCAGGCTGAAGGGGAGTCACACATGTGCAATTCTGTACAAAAGCACAGACTGTGCTTGAGCAGTGCTACAGGACAGAGCCATAAACGAGAACTGCTCTGGCAGTCCAAAACAAGTTGTGAGTATTTTTGTCTGGAGACAAGAAACTGCTCACCCCTGCCCCAGCTACGGAACTGCCCCAGGCAACAGGAAGAGCTGGAAACTGCTGTTGCCACCTGGTGGGCTCCGTGCCGACTGCTAAAGGGTAAAAGCTTGCAGCCACTTCTGAGAGCAGGTAACTGCTGTGTCTAGAAGAGCAGACTCTCGAGTCAGCGTTCTGAAAACATCCATCGACAACTGAGGATGCCTCCAGTAGGAAGCTTGCAGGGAGGTACAGAAGGAACATAATAAAAACGAGAGAGTGGAAACTGTGTGCAAGCAGAGGTAGCCAACTGACAGTGGACTCCCTTGGGTTGCCAAACCATCCTGTCAGGAGCAGAGCATAAGATCCCCTCAGAAATGGCAGCAGTGGCCCATTTCAGGAAGAAAGTAAGAACATGTAAGCAGCAGTACAGCACTGAATGGCTTTTCTCCAGCATGAGCAGAAGCATTAAAGTGACTTTCCCAGCACTTCTACAAGGATGTGCAGCAACTTACCTGAGGACTCCACTTGCCTTTCTGACTGAACTGGCCAATGGTGATGCCCAACTCTCTGACAATGATTAACTATTTCTCTCCTTTCTCCCCTCAAAAATAGGAGAATATTTCCATGCCAAATAGAAAACATTTAACCAAAGACCTCACAGGAATTACTGTTTCCATTTTCAATATGACCTAAGTCATAAAAAGCACTGAAAAGCCAGAGGGAGAGAGCTCTGCTGCAATCTAGCAGCTGTACAAACACAGTCCAGGAATTCTGCTGTTAGAACCTTCCCTTAGATTGCATTTTTCTCCACAGTTCATTCTAGCTACATCTCCAACCAGATCAAAAAGCAAGACACAACACCCTACAAAACATCATCAACCTTAGGGAAAAAAAAAACCACACAAAACCAAGAACCAACCCCAAACAATTAGTGGCTTGAGATCAAAATACCTGAAAGCCAAACCTGAACAGAAAACACCTAAAGCCCAACCTCAACACAAAACTCCAAATACTCAGACAGTTTGTAATCCTGTTTAATGCACCAGGTAGAACAAAAAACAAACAAACAAACAAAAAAAAAAGAAATAAAAGCATGAACACATTAATAGGAACATCTGCAGTCAGCTGCCAGACCAGTCAGGGCTGGATCAAAATTTCCAGCTTGCCTTATGGATGACTTCAAAACCTTCACTGTACACCTGTGTTCATTAACACAGCACACACACACACACCCACCCCCTTGGCTGCCACCTGTAATCCCTTTATAAAAGGAAAAGCAGAATAAATGCACCTGGAGAGCAGGCACCACCAAACTGGCTGCTTTCAGCTCCCCCAGAGGACTCCAGTGGTGTTTATGGTATTTATCCAGGCTGCCAGAAGCAACTGTTGCACATGTTTGGGAACCATCACACCCTGTGGCAGTAGGACTGGACAACCAGCAAGATTTGCATGAAGAATTACTGCTGTGGTAACACTGGACCCCAAAGCCAGGTCATGCACGAGTAGGAAACACATCAGGAAACAGGTCTTTGAAAAGAGAGATCAGAGAGAAAGAACCTGGATCCAGGCAAACATAACACCCTAAAACAAAGGCCTGTGACTGAATGCATGGAAACTGTGCCATGTTTTCTGGTGTAGGTGAACAATCACTGAGAGTTTCTCCAAGGTAACCTCCTCTCCCCTCAGAACTCTAGCTCTGTAACTGAGAGCAATGCACTTCTAAATGGCCCTGGAATAAACAGAATCTCAGCATTGCTCAGAATCAAGGCAACACTTTCAGGCCAGTGCAATCCATCTTTGATCATGCCTGTCCCTTCAGCTTAACACTTAACTATTTCTGCAGCTTTGAAACAAGAAAACTAAGAGCAGCTGAAAAACTCTCAAATCAGTTATCTGCATGAGTAACCTGACAGCTCTTAACGGAGTGGTGGAAGAGAATGAAGGAGGATGTTCTACCAAACCTGAAATGAGGACCCACTGCAGGGATGCTCTTTTTAGAAACAATTTCTTTTCCAGGAGAATTGAAGTTATTGGAATATTCATATTACCCACCATCTGAATCCAAGCAACAAGTGAGGGAGACAGGGACAGTTTGTGAAGCTCAGCAGTTGTGGGTACAGTCCTGGAGGGACCATTCCTTTTGGTAGTGCACGAAGTTTTTCACATGTTGGTGCTCATCCTGGACTGGCTGTTAGCTGGAGTAAGCTCCCCTTGGCTACCTTCTCTTGGAGGAGACTGCAACAAGCCCAAAACACACCAGAGTCAGTGATGTGCACACACCCTGCAGAGTGCAGCACAGGTGAAGCAGAGCAGGGCAACAACCCCAACTCAGAAATAACAGAGGCTCTGTGGAAAGCTTTGTCTACAACTTCTGTATATAGTCCAAATGAAGTCAAACCAGAACTTCTAAATCACTCTTATTTACTATGTACAAGGTGCTGTTTGCCCTAGAAATTGGATCCTATCTGTTATTTATTTATCACAGATTAAAATACTACAGAATTAAACCCATCCTGTGGCAAATGGCCTATCCCACCCCATGGATGTTCTTTTGGAACTCCAGCCTGGAAGCAATACTCCAAGCAAGTCATTCATTTTTTAACTTCCTCTACTTAAAAAACAAAACAAAACAAAAAACCCACCCACCCCCCAAAAAAACCCAAAAAAATCCCCAAAAACACACCCACAAAACCCCACCCCAAAAACACACCCACAAAACCCCACCCCAAAAAA
>VWZE01008295.1:801473-829956 GCA_013396675.1 Eubucco bourcierii
CCACACCCAAAAAACCCACCACAAAAAACTACCAAAAATCCCCACACCAAAAAAACACCCAAAAAAACCCACCCAAAAACCCACCAACAAAACCCACACCAAAAAAACCCACCCACAAAACCCCACCCAAAAGCAACCCACCCATCAAGCAATCTTTATTTGATACCAGATGTGTGTATAAAGAATTGGTCAGGAGGAATTAGTTAGAATTAACCCAAGCAAATGAACTGCAGAGGCCATTCCCTGCGGTACAAGCAGGTCAATATTCGTTCCTGACGTCTTTTACTGCTCTAAGAATTTCTCCACCCATGAGCACAACAAATCCATTCCCCTCCAGAAGCTTCAGTTCAGCAACTTTTCCAGTTTAAGGTTTAAAAAAAAAAAACCAAAACCCATTTTAGATTTTTCAGCTGAGCCCTCACAGGACACAGCCATACCTTGACGTGGATCTGGTTGCGCAGGACGGCAGCTCGCAGGATCATGGCTTTGGCACGGCGCTGAAACTCTTTGCCCATGAGCAAAGACTTCTCGAAGGTTGTGCTGCGCTGATCTACATCTCGAGCATAAAGAATCTGTAACCAATGCACAGAACTGCAGGCAGGAGCCAGGAGAGGGCTCTGCAGCAGCCAAACCCTTTCACAGAATCACAGAAACATCCAGGCTGGAAAAGACCAAGTCTGACCTCTAACCCTACGCTATGAGATTCACCTTAAACCATATCCTCAAGCACCACATTCAAACAACCCTTAAACACATCCAGGGTTGGGGAATCCACCACCTCCCTGGGCAGCTCATTCCAGTCCCTGACCACTCTTCCTGTGAAAAATTTTTTTCTCGTGTCCCATCTAAACCTCCCCAGTGTCAGCTTGAGGCCATTCCCCCTTGTTCTGTCTCCAATTACCTGTGAGAAGAGACCAGCAGCAGCCTCTCCACAATGTCCCTTCAGGTAGCTGTAGACAGCAATGAGGTCTCCCCTCAGCCTCCTCTTTTTCAAACTAACCATCTTCAGCTCCCTCAGTTGCTCCTCAATAAGATTTACTCCCAGGCCCTTCCTCATAAGTTTTACCCCCAGGTCCTTCCCCAGCTCTGTTGCCCTCCTCTGGACCCACTCCAGCACCTCCACATCTATCTTGCATTGTGGTGCCCAAAACTGAACACAATACTCAAGGTGCGGCCTCAGTAAAGCTGAGCACAAGGGGACAGTCACCTCCCTACTTACTCCCTTTTGTACACCAGGGAGTAGAGCCCTACTGAAAACAACAGTGGCAGCGGATGAGAGCAGCTTCGAAGTCTCCCAGGAATGGAGTATTTCAAATCTCAGTCTGTCATCTGTGGCTCAGATGCACTCACCTTACTGTGAGAGTCTATTCTGGCATTGATCAGTCCCTCCAGGATCAGCTGAGTAAGTTCATCTTCCAGAGCAGCCACCGTGGTATTGAAGGCAGTGGCCATCTTGCGCATATCTGCTGACACGTAGGGGCTGAAGTACTAGGAAGAAGGAAATATTCAGTTGCCAAGTGTAGTCCCACCCTCTGAAATAACAGGGGGAAAGCAGTTACAGAGAGGAGGCCTCTCACTGTTCATCCACCTCTCAGGACTATGGGCACAATCACCTGGATAAGGGCACGGTTTCGAATCTGGGTATAAAGTGTCCTGACATGAGGTGCAAGGTACATATCCAGCAGCAGGTTGTCCTGTGCCAAAAAAAATAAATAAAATAAATCACAAGTTGAGAAGCAGCCTGGAAAAATACACTGTGCCTATGTCCTGCAACATGTATGTGTATGCATTAAAGCCTCAAGGACACTGCACAACAGCAAGACAACACATAAACCAAGAACTAACAGAAGCAGCAATACATATTACAAATCTTATCATTTCTCCTTACTGGTAAACTATTCCCAGTTTGCATTCACCACCTCAGGGCAGAGAAGACACAGAAGACCTGAACACTCTCCTAATTACTTTTAACAGTCCCTGCTTCTCACAGAAAAATAGGTGGAGTTTTTTAGGGTCTGTTCTATACTGCCCCCCTGCAACTCACCTTCATCTCATCCAGCATCTTCAGGCACGAAGCATATTTAGATTCATAGAACTTGAAGATGATGTCACGAACCTGTGGCTCCAGCTCCAAAAATAATTTGAAGGAGCTACAGATAAAAATAGCAATGATCAGACACTGGAACATGCCCCAGTCCCATCACTCCAAGTTGCAAGGTTACAAACTCTCACTATCATTTGAAGGTTCCAAACATTTACTCTCTAGAAGACCAGCCCATTTTCAGCAGGACTCTATTTCAGGGGAGCCTGGGATAGAGAAAGATGCAGCACAGCAGCACAGCTGTGGTGAAGGAACGCAACAGACAAAAGAAGCAGTAGAAGTGATTGCCCACACAGACCAAAAAATGAATGGGAATAGGTCAAAATCAGGATACACCACCAGAAAACACAGGCCACATCTGCACATGCACTGTAGTGTGTGCTGGCCAGCCTTGTTCTCTTTCAAAGTGCAGCCTTCACCAGGCACAGCATGGCACAGGGAGGTTCAACGTGCAGCTGGCTCAGGAGATAAACTCTCACAGGTGTGGGGGATATTTGGGATGTTCACACTCCCTCAGTGTTCTCCCAATTCTCCAACAAAGATTTCCAAAACTTGGGATCTCACCCTCTAACTCAGCCAATAGAAATATCAGGGTAACAACTCTTTTTCTACATCAATCCAAACACTTAGCTGCCAGGAATTCCTTATCATTATCATTAGGGTGAGTGCCAGGAGGCTGGAGCCAGGTTCTTCTGGGTAAAGCCAGATGACAGGACAAGGGGTAGTGGGTGGAAGCTGAAGCATAGGAGGTTTCATTTAAACATGAAGAGGAATTTTTTTTCCCTGTGAGGGTGACAGAACACTGGAACAGGCTGCCCAGGTGGGTTGCAGAGTCTCCCTCTCTGGAGACACTCAAAACCCACCTGGATGCATTCCTGTGTGATCTGGTCTAGGTGCTCCAGCAGGGAGGGTAGACTGGATGAGCTTTCAAGGCCATTTCCAGCCCCTGGCATTCTGTGTTTATAATTCAATCTATGACACACAAATGCCCATTTTCTTCCAAAGACTGCAATTCTCTTACTCTTGTACATTTCACGTTGTATTAACAATCATTAAAGTGTATTAATACAACTAACATAGGAGCAGGAAGAGTGCTAACATGAAGGAAAATTATCTTAGGGCTGCCTTCTGCAGGGCTCTCTCCCTCTGATTTAGTATCTGATCTGGATTGCTGATGAAGATGGAAAATTGGGGTGTGTAGATGTTGGACTTGACTCAGGTTGGAAACTTCCATTAGATTAGTAAAATCTCAGCTGTGATTTAGACAGTGAAAGGTCAAACTGAGGTTCAATGATTCTTCCTCTCCTGCAATAAGAAAGCTATTGCTCCTTCCAGAATCCACCCTCAGTCAAAGCCCCAGGTACCAAAAGATGTCCAATACATACAAATTCCTCTCAAGGCATCACTTACCTGCTGGAGATAACATTTCGTTGTAGTTCCTGACGGTCGAAGGTAGCAAGGGCACAGAGACCACCATACACAGCCACATTGCTAGGAGATAACAGCTAGAGAAAGAGAAAGAGACCTGTCACTCATTACTAAAATGGCAGCAGGCTGGAATCCAGTATTCTGTCCCAGCCCTTTTCCCCACACAGTGACCAGACCAGTCCTTGCCAAATGCAGTGGAAGCACTCAGCGTGCTCTCAGGCATTTACACAGAGCTGAGGAGTGATTCTCTACTGCTAAAACAGAAACCAGTTTCAACAGCCATTCTGAGGTACAAAGATAAGCATACCCCACAGGTAATTCTTTGTGGTCTAGAGTAGATCATTCAGAGAACCCAAAACCAGAGACTTTAAAAAAAAAAAACAAGCAGAAAAAGCAAAGCCACAGTTCACAGCATTACCAAACTATACAGGAGTGTTGTGAGAATAACTACAGTATCTGCATTTTACAACCCAACACCTAGAATAATGACATCCCCTGCAAGACCCACATCCACACAGCTCCCTCTCGGTCCTCACCTCAGGGAAATCACAGTGATCAAATGATGCCAGCAAGAAGCACTTTGCTGCCTGTTTGTACTTCCGAGCAGCCAGTTCTGCCAAGCCTAGGAACCAGGAAAAGCAAATCCTTTGTTTATGATAGCAGAGAGCTGCAAAATTTGGGGAGCAGAACAGGTTCCCAACACAGCTGCTAACACCTGCACCACTGAAGTGACAGTATCAAGCACTCTCTGAACTGCAGTGACTCCCACTGGTATCCTCTTTAAAGAAACTCAGAGAAGAGAAAGAAATGGCAAAACTAAGTCAGCAGTTCCAGCTCCTCAGGTTTACTAAATTTTGCATTTCTGGTGAGAAAATACAAAGTCTGTCAAATCTGTCAAAAATTAAAGCCAGCAGAGGTTGTTCTCAAAGGGCCCTACAGAGAGCTTACAGACAGAAAGATGGGCAGGAGGGAAGGATTCACTCACCTGCTGCACATTTCAGTTTGGTGAGAATTGCTTGTGTCTGGCTGTCTCTTTCTCCTCTTTGCTAGAAGATGAGGAAAAAAAGCAGTAGGGAACAAGCAGTATGAAAATCATTTTGATCACAACTGTCCTTGGGATATTTCACCCTAATAATTAACTTGCAAATCTCATCAGTAAGATAACTTCATCTATTTGTCCTGGGAAACATGGCAAGAATGGAGGATGGGAAGTCTCTGTTTTTAACACATATCAAATTTCCTACGCATATATCATGGGAGAAAAGCAACAAAGCATCTCAAAAGAAACAGTACCACAGCCAAGGAGGTTTGTGAGAGGAAGAGCAGACTCTAAGATGAAGGGAGTCTTACAGTGAGCAAATCATAAAGGTGGAAAGGAAGAAATCATTTTACAGATTTTGGAGGAGACAGAAAACAAAGGGAAAAAACTGATGCAAGTTAAAAAGTAGGACCTTACTTCTGCAATTTCTGGTGTAGACTCAGCCTTGCTTACATAGCTCAGAACATGAGACCAGTTCTGGAGGTAGACGCTGACCTGTAGTGAAACAGTGCAGAACGGGCATGGATGAGTGGTGTTACTCAGATAAGCAGTACCAGTGCAGACACCAGAAGTGTAACCAAAGTACAGATGAACTTTAGAGCAGGTGTCAGAGAGAGACACCAAGTACCATTTCCTGCCACCCTTCCTACCTTGATGACATTCAGACACATGTTGATAACGTGTTTAGCACTGGTGCAGTAATCCCGAGCTCGCGAGTAACACTTGAGAGCGTTGCTGAGGTCCCCGCAGTCAAGGTAATGATCACCCAGGTCATCATGGCCTCTCCTGCAGCACACCAATTAAAATACCAATGAACCATGGGCACAGAAAGGGACACAGTTTGCTCCAAACAAGCAACCCAACACACTGATCTAAGGCACTGAATGCAGCTGGCATCCTGTGTTTAGGTGTCTGGAAGAGCAAAATGCTCTTCCTTGCTCCAGCAGAGCCTTCTGCGTCTCACCTGATACTCTCCTTGATGGAGTTCCCTTTGTAATTTTTCAGATCTGTGTCGAGTTTCTCCAGTTTAAGAAGAGCTTTTTTGCGTGTAGCTTCAACCCAAGCTGTGTCAAGAGGAGGGGGCTCAATTCCACTGTCAGGGACAGCATCAGGTGTATTTTGCAGCTCCCTGAAAGGAAAGAGTTTGAATGGGGCTATTATGCTGAGGACTTTTCACAACAGAGTTGTGCCAGGTACCTGGCACCATTACCCAAACAAACAGCACTGCAGCCACAAAACACACCACAGAGAGAACAAGGGTGGTGGGGAAAAAGAGAGAGACTGCTGAGAGTTCCACAGAAAACAGTAACACAAGCACCACAGACGTTTACAAGTTCTTCTCAAAAGTATCACCATCATCTTTTGAAGGTATTTTGGTAACAAGCAAGTTATTGTTAACTGTAAAGAAAGGGGCTGCTCTATAAATCAATGGAGAGTAAGTTAGTGCTGCAATGGATTATGTTATATGAGAATATTTAGCGAATGTGAAGTCACTAAATCCAATCAAACACCTCTAGACAGGACTCAGGGTGGGTGTGTTTACAAGCTCTGCTCTCCCCAGATATAGGATAATGGTTTGCTAGCAAAGCTGTACTGTATAGATCCTTTCCCAACTACTGTTCCCATTCAGTTCAGATCAACACTTCTACTTGGACTACTACTTTTTCTGTTTCTCATGTTGGAAACAAAAAAAAACCCAAAGAGTTTTGCAGTTTTTTGTTTGTTTGTGGCTTGGGGTTTTTTTAATATACTGTCACAGATAGATAGTAAAGACTCCCAGGGCAAAACAACAAATCTGTATGGCAGCAAAAACAGTGCAAATTCAGGAAGTGCAGATAAAGAAGTAAAGTATCAAATGCTTTCCTTAACAGCAAATGTGTTGTTAGGAAGGGAAAACAAACCCAACTGAAAAAAAAAAAACCAAACCAACCAAACAAGAAAAACCCAAATAATGACAACAAAAAAATACACCAAAACAAGCAAACAGTTAGATTAGACTTTAAATTTATGAACACTAAAGAATCTAGGAGAGGTTTCACGTCCATTATGTAATTAAGATCTGAAACAGTTGCAAGGGCTAAAGTCTACTTAAACACCTTTAAAACATGGAGATTTCAGACTATCAAAGCAAGATATTGTCTCCTGTGTTTAGTCTTTTTAAAAATTGTGAGACCTTAGGCCTGAACACACACACACACACACACAAACTCCACTACCATCAGATTCTAAGGGCAAACACAATCTGCATAAGAAATCGACAGTGCGAGGTGCCAGCTGTCCCACTGCTGCACGTTGCACTCAGCCTGAAAAAGCTCCCAACTTTCCCCTGATCTCTTACTCACCTCGTGGCCTCAGACAACTTTCTGTGGATTTCTTCATATACATCAACATTGAAAGTTCTCTGGACAAATGACAGTGCCATCTTGAGAGCTTCCACCCGCAGCTGTGGGCAGTGATCGGCGATGAACTGCAGCCGCTCGATCCGCATCAGCCCGCTGTAGCTGGAGGCATATTGCTCCAAGTCCTGCAGACAAAACTGGGTTGTAGAGGGTGAGGATGGTAAAACTAAACCAAGCTGCTGCACTGTCACCTGCACCTATTCTCCTGCAGTACTGTCTCACTCCTGGAGGAAAACATGACTCAGAACAAGTAGTAAGAGTTTCCTCAGAAATACAGAGTCCGTTGCAAGTGACCTTTCTTCTTCCAGGGCTGATGCTGTCCCTTAAAGTCAATGCAGTACCTGCTAACAATGTTGTCAAGATTCCACCTTTTCAGCTGAGCTTTCCTAACCTAGACAACCACTCCAGGTGCAGTTTTTTCCTTGAAAAATAGTTTCCATGTGACAAATTGGTTTGGTTGTTTTTTTTTTTTCCCCTCATATTAATTTCCTAGAGCTTCTCCTTTCAGATCAAGTAATCATTGAATCATAGAATGGTAAGGTTGGAAGGGACCTCAAAGATCATCCAGTTCCAACTCCCTGCCATAGGCAGGGACACCTCTCACTAGCACAGGTCACTCAAGGCCTCATCCAACCTGGCCTTGAACGCCTCTAGGGAGGGAGTAGCCACAACCTCCCTGGGCAACCTGTGCCAGCGTCTCACCACCCTCACTGCAAATAACTTCTTCCTAACATCCAGTCTAAATCTCCCCTCTGCCAGTTCAAACCCATTGTGCTGTCATTGCAAGACCTTGTAAATAGTCCCTCCCCAACCTTCCTGTTGGCCCCCTTCAGATACTCTAGGGTCTCCTGGAAGCCTTCTCTTCTCCAGGCTGCAGAGCCCCAACTCTCGTAGCCTGTTCTCACAGCAGAGCTGCTGCAGCCCTCTGAGCATCTTCGTGGCCTCCTCTGGACCCGCTCCAACATTTCCATGTCCTTCCTATGCTGGGGGCTCCAGAACTGTACACAGTACTCCAGATAGGGTAAGGGTTCTTACTCTTGAGGAAGGACCTGAGGTTTAAATTCTGAACACTTAACAGAGCTAGGGAGCTTTTCCAGATCCTGGAAAGAAGGAATGTAACCATTATCCCTCAACCAGCACATACCAGAGTGGGGTTCTCCACTACATAGTTGATATCAGGTGCATTTTGCTGATCTTCTTGTGGATCCACGTCAATCTGCATGGGCTCAACTGCACCCTGGAACAGCAAAAATTAGGTCAAAGGTAGCTTACTACATTTGAGTACAAAACAACTACATGGTTCAATCCATTAATGAGTTGCTTAAATAGGCATTAAATTATTTTAATGAGGAAAAAAAAAAAAAAAAAAAAGCTAACCACCTCTCAGTCTTCAGATGTGTTTAGGATCTGTTTCTAGCAACACCACTACTCTTGGTCTAAAATCAGCAGCACTAGGGCTCAGCATTTGCACAGAGCATTTTGTTTAGTTTTATTTGGCAGATTATCAAGCAAGAAAGTGAAGGGGTCAACAAATTTGATCCTTCAAACTACCCCAGGCATGTATGCTAAATTCCAAATGACAATCTATGTCTCTTCCTTGAGCAAGAGCAGGCATTAACACTCAAGAAGCTCCAAGTCAAAAAGTATCCCAAAACCTCACCAGAACCTTTGAAAGCTGCTTTAACGCTTAAAAGTTACTGTTTTGGAATGGAAATAAAGATGACAACTGTTAAAACTCTTAAAAAGCAGTTAAAAGTATCAAGAACAGAAAGCAGGATGGGAATTTCAGTTTCTAACTACACACTGAGGAAAAAAAAAAAAAATCTATCTGCACTGCAAAAATCTGTCATCAATTGAACTATCCTACCAGAGCTATCCAAGTTCAACTGTTCAGATACATTTTCTCCTGCTGCAACAACAGAATTCTATTCTCCCAGTGTATCTTGCATTGGATCACAATGAAAGATTTGGATCACAAGAGGAATCATATCAGCATGGTGATCTCAGTTAACACCATCCACACAATACCTGAGCATATTCCCATTTAAGACCCAGTTTACTATGCAGTCCCACAAACAAATCAAATATACAATCATGGAATTCTTTTTCTCCTCCTAGTAAAATGTGTGCTGAATATTCCCCTCAGGTACTACTCATGTGTAGATATTACCATAAGCAACAACTGGGGCAAACTGCATGAGTGGACCTTAGAAAGGACAAAGAAGCCAACCACCTCGCCCTCACCAACACCAAATTTTTGCCCTGTTCTTGTTGGGTTTTATGTCTGTTAAGAAATCAAAGACAGAGAGAGGGTTTCTCCAGTTGGGTTGGTAGCTTCTGTTTGCTTGTTTTCTGTGAGGAAGAAGAGGGTAGATCCTGATTTCTTAACTCTTTAAAGCATTTTGTCATCTCTCACAGTCTGTTTCTTTCCCAACTTGGGATATACCAAGCACAATCATATCTCAACACTTACCTGAAATCTGCCAAATTGTGAAGTAAAAGCAAATAAAGCATGTACAAGTTTCTGTCCTAGTTTGTTATTCTCTGCGTGAAGGAAAGGAAGGGAGAATGCAAAGGAGAGTCTCATGGTCCAGACCACCACTCAGGAAAACTAAGCATGAAAACACTTGAGTAGGAACATCACCTTTTCCATTTTAATCTACTTTACCTCTTTTCTTACATCACAAATACTGTCAAGGTTGGGGGTTTTAGGTTGTTTGCCTATCATAGTAAAAACCT
Organism: Eubucco bourcierii; assembly: GCA_013396675.1. NCBI lineage: Eukaryota > Metazoa > Chordata > Aves > Piciformes > Ramphastidae > Eubucco > Eubucco bourcierii. The sequence continues at coordinate 811,180 of VWZE01008295.1, forward strand.
GACATGAATTGCTCAGAAATGAGCATGAGAAAGTCACAGCAACTCCAGTTGGTGGAACAGAATTTGTGTCCTACTACGCTGGTTGGCTGCTTGTGTACTCATCTCCTAACTCTCAAATAAAGAAAAAAACCAACACTGGCTGGAAATCCCTCTACAACATGCAAATTCTGACATTTTCAAGCTAACTCTTTATTTTGGAAGGAAGACATAAGGTTTAGTTAAGCATTAGTCACAAATCAAATAACATAATGCTCATTCCCCAAGATTTTCGGAGCGCCCTGCTGGAAGCCACCTCACAAGGCCTTACACGAGCTGAAGAACAGGCACTCAAGCTCAATTCTGCTGCACTTCAAGCTGTAGTCGAGAGGAAGAGGTGCGACCTCTGTCAGATCTGTCACTGAAGAAGCAGCAGCGCTGGATACTGAACTGTCCCTCATCCAGTCCTGACTTTCCAAACATTCTAGCCCTAACACAGAATTTGTTTTAAAAAGAAAGAATTATTTGTGTGGTTACTGAAAGTAACACACCAACACCTATTTGACTCCTACGGCTTTCCCCCGTGCTGTAGACTCTCAGTTCCTCTTCATCCGCCACCTCATTATTCCCTCCCCTGCTACCCAAGTCCTACCTATGGAACGTACAACGCGAAAATCAAGCAAAGGGGCCGCGGCAGCAGCAGAGGACACCGTGGGTGCAGGGGGCGCTCGGCTGGGCGCTGCTCCTCGCCAAAGGCGGCAGAAATTACACCGACAGAGCCGGTGGAAAGGCAAATGAGGACCAGCTGCGACCGCAAGCGGCTCCCTCTCCCGCGGAGCAGCCGCGGAGCCTAAGGAAGGCCGCACCGCGCCACTCGGAGGCCGCGGCAGGGCCGGACGGAACCGCACTGCCGGACGCCGCGCAGGAGGGACACCGAGCACGGTCCGCGGCGGCCCCGTGGGGGGGGGAGCGCTGCCGAGGGCAGCGGGGAAGGGTCGCTCTGTACCTGCAAGTTAAAGACCTGGACGGGCAGCGGCATCCTTCCCTCGCGTCCGCCACTTCCGGTTGGCCTCCCGCCCCCCCGCCGGCACCGCTTCCACTTCCGGGTGGCGCGGCGCCGCCAGACCGCATCCGACAGGTGAAGCCCTTAAAGGGGCCGCGGCCCGGCACGCCTCTCCCGCCGGGGTACCGGGCGGCGGCACAGGCAGGGTGGGACCGCGCGGGGCTCTCGTCGCCCGTGGTGCCTGGCCGTGCTTGCTGGGCCACGCCACCTCGGGAGGCCTTTCCCAGGGATCGGCGCGGCCTGGGGTGCCTGGGTGTTCCCCTTCGCCAGCCGCCGGCGTTGCCGCCACCTCCCGCAGCGCGGTGGCTGCCTGGCTGGGACTGGCCGGGCTCCCGGCGCCGGCCCATCTGAAGCCGCCGCCCGCCCGCGGGGCCATGAGGCGGCCGCGCAGCGCGGTGGGGGCCCGCAGGGCTGCAGCATGAGCGGGTCCTGCCTGGGGCTCCGCAAGGCCTGCTTCCTGCTGTCCGTCAGTGCTGCCGCCCTCCTCCTCCTCCTGCTGCCGCGGGGGCAGCCCCCTGCCGCGCCACGCCGTCGCCCGTTGCCCGCCGCCGGGCCTAGTGGCCCCCCGCTGCAGCGGGCGGGCCCCGGGGGGAGCGGCGTGCACGGCACGCGGACGAGCTCTCGCGGGGAGCCGAGTGGCGGGCCAGGGGCCGGGGTGAGCGGCAGGGGCGGAGGCCTCGCTGGCAGCCCGCAGCCTGCGCCGAAGGGCCGCGTTGGGCCAGCCGGGGGCTCGGCCAGGGAGAGTCTGGAGCTGAAGGACATCTTCATTGCGGTGAAGACCACAAGGAAGTACCACAAGAGCCGGCTGGACTTGCTTCTCCAAACCTGGATCTCCCGGGCGAGGGGACAGGTGAGGCTTTGCCAGCGGGCTGGGATGGGTAGCACGTGTTGAAATCTTACTTTGTAAGACTGAGAAGGGTCGTGTTAACCAAGCAGTTATCCGCACCTACCTCCGAGAGTTGGTTGCTCTTGCAGTAAACTTGGTAGTCCAAGCAGCAAAAGTTGGGTGAGTTTTGTACAACTGTGGAAAACGCTACAGGGTAGTGAAAATTTCCTAGTGCCTATGCAGCTAAGCTTAGTTCAGTGTTTTGGGTCTTTCCACAGAGCCTTGTTTGGGAATTTCAGTCCTCTTAGGCTTACTTATTAATGCAGTGTTTCCCAGCAGTTGGGGCAAGACAGTGTTACTGCCAGGCGCTTTCCATCCTGACTTTCTTTCCTTTTAGCTTGCTTAACACCTGTGGGATGACTCAGCCAGAGAGAGGAGGTGAAGTTGCAGAGGCAGGTGCAACCAACAAAAATAGTCATTCCTATCTGGAAGTTGGCTGTGTACACCCTGAGATGAGGAGAGTAAAATTTTGAATGGTTTACTGAAATGAGACTCTTCTGGTTGGCAGTGCAAAAGCTTAGAAGATAAGGCAAGCGCTGAAGTTGCTGGGTTTCTCTCGACAACCACTCCCCACTCACAATAGTTCCCTTGAAATAAACTAACAAGGCAAAATGTTAGGAATTGTGACTGCAGCTGTGCAAAGCTGAAGTTAGTTTCTGAAATTCTTACATGTGGACACATCATTTCTGTCTCCCACAGACATTTATATTCACAGATTGGGAGGATCGGGAGCTGCGTCTGAAAGCAGGTAAGCTGTGTAGCAGAAGTGTATGCAGGCTGTTAGACTGAGTTTTGTTTCTGTTAGGCTCTCCCTAGAATCCCTCATTTCATGCTGTACAAACATGAAGTTCAAATGCAGAAAATGGAGAAGACTTCTCCTTCACAGGAGAATATGCTGCTCCTACTCTACTTACCACCTGGACAAGATGCTCCAAACTTCTTGAATGCAGGGTTCACTTTTGTACCCACTTCCTTCCTGTTAGTAAGCTTAAGTCTATCTGACCCAAAGTTACTATTAGCTATTTCCTTTGCACACAGTCTCGTGGCACTATTTATATCCCTGGACTCACACTCTGTTATGTGCTCTAGGGCTTGCATGCCGTATGCATAATCCGTGAGCCCTGCTGTACTCCGCATGTGTGCGGCATATGAACTTCAGATGTGCAGTATTAGTGCCAAATGTGCACTTCTTTTGTAGTCTTTTTTGGACTACACATGCTTCTCAAACCTGAAAGGGCTGAGCTTTATTTTTCCAGGGGATCATATGATCAACACCAACTGTTCTGCTGTCCATACCCGGCAAGCTCTCTGCTGCAAGATGTCTGTGGAATATGATAAATTCCTGGAATCTGGGCAAAAGTAGGTGAAACACGTTGTTCTGATTGACTTTTGTTTCTCCCAGTTCTGTGTTCACAGGAAACTTTAGTAACCTCTTCTGCCTCCAGTAAAAAATGCAGTGTTAGCTGAAATGTGATGAGCATAGGGAAGGGAGCACAGTGTGAGGCAGTGTTTATAAACAAGCATCATCTGAAAGGTGGAAAGGAAGATAACCTAATGGTGAGGGGGATACTAATTTCAGCCTGTCTACAGAATAACAACCTATGGTGGCTTTTCAGTTTCCAAGGTCTGTAATTCAAGACCATGGGAAACAAGCTCCAAGCCTGAAAGACCTTCATCTCAGCTCTAAACCTCTAACTCATTCCTTTGTCACTGCAGTAACTCTTACTTTGTTTTGTTTGAAGATGGTTTTGCCATGTGGATGATGACAACTATGTGAACCCTCGGACTCTCCTGCGTCTCTTGTCTGCCTTCTCGCACAGCCAGGATGTCTATGTGGGGCGACCAAGCCTAGACCATCCCATCGAAGCAGCTGACCATGTCCAGAGTGATGGATCAGTAAGGAAACTCTGCAGTTAGTCTGAGAGACATCTTGATCTTCTAAGCTTTGAAAGCCTTGAGAGTTCAGAGGATCCTGCCATAAAACCCAGTAACTTAATCTTCAGGCAATGAACATGGCCTGGTTGTTCTCAGAGATAGGGTGCTGGGTTAAATGAACCTTCAGTCTGACCTCATATGCACATGTACAGTAGAGTGTGTCTCCTGGGTGGATGTCTGGATGCTTTACTCATGTATGCTGCTCTCCCTCACACTGAGATGAGGAAGGCCTCCCCATCTGAACTTTTAATGTTTTTTGGGGCAGTGTTCATTGGTTTAGGGTTTTGGGGGTTGTTTTGTTGTTTTTTTTTTTTTCCCTGTTTGTTTTGAGAGCAGTATCACATTGTCATCATCTTGAACCAACCTCCAGAGGGTACTAATCTCAATTGGTTGACAAAGGCTTTCTGGGTAAATAAAGGCATTTCCAGTACTGAGTGGCTACTAGGTTTCCAAGAAGTGGAAGCAAAAATCTCAGTCACAAGATACGTGTGCTAAAGGACAAGTCCTCACCAGCTCAGCTATATTGACAGGCCTAAAGATAAACAAATCCACTGCCCAGAAAGTCAGTTACAAAGCAGATTGTTAGGGAAGACTGTGCAGCCAAAGGGTCTCCTTGGACATAGAGCCAAGTGCCTTATGGACCACCTTTCATTTCCCTGGGGAAACTGAGCTGGCTCTGACCCTAAGCTAGAATCACCAGGGGACAAATGAAATTGGGTAAGAGTGGGACTGTAATTTCCCATTTTGGGTGCCCTACCTCAGTTCTGCTAACTTGGTTCACTTGCTGTGTCAGGAGAGCATTTTGAGAGAGCAGCTAGCTGGGCCTTCAGCAGGCCCAGTAAGAATTCATCTGTGGCCTTGTTTTGACTTGTGCAGTATGTGATACCAGTAGAACCTCAGGTTGCTTTCCCTGCCCAGTCAAATGGAGAAAAGCCCATCATCAGTCACTACCACGAGCTTTCTTGTCTCTCTTCAGAAGACAACCGTGAAATTCTGGTTTGCCACAGGTGGAGCAGGGTTCTGTATCAGCAGAGGTCTCGCCCTGAAGATGAGTCCCTGGGCCAGGTAAATACTGTTTCTAGGTGAGCTCCATCACTGTGTTTGGTAGGCTTATTTCATCTTGTCTCCTATGCCCTGTCCCACAGCCTGGGTAATTTCATCAGTACTGCAGAAAGAGTGCGTCTTCCTGACGACTGCACCATTGGCTACATCATCGAGGGGCTGCTGGAGGTAAAGCTCCTGCACAGCCCTTTGTTCCATTCCCACCTGGAAAACCTGCAGAGACTACAAGGAGAGTCTGTGCTGCAGCAGGTAGGGCTGAGCTTCAGCTTCTTTTCTTGTAATCAGTCTGGTCAGAATGAAGACTCTCCACAGCTTTGCACTCCATGGCAAAGAAGGTTGTCTGCAGACTCACTCAGAGCTGTGTCCTGCCCAGTTCCTTCATTTAGCCTTTTAGCATACTTTCACTCTGGCCAGTTAGGTCACATAACTCTCCCTTCCTTTGGCAACACATTCTGCTACATTAAGCCTAAGCATGGTATTCTCCATCTCCTTCTAAATTCTTAACTTGCTGTGAGTCACAGTAACAGCAGTTGTGAAAAGAGGCAGTGCTTAGTTTGCCTGCTGTGCAAGAAAGAGGTTCTGTCTTTGTCCAACAAAGTCCCAGTCTGAATCCATGCTGTTCAGCAAAGTGTGTTGTAGCCTTTGCAAGAAGCTTATCAAACATTTAACTGTCATACCTATTGATCATTTTTAACTTGTCTGGATCTCAAGAATCTTACTGTTTCTCAGGAAAGACTAAGTAGTTGTTACTGAATTGCTGGGTTACCATTTTACTCATGGGCAGTAGATGGAGCTGTGAAGCTAGCCAGAAGCTCCTCCTGGCTCTGATTGTATGGCACCATGAAACAAGAGTGTGGTTTTGCCCCTACAAACTGCTTGGGTTTAGTTTCCTGGCAGTTGTATCAGACAGCAAAAATGTACGTTTGGGGTCAAATTCCAGCATGATGTAATCTCCTTCATATTCGTGAATTTAACTGTTTCTCTGAGACTCTTAACAGCTAATCTCAAATCCAGGATACCTACAATTAGAAAATGAGTGTTGTCTTGTACCAGGAATCTGCAGATTTCTTAATACAGTGTGTGGAAGAATAGCACTGAGCTGAAGTTCCAGAGATGTAAATTTTGTTGTCAGGTTTGTCACATGAGTCTTTTGCATGCTATTTAGCATCCAGATGTCTCCCATTTCTCCTCTGTGCTGAGACAGTGCTATTGCAGGCTCCAGGCAATGTCAGGCAAGGGTGAACATAATGAAGGTTACAGACATTAGCAGGATTAATGTCCTGACAAAGCTCATAGTTGTAACTCATTGTGTCCTTCAGGGCAATGCAACTTTCAGCTCCTTTGCTTCTCTTTAGATGAGCAATGGTCCCTCTGATAACCACCACTCAGTGCCAATACTGCTTATGGCAAAGCTAACCAGTTTCCCAAATGTAAGCCACTCTTCAGATTAAACAGGATCCTTGGAGTCTTAATTCATACCTGATTAATAATCTTGTCATGCCCACTTTTTTTTTTTTTCTGTATTAGTGTTAAATTTCTAAATCTTTATTTGCTTTTATAGGTGACTCTAAGTTATGGGGACCCTGAGAACAAGCACAATGTTGTGAGTGTGGGAGGAGTGTTTGGCCTTCAGCAAGATCCAACACGGTGAGTATTCACTTCCAAAGCAAGATCTCCCTACTTTGTTCACCTTTATCAGCTGTAAGATGACCAAACTCACTAACAAGGTTGTTTTCTCATGTCAGCACCTGTGGCTTTGCCAAAGGTAGGGTAGAGCCACCCTCTGCTCTGTTAGTGTTGCAGATGCAATGCTGATGTGTTCCTCATGTGGAGAATTCCAGTCTAATTTTTCTTATTTTTTTTTTCCTTCACAGATTTAAATCTGTCCATTGTCTGCTCTATCCTGATACTATTTGGTGCCCTGCTAAGAAGAGTCATAATTCTTGACCAAATGCTGACACCTGTATCTTCCCTAGTTTGCATAAGACAGGAGGTGTGGTTGCCTCTCAGTGTATTTCTTTCTTTTACTGGGGGACAACCAGAGGTATCTACAAAGAAGGTAGATGGACTCTGTTTGCAAAAGCAAGAAGCTGTGGTTTGTTCAGCTGCAGCCTGGGACATTCCAAGAAGAATCCTTGTTCTCTTGTGCAGTGGTTCTTCATATAATGACCAGAGTCATGTGTAGAAGTCACTTTATGCTTCAGTCTGATGTCATGTGAGTCAGTGCTTGGACACATCCTAGGCAAAGGCAGTACTTGGAATGATAGCATTCTTACTGCTGTTAGGGGCTTTAGAGGCCACTGTCCTGAAACTGGAGTGCAATAGCAGACTGTAGTCCCCATGGTGACAAGAGAGGGGAAGCTTTCACTCATCTTTCTTGGGAACAGAATGATTTAAGAGCTTCTGTGGCCTGCCACATTAAAACTGCACCTGTGGGCCAGAACAATGTCTGTTTGTAAACCCCCTGAAGTCTTGGAATCACTAGGGTGAGGAAGGCTGAAAGCCTTTGTCATGGGAAAACCCTGTGGAAGGGTAAAGCTTACTGATGACTGGATAAGTTGTTTGCAGTGTACATTCTCCCCTGTAGTTCATATGTACCTCCCATGGAGGTGATTGTCAGACTTGGCTCTCTTTCCAGCTGAATTGCAGTGGTGGTTGATTATGGTGATTGTCTGCTGGGTCCAAGACTATTCCCTTGATATTTGATACTGAGGAAATATTTGCCAGACTAGACAGTAACCACATCTCCTGCTTTGCCCACAGCAGGTTGTATGAGCTAGAGCATGCTTGCTGGCTGATGAAACATACTCTTGTTTCTGGATCTTTTGCTGTCTGAGGGAGGAGGAAGGAATGCTAGATAACTGTAATGCCCTGAGGAAGCTTTTGATGGTACTGTTTGAAGACCTTTAATTTTATGACTCTGGTTATTCCACTTCAGCTTCTTCAGATAATTTTCTGATTACTTTATGGTCTAGATCAGTGTTGTTTTTTCTTCTTGATGCTTCTTGCAGTCCCTAAAAGGAGAGACTACACAGTCACATAAAGAAAGAAGTTCAATGTTGTAGCAGTATCACCTGATGCTGCCTTTTTAAATAAGCTTAGTTTTGAAAGTGGAAGAAATGGGGCTCCATAGGTTTACTTTTCTGTCAGCTCAAACTTCGGCCATGTGCAATCCCTACCCAACATGAAGAACAGCATTAAAAACGCCTTTGCAGAAACACTGTTTACTCTCCCAAACTCTTCAGAAGACACAAGCTGGTTTAGTGCAGGAGCCTGAGGTTGAATTATGGGGAGAACAATAGAAGGATATTGTAGAACCTGGAACCATGATTAATGGTTAGAATGTGGATGTAGCAAAAGTTTCAGGTTTCTGAACACCTCTGCTGGGCTGTACTGTGGAGTTCTGGTAGCTGCTTACCTTCCTGCCACTTGAAGAGTGGCGTGATGTGGTCCTGCAGTGCATTCAAGCAGGAAATTCAGCAGGTGTCAGCTTTCAGAAATACTGTTCCTTGTATTCTTGTTTTTAGCACAGACCTTTCAGTATTTAACCTGGGTCCCCTGTCCTCTCTGCGTGGTTTTAATGAGCTTGTTTTCTGCTCAGTGGAATTGATTGCTACTTGCTGCAGTCCTGCAGTTCATTCTTCAGTTTTATCCTTCATGTCTACAAAGGTGACTCTGAGGTATGGGAATAAGAATACTGCAGGAAACTCTATCAAAGTCCAGCCAGCACAGTGGCTGTTCTATAGCAGGTACACCTTTAACACTGATAACCTGCTGCAGAAAGTGGGGGAGGACTTATGGAATAATAGATCATGGTATGTTCTACCTCTCTTTTAGGTCGTCTTCTCACTAGAACTGAAGCATTTTGTGGTTTACTAATTTGTCATTAATAGCTCTGGAGATTCCTGGCACTTAACTAGCTAATTTTTTTTTAAAGAACACTTGTCAGGGTCTTGTTTTCAACCTCCTATTACCAGTAAGCTGTAAAACTTCAGGAAGTCTTGATGAAGTTTTGTCTTCAAACACTGATTCTGAACTCTTTTGTTGGAGCTTCTCTTCCTCATCCACTGGTAGCAGCCTCTTGGATACCACAGACAGTGTGGGCTTGGTAGTCATTTTGTTTAAAAATGACAGCGCTTCATAGGGATAGCAGCAAAGCTGAGTGGCAGAAGTTTCACACCGTAGTCACTGGTCAACCTAAACAAGGTGTGCTAAAGAGGCAGCTTGTGGTAAGCTGGTAGAATGTTCATTAAAAGTGAAGAAGGACCACATCTTTCTGCATGGCAATGCAGAACTGTTCAGTGTGTGCAAGCTTCTCTTGAGGGTTTCGTGTGCTGATGTACTCACACAGCCTGCTGTATCATCGGGATGCAGCTTTTTTATCAAACTACTGTCTCGTATGTAAAGTGATTCTACAAAATAAATATTTAAATGTGTCACAGGCTCTGGTTTGTTGTACTTCTTAGCACATGTACCAAATATGAACCACAAACCTTGTAATCTTGAAAACTAGAGCTTCCTCTCAGGCTGTTGTGATACCGAAGGGCAAAAAGATCCCATGAGCCGGGTGACATAGACGTGCAGAGGAATGAATGTGGATGAGAAGAAGCTTTGCAGATGATTTACAAAGTAAGAAATCAACTAAGGAGTAAGGTAATTGTTGTAAACTTCTCTGGTTTTGCTTCTGCAGATCTTGAATTAGCAAGCAATGTCTGAAGGGGGTAGTGGTAGCAGCAGACCTGTTACCAGGGCACAGAGTTGTTCATGTTCCTCTGCTCTTACCCAATGCCAGCACTGCTAGGCAGTATTTGGAACTGCCATGCTGGAAGCAACCTGTGGTGCAGTAGTCTGTCTACAGCCTCTACTTCCAGCCTCTACTCTCTCTAGGGTGGTTTTCTGTTGTATGTTCCAGCAGCCTGCTGTCAAAGCAAGCAGAGTGCCTCCTTTTTCTAGGCAAGGCCTTGCAGCAGGGCTGCCTGTGAGCTTCAGCAGTAGCTTCAAGGGGGCAGAGAGGGCAGGTCTTCTCAGGACCTGGTAAACAGCTTGTTTTTCTGTTATCTCTCACTGTAATACTTCAGTAAGAATCAGAGCCAAGAAAATGAATCTCTGCGTGCCTGGACCCTGGATGATCTCATAGCCTCTGGCTGCATCCTCCCGGGGGCTGCTTCCTGCCCTCCCTGCAGGTGCCGCGGTGGAGCAGCGCCCGGGACCCAAAGGGACAGGCCTCCAGCCCTGGCTCTACGGTCCCAGCACGGGGTAGGTCCTGGTGCCCGCCTCGGGCCTATGAGGCCGCTCCACTCCGCGGCCCCGCCTGTCCCGCCCGGCCCCGGGCTGTGGGGCCCGCCCAGGCCGCAGTCCGCCCGCAGCATGGAGCCGTATCTCAGCTTCCGCGGGCGCCGGGCCCTGGTGACAGGAGCTGGCAAAGGTGGCTGAGCGGGGGGTCGGGCGCCGGGCGGGGGGTCGGAGGCCGGGCGGGGCCGGGGCTGACGCCTCTCTCCGCAGGCATCGGGCGCGCCGTGGCCGTGGCGCTGAGCAAGGCCGGGGCTCAGGTCACGGCGCTGAGCCGCACCGCCGCCGACCTGGAGAGCCTCGCGCGAGAGGTACCGGCACCCCCGGGACCCCTCCCTGTCGCCACCCCGCGACCTCCTCCGGGAGCGCTCTCCCCTGTGTTCCCTGCCGAGCCTCCCGGCTCTCCCATGGCTTTCCCCCGACCCACGGAGACTACCCTCGCCGCAGTGCCCCGAGATCAAGGTCCTGTGCCTGGACCTGGCCGATTGGGACGCCACGGAGAAGGCGGTGAGTGCGGCGGGGCCCTTCGAGCTGCTGGTGAACAACGCGGGCGTGGCGATGCTGCAGCCCTTCCTGGAAGTGACAAGAGACGCCCTGCAGCGGTGAGTGCCGCGGACCCAGCTTCTGCTAGCGGGGAGGTGCAGCCCACCCAGCCTTGGCAAAACGGGCGTCAGAAATCGCGGGGATGCTCCCCAGAAATTGATGTCTTTTGCAAAAGGAAGCTGTTTGTGCATAGGCATCAGAAACGCCTAAGGTCCAGTGTTTTGCTACTGCTTAGTCTGAAGTCTGCTGTGTTTTCGTACTTTGCCTGATCACCTTTCACCCTGTAAACATCAAAAGGACGCCCAGTGAAGCACCTATACCTTTCTACTGTTACCAAATAGCCAAAGCCTGCAGTTTGATCTTTCCGCTGGTGGTGTGCAGGCACCACACAGCCTCCACTGGAGAAAAGAGTGCCTTGTGCTGTTAGTCCAGCTCACAGCTGCCAGTCTAGCTCCAACTCAGGCTCTGCTACTACTCTGCTACTACTCTGCTACAGGCAGTTGTCCGTAAGGCAGTTCTCATAGAGAGAGGACAAAGCCAGGTAAAGGAGTATAAAGCTGTGGCATTGGAAGATGCAACTTCCTCGCTGCAATAACATTTCTCAAAAGATCCATAGTTCCAGCTTGGGAGATGAGCTTTAGGACACAGGACATGGTGAGTCTACATCCTTCTGAGAAGATGGGTTTTGCTTGGTCTTACATTAAGAACAGCTGTCATGGGTCTATAGTAATGGATTCACTTGTGAGTAGAATGTAAAATACATGGATTATACTTAGACTGTTCTGCAGAACTAGCAGGTGAAAAAATGAGCAAAGAAGATTTTGTGGCAAATAGAAAAAAAAAAAAAAAGCTGCTTTTACAGATTTGTTATAAGCCACGTGAAGAGTTTGATTGACCTAAGAAGAGTCACTGGCTGAGGCCCAGAGCTCCCTGTTTAAACTTTAATAAAGAGGTTTAGATTGTTCTGCTAAAGAACAGAGTCCTGCTGGAAGTGTGACAATGCAGGAGCACAGCCTCCCCCGCACACTAAGTAGCTTAGATCTAATGAGAAGTGATTCCTGAAAGCATGCAGTTGTTCTTGCTAGCCAGTCAGCCTGGCCTTTCTGTCTGCCTTCTAGAGTACAGTCAGTGTTTCCAAGATACCAGCAGCACTTGTCCTCTGCTGCCTCCTAAAACAACTCCTCTCTGTCTGGGTTGTGACCACTCTGTAACTTTTACATTTGATTTGTAGGTCTTTTGATGTGAATCTTCATGCTGTGCTTCACGTTTCCCAGGTGAGGAAGAACTCTCACTGCAGTTGTCTCTACACAGTGGAGATGTGTTCACTGTGGGGTTAAAGGGACTCTAACCCAAAGTTACCCTGACAGTGTGCATGTACAGCCCCTTCACTCTTCCTGACTCTTGTTCTTGGAAGTGGGAGGTAATGGGGACTTAATTCCTCCAGATATTTCTGCTCTTTTGGCTACCATAATAGCCCAGCAATATTCTTACTGGATGAAACAGAGCTTCCTCCTGTTCCAATTCTGGCATCCCTTCTTTGTTCTTCTACCCCCTCCCAGATTGTTGCTCGACAGATGATTGCACAGGGTGTGCCAGGTGCTATCGTGAACGTCTCCAGCCAGGCGTCCCAGCGCGCCGTGCGTGACCACGCTGTTTACTGTATGTACCTGTAGCTTTAGCAGTGCCTCTCTTGTTTCTGACTTGATGGAGACACAACAGCCACCAAGCTGCTCGCTGCCAGTTCTCGGCAGTGGAAGATTCTGTGTGCTCCAGAGCAAGTGCTAAGCGCTTAAATGCCTCCCATTCTTCTCTTGAAGGTTCCACAAAAAGTGCTTTGGATATGCTGAGCCAGGTAATGGCAATGGAGCTGGGACCCCACAAGGTAGGATTCTTTCTCAGAGCAAGAAAAATGTGAAAGCTGAACCTCAGCATTTCCACTCAGAGCTCTTTGGTTTGACTGATGCTGTTGGTCTCAGATTAGGGTGAACACTGTGAACCCCACAGTGGTTATGACTGCCATGGGGAGAGCTAACTGGAGTGATCCTAAGAAATCTGCTACCATGCTTAGTCGGATTCCACTAGGAAAGTTTGCAGGTGAGTGGTGTAGATTTGTTCCCAGGCTGGGCTCTTGTATCCAAGCCTTTCCTCTAATTGACATCACAGACAGAGGTCCCTTCCATCTCATAGGCAAAGCCATAACTCTGCTGCATAGCTGTGGCTGAGTTCCTGAAACACTTGATGAGGACAGGGCAAGAATCAACCTCATTTCCTCTCTTCAACAGCCTTCTCTTCTTAGGACAAGTGAAATTAACTTACTCTGTTGGTCATAAATATAGCTGGGAGGGAAGCAGAGGTGCTTGCTGGGAACTAAGCATCATTTGATCGCAACAAGGGCCTGGATCTCTCAGCCACATTGTCCTGTATACTGCACCATGCAGTTTAGGCATAGAGCTGCATCCCCACCCCAATTGCATGTACAAGTCAAAGGCCAGCTGTTTTGCTAGTACAATTTGAGGGATGTTCTCTCTGTTCGATTCCAGAGGTGGATGATGTGGTGAACAGCATTCTCTTCCTGCTGAGTGATAAGAGTGCTATGACAACTGGCACCTCGCTGATGGTTGATGGGGGATTCCTTGTCTCCTAAGATGGCACCTGAACTTCACACCTGGCCTTAATTCTCCTGCATAGATAGAACCTGGATAGAAAACAATGACACAGAGTAAGCCTTGCTGGAGTAGAGGGGCAGCAGGGCTGGATTCTGCATGAGGAGGGAGGTGGAAGATTACCCTTTAGAGGGCTGCTACATAATAAAGCTCACATACACCGTCATGGAGAATGTTTATTGCACCAAATAAGGTTTTATCTTGTCACTCTACATGATGATTAGAAATTGGACCTGTCTTTCTTCCAACCCTATTCCCTCCCCCACAACCTTTCAGAAGCTCTCCCCGTTCCATCCAAATCCATAGAGCCCGCCTGCACTTTCAGTGGGAAGGGAAAGAAGTTAGCAGACTCTTCATTGCTTCCTTTGCTGTCTTTAGTAGAAAAAAACAAAAGAGAGGCAACAACCACAGCCCTGCTCTGCAGAGACCGGATTTGGGGGGGAGGCTCTGCTAAAGACTGAAGGGGGGAGCAGCACCACACTGTCCTAGGGTGTGCATGCACGAAAAGGCAAATACATAGATTGCACAGAGCTGTTTCACTCACTGAGTTTGGCTAGTACCCAATAAAGCACCTAATAATTAGTTCTTCAGCTTCATATCTCATTTACCTCAACCCCTTCTGGGGCTGGTTATGATTTAACAGTCTCAGGCACGTATCTGCTAGAGCACCAATTTGTTAACTGTTAGCCACAGTAGGCTGGGCAAGGGGACCCCACCACTCTCCTAGCTGCTCTTGTCATTCAGCACCATTCACACCAGCTCCCTCCCCACTCCCACAAGGATCTTCACCTGTTTCACTCGCAGGGTGAAACCAGTTGTTTCCAGGACAGGATGGATGTCTCAGCCCTTTCAGCTTGGGGTTCAGGAGAGCCAAAACAGCCTGTTACCCCAAGGAGCTACCTTGCCTTCCCCATTGTACCTCCCCTGGGGGCTTGTAAAGCCCCCAGCTAGTCTCCTGCCCCCCACTGCCCCTTCACATCAACACTGACGTTAAATCAAAGAGACATTTAAAAAACACTTGACTTCATACATGATGAAGGGCCCTACACATCCCAGCCCCCTTCCAGAAACACCCAGCTAATATGCAATCTGTCAGAGGATGACAACATGCTGAGCCAGCACCGAGGCCACAGCCCTCAAAACACGGTACACTTCTTGCCAGGTTTCTTCACGGGTGGCGGGCACAGCACAGCCCGGATGGCTTCGTCAAACACCGTCTTCAAGCCCCGCTGCGTCAGGGCAGAGCACTCAAGGTACTTTACCGACCCTAGGGGAAAGAGAGCTCCAGCTCAACCACTACAGTCCTACCAGGAGGTGCTGTCCCTCGCCCACTCCAAAATAAAAAGCTCAACGCCACGGAGATCTGCCAGCACACCAGACTCACCAATCTCCCGAGCCATGGCCAAGCCTTGGGGGTAGGTGATGGGGGCCAGCTTCTTGTCACGTAACCTTTCAATAGTGTCCTTATCATCCCTCAAGTCCAGCTTGGTGCCCACCAGGATGATAGGCGTATTTGGGCAATGGTGTCGGACCTCAGGGTACCACTGAAAACAAAGCAGCATGTAGATGGAAAAACAAGGATGTATTTACTGTTAGAAATGAGGTTTTTTACTACTATCTGACAAGCTGACAACACCTGAACAGGATACTTGTGCCTACAGTTTGGAATATGCTCTGCAGAAAGAGGTTGGTGTAGGTGTATTAATGAAGGCTCTGAGACACAAACCGTGACAGACAGTACCAGCCAACTCTGCACACAGTGCTTCACTTCACTGCATTTTGGCTTCTAGGATATCCCTTATCTTCTTTGAGACGCAGAATCACAAGGCAAAACATAGCCAAATAAGTCATGAATAAAAAGCAGGCTCCTCTGACAACCCGAAGACTATGACCTTCCTTATCAAAACATGACTGCTACAAATTCTGGGCTTGTAGGTGTGGTGCTGGGTGGGACAGGACACTTGACTTCACTGGTTCTTCCCTTCCACTGTTTTACCCAGAAGGAGAATACTTTACCTTAGCTCTGACATTCTCAAAGGAGGCTGGACTCACAAGGGAGAAGCAGATCAAGAAAACATCCTGTGCAGAAACAAGAAGGTTATCAGAGAAGAAAGAAACAGCCAGAGATAATGGAGAGAAGGTGGATAAGGGGCCTTAGAGAGGCAACCTCTTCCAAGAGGCAAAGACTGGTTTTAAAAAAATCCTTCCTAATGAGTGTGTTACACTAATTCAGAGTAGGCAGGACTCGTGAGTGCATGACTTCATCTTCTTTTACAGTACTGGGCTCTGTATGTTAAAAGCCTATGGCCATAAATGTGCTAAGTGCACATAGCTATGGGTGAAAGCCCACAGTGCTATGAGTTTCACCCTTGGTTGAGGCCCACATAGGAGTTGCTACAGCAGGAAAACACTAACAGTGCAGACCAACAGTGAGCTGTGCCACCAAGAGAGAATGGGAATATGAAATGCGACTTGGCTGTAGAGCAGCCCCACACTGTTCCCTTCACTTGAGCTTCCCTATGGCACAGGTAACTGTTCAACACTACTACAAAGCAGGGACCAGCACAGGATGGTCTCAGGAGAAGCTCAGCTGTGATACTTGTTAAACAATGAAGACTGTGGTAACAGCTGCAGAAACACAGACTTTCTTTACAAGAGGCCTGTCAGTCCTTGGGAGTCTCCCTGTCCCCAAGAGGGAGCAGTTACAAGCCAGTGCAAGTCCAGCACTCACCGTCTGTGGATAGGAAAGAGGCCGCAGGCGGTCGTAATCCTCTTGCCCTGCTGTATCCCAGAGGCCTAGGTTCACTGGCTTTCCATCTACCATGACATTGGCAGAATAGTTATCAAACCTGCCAAAGAAGAGCCTCCATCAGTGACAATCTTCTCATGACCCACACATCTCTTCATATGAAATCCAAGGAGGGTAGCACATCAGGAGAGGAGACTGCAGTACAGTCTGTGCTCCTCACATGGACAGCTACACCACCAGCATCACCCCAGGTCTGAAGTTCATAGCCTGATCTGTGACAGCCTTCTCCTTAACCACAAAACCAACTTGTGCAGACACATGCATGCATAGAAAGCAAAAAGCCCTACGCCATTACTCACACAGTGGGGATGTATTCTCCAGGAAAGGCATTTGTGGTGTAACTGATCAGCAAGCAGGTCTTCCCTACAGCTCTGCAGAGGGCAAGAGTGATAAGCATAAAGAAAAGTACAACAGGAAGAACTGTAAAAAGCTAGGTTAACAGTTAACATGTGAGAAAATTACCCTGTAGCAGAATGGAATTCTCTAGCTGCCAAAGACTAGGCCTGAACTCCCAATGTTTGCCCTTCCTCTGACTCTGCTCTCCCCCCTTCCTTTCCCCATTCATTCAGCCTCAGCAGGCAAAATATAGCTGTTCCAGGAACCAAAAAAAAAAAAGAATAAACCCAGTTCTATCCTGGACTCAACATATCCATAATAATCTAGCAAAATGGGCAAAGAGCGAGGTAAAAATTGTGCAGCAACACAGAATTATCCAAGCTCTTCAGGTAAAGGAATCCAATGCTATTGAACACAAAGGGAAAAAAATAAGTATGTGTAAATTAAAATGAACTTCCAAACTGACCACTGTCAGTTGGAAAGAAACTTTGATATTAGCGTAGATCACTGAAAGTATCAGCTCAGGGCTTTGCTGAAGGCAGGGGGGAATTGGTCAACTCAGTGGAGCTGAGCCTGGCTGGAAGCAGCATAAGGATGTGAACTTCAATTAGCCCTGTAGCAGAAGGTAAAAGCTTACATATAAGAACAGGAGTACTAGGGCTATAAAGAACCTGCTTGTCACTGTGTCAGTTGTGAACTGCAAGGGACCTCCCAGAGGAACAGATTATGAGTGACAGTGACAG
Organism: Eubucco bourcierii; assembly: GCA_013396675.1. Classification (NCBI taxonomy): domain Eukaryota; kingdom Metazoa; phylum Chordata; class Aves; order Piciformes; family Ramphastidae; genus Eubucco; species Eubucco bourcierii. Next base: position 828,485 of record VWZE01008295.1, read on the forward strand.
GGAAAGCTGTTTAGTGGCCGAGTGAAGGTGAATAGTGATAGGTGCCCTCCACCCAGTTCTGTAACTGCAGTGACATAAGAGTTCAGAATTAAGCAAAAGAGTCCAGAGGACCCCACAGTCCTGTACCAGGATGACATGAAGCACAGCAAGAACCACTACAGCAACCTGCCCCCCTTTTCCCCTCCCCTCTCTTGGGACAACAGGAAGGTTGTGTAAGGAACCACTACACTGACTGGCTCAACTCTCATGCATGATCTCACTCCTTCCCAAGAGGCAAGTCAAGTAATTCACAAAACCCACACTTATCTTTTGACTAAGGTGCTTGATTATCTGAGTTCATTTAGTTTCTGCACTGTCACTTTGGTCTTAAGGCAAAACACAGGACTGCAAACTTGCAGCTGAAGTCCACTTCCAACATGCCTGCTCCCAGTTGTTGCTCTCCCCTCCACAGTAAGACTGTGCTGTTTTGGTGAGTGGTCCTTTCTCCTGCTCCTTTCCTTAGCCCCCACAGACTAGAATCTGGAAGGATGCTCTCAGAATGTCTATTCGAGGGGGTGGCTAACATGGGAAAGACCAGTCCCTGCCTAAGACCAGTTCACATACAGTTCTCTACCTCAGGTCTGTGCTTGCTGTGGTGATCAAGAAAGCAAACAGGAATTATGAGGAAAAATATGCAGGACAAGCTAGGAAAAGTTATGAGCCATCATAAATCTACTTCATGCCTGCATCTTGCATACAGATGTGTTCTCACAAGAAAGCATATAGGAAAAGCCTGAAGAAGTGAGAAAGAAGGATGACAAGAGACCCATGGTGAAACCAGAAACAGTGATGTATTTCGTCTTGGAACGCAAACAATAAGAGATATGAGAGAAGCCTGGAAACACCAAGGGTTTCAGGGAGAACTGGATGACGAACTCTACTTGCATGATGAAAAACAGCGAAACGGAGGCACCTAACAAAATAATGACCCGAACCCAAGAGAAGCAGCTATGCGTTTCCAGGCAGAACATCGCCGGATGTGGAACCGCATGGTGTTAAGAAACAAGATCCAAGTTTAAGGACTACCGAGGGAACGGGACGCGCTGGGCAGGACCGCCCCAGCCGCCGTTACACAGAGTCCCCGATTTCCCGCCAGGAGACGGCGGTGGCGGCCGCTCGGCCTCAGTTTGCCGCCCCGAGCCCATGCCGGTGGGTGGGCGCAGAGTAGGGCAGGGCAGGGCCCGCGGCCCGGGCTCCGGGCTCTTCATCCGCTGTCCGCAGCCTGCAGCGTCTCTCTCCAGCGGCGAGAGGGCCCCGCCAGTAAGGAATCGCTGCCGGCCAGGCCACTGTGGCCAGGCGGGCCCATCCCCGCTTAGGGTCCGCTCCGGCATCACGACGCTCCAGGCCGAACCGAGCCGCGCCTCACGCTGCCTGAGCCGGCTCTCCCGAGCCGCGGGGCGGGGCCGCGCCGCGCCGGGTCCTCCCTCCCTTCC